>WAAD01006479.1:1965-40832 GCA_013389945.1 Fregata magnificens
ATACCTGGCCACCGGCCATACAATTTTCCAGACAACCCATAACTTACCTCATATGAGGGAAGCAGAAACAAATGCAGCTACTAGATTTGCCATACGCTTTTAAGAGCAATTATACTTAAAAAAATACCTTATAACTAAAATGAGCTTTCCAAACAAATATTCTTAGGGAAGAAAGAGAATTTAATGTGGTAAAAGGATAATAGAGGACTGAACTCTGCACAGAGATGTCTCCCACACAGCGCAGTTAAGTACTCTTTTCCCGCTGCAGAACATCTGAACTAATATATGGCCTTGACGTTTTTCTTTCTGACACTTAAACTTAGTAGAATCAATGCTGAACATGTGCATGTGAATGGATATTTCAGGCCTGCAAGTTATTTCTAAAGTTATCGATAACATAACCAGCAAAACTCTTGTGAATATTAATGTACTATAAATGACCTTCCAAGAAGCTTCAAGCTTCAGAACTATACCAAATGTGATAACATAGCACTACAGAGGTATATCTGCTCACAGAGTGCTCTCTGCCAGAGCTGGAATCCATTGCTTCAGTACCCGTCCCATGACAGGAGCGAAGGCAGGTCTGAACTTGCAGATCATAGTTTGCCACAGAACACCAAAATGTCAAACACTATATTTGCACTAATTTCAGCTTGTTTTACTTGGAATGCAATAAAGAAATACATAAGCTTTAGCCTTGAAACTGCCCCCATGAAGGAGCAGTGATTACTTTCTCCCGCTTAAAACAAATAGCTGGTATTTTGCTAGGAATCTTAAATAATTTTACAGGACAGATTTAATAAGACCTAATTACTGTCCTTTGTATAATCCTATCTGATTTCTTTAAGCTTCCTTCTCAAAAAAGAAAGATGCATTATAGCTTTGCTGGAGAATCTGAGCATTTATTCAGTCCTTTTACTTGAAAAGCAAATTAATTTTATTGCTACATTACTGACTACCAACTAAATATTAACTGGAAATACAGCTCTGTGAATAAATACCCATGCATTCTCTAGAGTTAACAAAAGCCATTCTTTAATAAACTATAAGCAACAACTTTTCAATTGTTACTGTCTCTACCAAAGCTATTTACCTATTTTTAAAAAATAAGTTATGTACTATCGAAGGGATCAAAGGTTGTACTATGAAATTTGCCAGCTAATCAACAGTAAAGTTTTGTAATTCTTACATAGGCACTTTTCCACTTTTCCTGTGCTATGATGTGGAGATCCGTATCTTCAGTCTAAATCAGTCATAATTGTGTTAGTCTGGGTGTGGCTATGCTTCATCCACTACAGTATAAACCTAATTTCTGAAAATTCTTTACCCTATCAGCAGTCCAGAAAAAAAAAAAAGTATGTTGTCCCCAACTGTTGCATAAAAGGAAAGCAATTATTACTCTCCTAAGGACATCAGAAGAAAAAGGAGCAATAAAAATTCATCTCCTACAGACTCAAATATCTTACCGAGAACAAAGCCTAGCAGCAAACCCAATGGGCTGTTTACTACTTGTATTGCGGTAACTGTGTGTATCTATTTATTTTTAAGATTCCTTTATGTTAAGTACTGTATGCACACATGGGAAAGAGTGATCATTACTATCAAAGAAGGCAACGTTTAATACAAGCTACTACAGGAATTTCAACATGCTGGAAGAAGTGAGGTGAGAAGACACAGAAATAGAAACAAAGGTATTGTACAACATGGCAGTGGGTGGTACAACAGTATCATTAGTACAAACTGAAGCAGGGAGAAAAGGTCCCTTAGCATAAGTCTCTTTACCAGGTTTACTATTATAGACACTGATGTCTCAGCTACCCAGAGGGGCCGACCTCATTCCCTGCAGGAGTTTCTTCCACTATTAAGGACAGCAATGAAGACAGTCACCTCAACAGAATCTTTTCAGGCTATCTAGCCCAAATGATGAAGCAGAAAAGTGAGACTAAGAGTTGAAAATAAACAAGCAAACAAACAAACCCCCCTACAAATAAAAGCTTGATCTTTTAAGTTGTGCTACAGTTAGGGGCCTGTGAGTGGTAAAACGCAGGGGTATGGATTGCTGCACTTCTAATGCTCTGAATCACAATCACACCCAGACACATGGTTAAGTACAAAATTACATCAACGACTTTAGTGAAAATTCCCTTAACTTTTATACTGCAGTATTTGAGTGCCAAACAGTTCTAATTTAAAGCACTTACCAAATCCCCAGCATTGCTGTCAGTGTAGGAATGTACAATTAAAGTCACTGAAACAACGTTACTTCTATCCCCACGTCAGTGCCACTTTGTACACCCAGAACATCTGGCATTTATGATACATAATTAGAAAGGGACACAGAAACCCATAATACGCTTTAAAGGGAAACTTAGTTACAGCATTAACTATGAAAGGACTCCATACTTCATTCCTTCAAAGAGCCAGTCAAGTATTAATTAATTCTCAGGATCCTGAGAGACAGTCAAGTAATCTAGCTGCTTTGCACAAAAAGCTTGCTGGAAGGTAGTGCAGCCTATACTGTATTTTTCAATATTTTTTCCTTGGGCCTTATCCTCAGAAAATAAAACATGATAGTAGGATCCCTAAAGGCTGTCTTTGACTTTGAAAAACATGCATGATAGAAATGTGCAGGTCTTATATTGGGAAATGTCCTATTTTTCTCTGTCATCTTCCTGTTCTCTCCTTCCCAATTTGAGCAATAATATCTTACTGGATTAAATACACAAGAAGGAATTAGAAGGCCAATGTTAGACTATTATTTTTGTGTTGATATCAAAAATTACTGTTTTCTAAAACAGTTTTCCCATTGAGAAAACAGGAATAACAGTTTGTCACAGCTTTCGCCTTCATAGGCTTTGCACCTCAAACAATGATTATTAGATGATATGAAAACCTCAGATAAAATACTACAAAAAAATTCATATTATCATCTAGGCCATGCAATTAGAAGATGAAATTCAGGCTAGTGTTCAGAAGACAGCATATCTGTCTTTTGCTTAGTCCTTTCTGAGGACTTTCAGTGGCAGGATACTGATCATACCTTTCTATCTTTAAGTAGAATCCCTGAAACTTCCCTCATTCAATACATACCTAAAGATACTGACCTGGGAGTATCATATGCTAACTGTGGTTATATTTATCATGCTCTTTTCTAGAGAATGCACCAGAGCTCATTGTTTCTGAGTATACACAAGAACTTCAGTTAACACTGACATGGAGCTCTCACCAGCTGCAGGGCTGATTGATTGACAACAGGAAGTCTCTTCTGCAGTGGTGCTGCATAGAGGTACACTTACAGGGCAGACACTAAATTCATTGGGTCCTAACACACTATAAAATTAGATGTTCTGAAGTATTAGAAGCAGCTTGGATGAGCATCAGCCTTTCCACTTTTAGCTGTGTAAAAGACATACATCTACTCCAAGGTAGCAGTGTGAGGAGCCCTCTACAGTTCATGGCAGGAGATTCATCCCACTTAAAGGCTGATGGGATGGAGACGACTCTATAAAGTTGCCTACCACCCTGCCCCACCTGGGGAGTAACCCTGGAAAATGGTGTCTGAAAACCACCTACCTTATCTTTCAATGGTTATGACTGGAGAGATGAATCTCACCTTTCTCTCATGCAGAACCACCAAAATTTGAAAATGTGGTGGGAGAAACTCTTGCATAAATAGGCAACCCTATACCCTAAACCAGAAAATTATCAGGAGAATGGACTGGATTGAAGAGGTTTCTGGTACCCTCTGCTATTTATTGCATCTTTTTCTTCAGAATCTGTGTTAAACCTCTCCAAAAATATCTCACAGAAGAAATGATCCTTCTCTCCCTATAAACATTCTTGTGTCTGGGAGTTAAAGGTAAAGATACTACTCATCTTAGTTGGTGAAGAAAGGCAGCTAATCTAAGGCAGCTCAGAAGACAATTCCAAATCTAGCCTTTTTGGACAAATTTACAAAATAAAAAAAAAATCAGAATCCAGCCCATATGGGGATAATACTTGTTCAACTTTGCAGCATAATAAGAACAAGAGATATACTATAAACCAAGAAAGGTCCTTTTAATTACCTTCCATTTGGAAAAAAAGCAACTATGTTCCACTGTTGCTTCACAGAGTTTATGATCCACTTACATGGATTTTACATTACATTTTCTTCATCTGGGAAATCAAATTGTGTGTTCATAAACACTGTTGAATATACCCCAGAAAAGACAGGAGATCTTTACACACAGTCAACAGACAAAACCACCAGCTGGACAAGCACTAAAATTCTTTGTAATTGTGTCACTCTAAATAGCAGTCACACAGTTTTCTCCACCTGGTTTATCTTTAAACTAATTAAAAAGTGCTAACATGGGAAAAGAAGCTATTGTGGCCAGAAAATTTTTTTTTGTCATTTTTCTTTAGTATGTTTTTTTCTTTCTGCTGAATGAAACTGAAAGCTAAAAACCAGTATTTTAATAACAACACAAAAAAAATTCTAATTTTATAAATTGGCTTCTCTTCAGAAAGGTTGTTATAAGTCAATCTTTCTATTGCTATGTAATCTGTACTGGGGAATTTTCTCTTTGAGAAGAGGATACAAGTTTTTCCATAGAGCTGCTACACACACAGCTAAGGAACGACTCATATTTGGGGAAAAATATTTGCAATCAACTAGGTCTCCTAGCAACAATGTAAGATCCTAATCCTGAAAGCCTTACGTCATCTGCACTGTTTTTAGACAAATGTGAGGTAACTCTGTGTAATGTGATATTAAGGTAATACACATTGTGTTTCAACATATTAGTTCAGGCTCAGCAACAGTGATACCATTCACTCAGGTTCAAGTGAGTGAAAAATAAGGCTCACAATCAGATGTCTGCAAAACACCACTCAACAAGGTTCCTCACTCGTTGTCTGCCTCAGCATGTTGTGCACAAGGGGCCCATTCTGTGCTGAAGAGCAAAATGTGGGAGCAGTCGAGCAGCAAGGGAATTGCAGCAGTTCCAGGTGAGCACAGCCGGAGCTCCTGTGTGAAGTCAATGAGCAATGTTAAAAATGAAGCCCAAAAGATTTGGTGTGTGACAGTACTGTCAGAGTGTGGGGTGTAGCTTGTTAGGTTGACTGTATTTTTTTTCCCATATGAAGATAAATAGATCTGTATTTTCTTGCAGGTAAAAAAATGCCTTCCTGTCAATTAATTGAGAAATTACATAGCTCACATTCACTGAACATTTTATTCCTGTGCCAGAAAAACATATGGAGAAGCTCTTTAACAGGGGAGTTTGGTAAGAATAAATGAGACTATGCATGAATGAAATTTACAGGATCACCTTTCTTCCCCAACTAAAAAGGTAAAAGACTCCAATATCTTCATTATTTCTGTCAATTCGTATTTTGTCTCCATACTAAAATATTGATGAAGCCACCAATTCTCTCATAAAAAGATATCACCCAACTGGACATTCTCTTAAACAGAGTACTGTCAAGCCAACTGCAGAATTATAATTGGCAGGTTTAATTTTGTCATGCCACTGGCAAAGGAAGAAATTGTTTAGAGAAATTACAGGATTGCAAAACCATTATTCCTAGTAAATGCTAGGAGACTTTTGGAGTTCCTAGATACTATAAATAGATACGTAACTGTGGATCAGGAAGCTTTAATTAGCATTAGACACATCCAAGGGTTGAGGGTTGGAACCTCAGTGCCTTCTGCTTATTAAGTTGGTTGTGACTTTTACTCTGCTTGTTAATGTCTTTCCATTTTGCATAAAATTGTAATTTAAAAACCACAGCAATCACTTAATACACATTATTGTTTAAAAGCTTATCTGGCAGTTATTTGATCCAAACACTACTTACAGTACTAATTAATTATTTGTAACTTTGCTTTCCATTCACTTTAAGGTAACATTTTACTTTAGACTAAATTGCCTAGGGGACAGTCTAACTTGATCTGATATTACTTACAGATAATTTTATAATATTACTTACAAGACAATGCATTATAAAAATATTTCATTTCTGGTCACAATTGCTCTAATTAAAACATGAATCTCATTGTTATTTTTCCTATATTTCCTGTTCATAGACCTTCCCTTTTACTTAATTTCTCATTTCTGTACTGTTCTAAATCTTATTTGTCTTCTCAGACATCTATCCTACTACATTACAATTTCAGAAGAGTTCCCTAGGAGATTAGATAATCTTACCTTGTAATTACTTTTTTTTTTTTTTTTTTTTTTTTTTTTTAATAAGACCTACAAAGAGAACAGAGCAAAAATGGGACACCTAGCTGTCAAAAGCAACTTTATTTTAAAGGTACACACTATACTGGGTCTGGTTGGGAAGGAGTCAATTTTATTCATAGCAGCCCATACCATGCTGTGTTTTGCATGTGTGACTGAAACAGTGTTGATAACACAGCAATATTTTATCTATGACTGAACAGTGTTTGCACAGTATCAATGTCTTCTCTATTTCTCACTTTGTTCCCCCAGCAAGTAGGCTGGGGGTGGGCAAGAGATTGCGAGGGGACACAGCCACCAGAGTTGACTGGTAGCTGATAATTTTATCAATGATAAAAACTGGAGTAAGAGATTATAACCTTAAAAACAGGTGCATAACCCACCTTAAAATGAAGGAAACTGTTTATAAAGAGAAAATTTAGTAATTTATAAAGTTTTAATTAAATTACTACAAATATATACAATTTGGTTTTGATATCTGGGATGTACTTTAAGCTATATATTTTGAATAGAGACATTATGATTGCATGATTCCATTATTCATCAAGGAACTTATCTTGGTATTACCTACAATTAACTTACAGTTGGTGATTTTTTAATTCAAATTTGTCTTGTTTATTGTTTTGCTGCTTCATGCTTTCTCATGGCATTCATTTCAACAGAAGGCTTTATTTGCCTTTCAGACTGTGTTCATTCATGGCCATTAGAGTTATCAGGGACCTATAATCATCAACTTTAATTTGTTTTCCCTTGTCATTGAAGAATTGATTTATTACCTAGCTCCACATGTTTAAAATGGTATCAATTTACACATGAGCTAAATACCATGCTTGCACATAGATTCATTGGGCATTTGTGCATTCAATGATGTTTGGTTTTAGCAGTGAGAAGACAGAGGAATTCTGTACATGTAATGCAAATGAAGGCACTTAATTGAACAATCATTTGGGGTTATGTACATGTAAATACAGATAAATGGGATTCATTAAATACCCATAGCAGCTAATTCGTTGCTTAATGTATTTTTAGTTCACTACAGGTTTAGCTGGGCCAGTGGAACACCTGTTAAAGGTATAAATTCATGCTCAGCTTCATCAACTCCACTAATTTTAGATATCTAAAAAATGATGATGCCATAGTAAGCTAGTTCTTTAAGCCCCCTTTGTAACTTCTGGAGAGAATTAGGAAATCTGAAAGGATAATTCATCCCATTCAAAACTAAAATAATTACAGGTGATACAAATTTCCCTAGAAGAGCTTCTCTATCATGACTAAAATTGGTTAGAGGCCAGAAGGCTGAAGTAGTGAAAATAAATCCCATCCCAAGTCACCTCTTCAATTTCAGAACATACAAATTTGGTCTTTGAGTGGCTCAACACAGTGTTGTAAGAAGTGAAGTGTCAGATTAAGTCTTCAAGTTTAGGCAGTAGAAATTTAGAATTGATATAAATTAGGCTGTACTTGTGACCAGAGGTTGGCCCTAATCATGACTGTAATCATGAACCCACTATTAAATTCCTACCCCCTTCCTCTACCCAGGCAGCAGCCAGCTGGACATGTGGGGTGGAGCTGTCCATTGGCTCAAGTGGGAGTATTCCCATGCTTAAAGATAAGCACTTGTCTGAGTGCTTTGCTGGATCAAGGCCAAAGTATTCTCCAGGTTTCCTGGTGGCTTCCTTATCTTTACCCCAGCTTTGCTGAATGGACTTTTAGGTTTGGGGAAAAAAAAGATCACATTTCATTTCTTTTCACCAAATACAAATTCTGCATCCTCTGAGAGCAGTTCACTTGAAGTAGCTACGCATCCTTCTTACTGTCCACTGTTCCTTTTTGTCCTTCATTTCTGAGAGTATTAAAAGATGTTTTCTTTTTCTTAAGAAATAAAGAGATGTAGTAATAAAATATGTTAATGACCTGACATAACAGTCATTGAAATCAGTGGGAGTTTCTCCATTGACTTCAACAGGTTTTGAATTGGGTTCTAAAATGTTAAATTTAGGGAATAGCAATTAAAGAGTTCTCTGATCAATAGCCAAAAGATCAGAATGTCTACAGTATGTTAGTTCTACTGAAACAATGGCACAATAACTGTTTTCTTGTCTAAAATGAATTATTCTTATCTTCTGTGATATAAACAATTCCAGTAATCAGCGTGTACATATACAGATATACAAAACACACAAATGCATGTAGTAATTAAAAATTAAATTATGATTCAACAGATGTAATGAGATGTAAATATTAATAACCTCATTAAAAAGTCTGATGAATACAAAAGCTCTCCCATTATAGTTACTCTCAGAAAGAAAAGAAGTATTGTTAATCTGCTGAGCAGCTGATGATACAGAAAATTATAAATAATAGAAACATTGCACAAATTAATTTTAGATTAGAAGGACAGAATCGTTTGTATTTAATCATAGGAAGACCATTTTTAGCAAAGAATAGGCATGATGTTCTGTTGGAGGTTGTTCTAATTATTAGACTCCTTTTCTCTCCCATGACCCTCAATTTTTTTAAAAGGAAGTAATCTCTCTCTAATAACAGATCTAAAGGAAGCTAGGTGCTGGCCAGCAGCATCCTACAAATGCCACATCATCTGAATACTACTGAAAGGTCTCCTTTCAAAAAATTTTGAGGCTGTGAAAGACTAGTGGGAGACTTTTCAAAATGTGGAGTAACATGGAAGACAATTGCTTGGACAATTTTAGGCAACAGAGTTTGTGGTATTCATATTGATTTGTTATACATAATTAGTGAATATTATAATGGTTAAGATAATTCTGGAGGCAGACTGGTTTTTTATTAGTCTGAGCTACTTCTCATATGTAGAGGCATAGCCTCTGGAATAGAAACCTAAAAAGGCTAGGCTATCATTATTTATCATATTTGGCAAAGAAAATTCATCATTGCTGTATCACGCACTGCCAGCATACTCTGCATTTGGCACTTTCAGGAAGCGACATTGATATTTGTATTCCCACCATCACCTTCCCATGTCTTTTAGTAATGCAGTAAATCTGTCACATATTAAACATATTTTGCATGTAACTCCAGGCAATGGTATAAAATACAAGTTTATCTTTACCTTCAATTAGCATCATTATTTCTGTTTAGTTATCAGTTTCTTGAAGAGTTAAAATGAGACAATCGCTTATATTAATCATGGCAAGAAATGCTAAGACAGCCCATAGGAGAACCATTTTTTACTTATTGGCTCTTTATACAAGCTGTATTGGCAAAGTCATTTCACAAGTTTAATGGATGACTCCAGCTTGTAAAATGTATTGGTCAAGGTAGGTCATATAGTGTAGTATTTACAGAAATGGAACCAGACAGGTTTGGTGACTAGAGTCGTTTAAATAATAATGACAAAAAGGCTGAGTGTTTATCCTTGCTTTTTATGCCCTCAATAAATATTTTTGTGCCATAGGGAATTTAATGCTATAATGCAGTCAAAAGATCAGGCTTTAATTACTACAATCCCTTCTGGTCAAAAGTTACATTATGTTGTAATTTGTAATTTATAAAACCCGTCATCAGAAGTTTAATGTACCTGATGAAGATTGAAGTTGTGCCATCATGAAGGGTGGAATCATTTGTATCCAAAAACAGGACATGTGAAGTCCCTGTAGCAGTAGCAGTAAAGGAGTTAGGAAAAATCCCTTCATTTTAAAATAAAAATCATTCACAGTAGAAGCTTTCAGTTAGCAACTAGCTATTAGAATTGAATCCAGCAGTCTGCTTTTATCTCAAGGATGATTTGGGTTTTCTAGTGTAGACATGTGCTCATGAATGCAAATTTGCTATCATGAAAACAAAATACTGAAATTCACATATTGCCATGCAAAGGTAAGAGGTCAACAATAGAAGGTACTTTGAGGTCTAACTGACAGCACCTTTTATTTTGTGCTTGGATTAACTATTTACACTTTCCATTTTGAATTAGGATTTGGTTGTTCACCATTGGTGAGGGGCATTGAGTGCCAACCAATCCTGAACACTTTGCTGTCTCACCTGAGGGGTTTAGCTTTAATCTATCATTGATTTAAAGCCCACTGATGTCTTTGGGTATTTCTATATAGGCAGGTGCAGAGACATATATGTTTGTTCTTATCCATGCATTGATCTGCCAGAAACAAGCCAGCTCAGTCACACATTCTCACGGTACCACGCTGAAGCTACTGAAGTCTTTAGAGAGGTATCAGTCTGTTATTTGGGCCACAGGCCTGCATTAGTGCACCTGCACGTCTTCCCAACTGATCCCAAATTTTCTGCAGTAAATTCATAGTGCATAGAGTGCCCTGTGTTCGTCCTCTCTTACCCATGTAAACAAACCCTCTATATCAGCATGCTTCATAGCCCTGCTCCACCCTGTCATGCTGCCTTCTGCCCTGGCTTCCCAGAAGGACGGAGCTGCCCTGGAGGGGAAGTGCAGCCAGTGCACCCACGTAGATGTGCCCAGTGACAACTGGGAGCCTCACACAGTGATGAACTGGGAGTAGGGTGCCAGAACTAGCTGCTGCCATTGAGCAAAATGCCCAAGGAATACTCCTTTGAGGTAACAGTCTTCCCCTTGCCATTCCTGGCCAGTGTAAATACACTTAGCAAAGCAAGACTTTTTCTTGCAACTTGGAAGAAAATACTAACATGCAAAACATTATTTTTTCAGCACCTACAGCAATACATTTTGAGCACTAGGCAGAAAACACCAAACACTTCAGATAACATTCATTATGCTGTAGAGTAACTTATCACATTGACAATTAATGAAATAAAGCTCTGGAGATTATGGGAAAGAAAGCAGTGCTTGTGATACAAAATAATGAACAGAATAATATCACATTAAGAGGCTCTTCCAATGCAGAAGTTACTTCGCAACAAAGTGAAAAGACTCTGCCAACAGGACTTCCAAAGTTAAACAAATCTACTTGCATTTGCTGTTCTAATTTAGCAGGTCAGTATTTCAAAGAAACCCTGGAGATAAGCAAGTTGGCAGGAAAATGAGAGATGTAGTTGTGGGGAGGAGAGTGAGAAAGGGATTTGGGCCTGAACTACTCTTGACATTTACAGGTTGCGAGTAATGTTAATAAAAATTACGTCTGCAACAATGATGACTCTCCGTTATAATACATACTGTCAGGAGCAGCCTCTTCAGTGACCTCTGGTAATATGATTCTGCTGGTGGATGCTTGAGAACTTGCTGAGGAAGCAAGTTAGAGCTGCAGAAATGGCAAGCCATTCCTCATTTCACAAACAGGAATCTGGCACTGAACTGGAGATTCAAAAACTACAACATACATTGTGCAAAAATGAATAAGAAAATAAGAAAAGCTTTTATTTTTCCTACATGAGAGGAACACTTCCATTCTATGGTATGTAAGGGTCATGATAGCACATAACCACAGAGTCTTTGTCTAACAGATCGATGACTATTCTTTTGGCTGTGTAAAAATATCTTTTGTCCACAGGAAAATGGCTGAATGAACAAAGCGATTGGAAAAAGTATTGCCTTTTACATGCTTGAAGCAAACACAGTATTTTATTGCTCATATCTTTTGTTATACCTTCTTCAGCAATAGTACTCTATATTTCATTTTCAGCCCACCTGTAAAAGTACAAATGCAGCAATTATCTACAAGCATTTGCTAGAGAAATACAACATATAATTACAACAGCAAAAAGCCACTAAATTTGCAGTTCTGCTGGAGTTTGGTTTTATAATTTCAATAACACTTTAAAAAGAAAAAAAGACAGATGCTTATCTTAGCCACTAATCCTGGAGAAAATGTTTTTTATCACAGTAATACACAGTAAAAAGTAACTAATCATTAACACTCCACCAGTCTAGTTGCTAGAATCTGTAACTACCAATTTCCTGCGGTTTCTGCCTAATAGAAACTGTATTCATCATTTCATTTGTTCCTGAAGTACAGCAAAGCAGTCAAAGAAGCTGTGTTTATGTGTAAAAGAGTCAGCTCCCTGCAGTGAACAGGCTGTTTCCTGCCTATTACAGTAAATAAAATATCTAAGCATTGTTTAAAAAAATTATTTTAATGTTGAAATTTTTGTACTGTTTCTTTTCTTTCTCCCCTCCTCCTCACAAAAACCTTGAGAAAAGTACTTTTAGTTCTAAATGAATGTGGGAAGTAAGGCATGTGGATAACAAGTGCCATGGTTTAGTCCTTATTTGTATCCCATCCACTTCTTTCACATAAACTTGTCTCTTTTTGTTGCACTGAAATTATTCACCAAAATTTTGCACTTAGAACTAAAGAAGACACTCAGATATAACTAAAATGTTTTTTTTTTTTTTTTCAATACTCTTGGTAAATTGCAATGATTTCATCTTGAAATTTACCTAATATTTAAAAACAAATTTAAAAAAAAATGTTAAAAGTTAAATTAAAAAATCGCTTTAGATTAAACAAAACATTTGAAGTCCTTGAAAGTTTCCATTAGGTTTTGAACTCAGGAGCCTTTCTCATGTATAATGTGAAACAATAAGGTACAAACCCCACGATTTAGTGACATTTGTAACATCTGTAATTCCCTGAACTAACCAAAGTATGCCAACCAGATAATGTTATCACAGCCTCTTCCAAGTTTTATCTCTTCTTGCCTTGCTGATAAACCCAACAACATTATTTTGGTGGGAGGATCTAAAGAGAAATTGAGAATGTTAAAAAAAAAATTACTTGGATGTGCAGAGGAAACTTAACTAAGGTCATGGGACCTTCCTAAATAGTCCTTGTCCATTTAACACAACCAATTTTTTCAGGTGTCTGTTCCAAACTCTCTTATCCTGGCTTTGAAATGCTGTAATTCTTTGCCTAGCTTCTGGTGATAAATATTCTGACCACTACAGCTGGAAACTAGACCATATAATTAATTGCTAAGCATGGAGTTCCACATGCATAAGACAAATGCCAGTGAAAAAACACATTGCTCAGGTGTAATACTTAGAATCCTTTCAATTACTTGTATTTTGCTGAAGAGCAAGAGCTTCCAGCTTTCTCCTGGAAGTTTGTGTCTTTATTACCATAAGTATTATCAGTCATACCTATTACTTCAGTGTCTAAGGGTCCCCACAAAAAAAAAAAAAAAGATTCACTCATTCAACTACAGAAGGCACTGTTAGAGCCCATAATAGTGTATGTTCTCTCTAATCTAAATGAATAAGACAGTTGCCAGGAGTAAAAACAAAACAGAATGATAGCAATCACATCACAACACTTCAGAGTTTGAAGTTTGAAGTCTGTAATCCTTGGAACAATAATCCCCATGAATTCTGGGAGAAGCTAAAGAGAATAAAATGTGAAGGGAAACAATATGAAGTTATAAAGCAGGGATGAAAAGGTAAGTGGGGCAAAAGAAAAGCTGAGGTGAGGATCAAGAAGAGTGGATAGAGAAATAATTTCAGAATTGCATAAGTTTTAAAATTGCAAACATAATTTTATATATGCATTTCTTATAAGCCTATTATTATAGGTTTCCAAGACCAATCACTTCCATTCTTTCAGTGTGCTAGAGCTAACAGACTAAGAGAGCACACAGAAAACAAAAAGATTGCTTCAGATTTTCCATTGCTTTCTTTTTGGGACTTCATGCAGGCAAGCAGCAGCAATGAGAGAAGATGATACACTGGAATTATTAGGAAGGGGAGCATATTAGATTAATTTTTTATACTGCTTTTGAAAAAAAAGAGTACTGACTACTAAATTATTTCCCTAGTCTGATTCTGGCTAATATTACTATAATACATCTCACAACTATGCACTTACTAGACCTAGGTAGATATGCAAAATGGACTGGAGCTATACCTTTGTATATGATGCATAGATATTACACATAATTATGTACACACTTGTAGTCTTTGTGGGTTTGAAAGTTCAGTTCTATGCACTGAGATTGAGAACTCCCTTACATTTCCCTGAAATGAGAGCTGTAGCTCCCATACTTGCAATACAGAGCCAGAGTACCTCTTCTTTCCGTGGCCTGACTGACTACAGGCAGCTGGTCACATATCCTTTCATCTCCGGTTAGACTCATCCGCCACTATTGAGCCCATATGGGAGAGGACTCATTGCCAGACAGTTTCACTGCTGGTAGGGAAGGCTACTCTCCTGGCAAGGTTTCAGGCTTTACAGAGTCTCAGTTGAAGGCAACAACTCCTACGTGCAAGTTTGAGCCATGGTCTTTATCCTCTCATGTCAGCTCCGTTACCTGGCACATACGCCAGGCTGAGATTCTCCATGTCACGGTCACACAACCAAAGCACAAGGCAGTAAGAGGCATAGAAAACTGCACACTGTCCATGTGTGTGCGTATGCACACATATAACAAACATCTGAACAGATAATGGAAAGACAGTGTTCTTGTCCCCATGTGAGAAGTACACAATTGACTCACCTTTTTTCAAAATCTTTAGTGAATTAAAAAATGTCACATTATTTTTCAGATGAGTCATGAGCATGGGAAACATTTTTTCAGAGTTAAAATTCTATTAAGTAGCTGAGGAATAAGTACGTTGATTTCCCATGCATTTTGACTGGGATTTAAATGACCATCTATATTTGAGTAAGTTGCCTTCGCAGTCAATGGAGAGAAGTTGGCATTTCTAGGGCACAATTTATCTCATCTTAAAATAGATGTCTAAAGCAGGTCAGATGAATTGTGCCCTTGCAGTGCCTTTTACTCCCCACTGACTATAAAAAGCATGACTTGCTCAGATGTACACATCTACACTGCAGACATTTACAGGTAGGTGATAAATTCCATGCTATATGATTTATGATGAACTGACTTTGATGGTCAAGGAGGGATGAGTTCCAACTGAATTTTTCCCAGCTCCAAAGCTGGATCATTTATAGGGTTTCTCTGCAAAGTGGATACCACTCTATCTTCTAAGGGATTAAACTCTTGCTGTAGCCTTGAGTGCTGTGGCACTTAAACAGACATTCAGCCCTTACTTATTCATAGAACTGGCAGAAATGTGGTCATATCTGAAACCATCCCACCCTTTTTAAACCTTCCTTGGTGGATTTGACTGAATAAACTCATAGATACAAAAGTTATTAGGGGAATAGCAATAGAGACACACACAGTTAGCACTGCTACAGAAGTGTCTGAGGGAAACCATCATAAAAATTTCAAACAAAATTAGGAAAATTGATTCTTACCTTCCATTTAGGCATAAGTAATTAACTGAAATGAGATATAATAACAGCATAAATAAAACCACACATGTCAAACTATATCTTTTGCTTCTTCATTTCCTTCCTACTCCTTCTACACAACTAATTGAGTCTTTTATTTGTGATAAAAAATATCTCATACTGATCCCACTGAAACCAAGCTAGTATTAAATATGAATAAGAGTTTCATTATTCAGCAATATGCATCTCACTGTACATTTTTGTCTGATAAACTGTAAGATTTCTGTAGTTCAGGAACTGTCCTTTATTTATTGTTACCTTTCTAAGTATATCATCTATGCAACTATCACACATAAATGATAGAAAGAGTAGTGTTATTTGCACAGAGAGAATAATAAAATCACTGTCATTTAAGCAAATGTCTTCTTAAGTAGGGAAACATCTTCTTAAGTAATGGTCATTCTGAATTTTAATATTTTACACTTTCCAAATTTCTACTGCAAGACTGAACTTTGATTTGTAAGATTTCAGGCTCCAGGTACATGGCACAATGATGAATGCTATTTGAAAATAACTGTTAGGTCAAGTGTCTATTATTTCACTTACTTCTTTGTTCTAGCTGCTGAGAGAAGCAGTAATATTTTTCTACCAATATTACCATAAAGGAAAAAAACCTGGATGTTCTCAAAAGGGTTAGACCCAAGAACCATTGAATGCATTGAAAAATCACACTGGATTCAATTTGCTTTGGTTTTGGCCCTTGCAGAAACCACTCTCACTTTAAGGATGGGATAAAAATAAATTATTTGTGTTTCTTCATGCACTTTTAAAGGGTATTTTCCACTTAAATTGTTATGCTGTAATTCCATTGTTCTATGGGATATGATATCCAGTTTCTTTGTGATAGCCTAGTACTTTTTAATATAAACTCTTGAAAGGAAACTGAAAAAAATCTATTTTTTCAGAAGTTATACTTTCTCATTTCAAAGACCAGAAGTTATCTGTTATATTATTTTGAGTTAAATTACTTTACAATGATACTCTGACTATAGAGTAGGAAGAGTCAGAATAAGGCAAATTTTGGTGTAAAATTCCTGTAAGGCAATAATTCTCATTTTTGTCCAATTTATTTAGCCTCACACAGCATGGAATCACCGTGTGGACACTTCCTTACAGGAATTTTTAAGTGTTGTATGGTGTTGAATAGGGATTAGAGATGTCTCTATAGTCTCCAAATCTATTCTGTGACTTTCATAGGCCTTGTTATTCTACAATCCTTTCATAAAATAAACAATTCAAGTAGGCAAGATGCCTAGGAGTATGGCTGGGAGCACAACAGATTATGTGGTGGGAACAGGTCAGAGTCACAGTTACATCAGTGTTTGACATACAAAGGATTTGGTCTCTTAACAGGCTTAGATGAATTCTCTGTCTGAGGTTTGGACTATTTGCTATACATTTGCTAAAAGTGCTGCTAGTATAAATTAAATGTCACAAAGAACATCCTGTATCCTATTAAGACATTAAACTCTTGCTTCGTATTCAGGTCCATAGTGCTGTACACGACACTGTTTGTTTTGTACTCAATTTGAAAGGTTTCAGCGGGCTTTCTTGTTTTAGAATTATGTTCTGTAAATACGAAACTGAATTCATAAGTAGGAAATTTATCAAACAGAAAGAAAAAAGAGAGGATCTGACACTTGATGATTAAATGTACTCCTGTCAGGACTGGAAGAGGGGTTCAGAAGATCATTGTTGGTTGTTAATTTAAAAATGGCCTGAAGAGGTAACATAAAAAAATACTCTAATTGACTTTGCCACTTAGAGAAGCTATACATTTTTTACTTTAAAATAATTGTATTTGTTCTATTCCAAAACCACACATAATTAAACATGAATTTAATTTTAATTGTGTCCCTAGTGAACACCCCTATGCCATTTTGTCTTTTAAAACTTTGGCTAGTTTCAAACAAAAAATTTGTACTGGCAAATCAGTCAGAGGCATGATGTTGCCTTTGATGGACAGCTATGCCAGTAAGTCTCTTTTAACAAGATGGGGATGATTTGGTTGGTATAGATCATTTTGCTCAGTGTGGGTGACTGCCTCAGGCACAAGTAGTCCAAATGAGTGTTTGAAGCCCCATGCTTTTAAGTAACCCCAGAGGTACAGCTAATCCAACACTTCTCTACATCAGGTTATCACATATCAGCTGGTCTGTCCAGTAACAAAGGAGAGGTATTTAACTCAGCCATCTGTTAAAGTGTAAGTGACTTGGAGTTATTTTGTCTGTGTGCCGCAAAAAAGTTTTCTCATAGCAATTAACTTAGATGATGATAAGTGTTTCCTGTGTATACGTATCAGCAGCGCCCACAATACTGCTTCCGAAGAAGCTCCTACACACGAGCAAGTAAATGTAAAAGTAAAAAGTGTGGAGCTGGGGATCTGGTTTACAAGCAGGAGTGGGACAGTCTGAGACTGAGGGAGGTGAGTTGCAAAGAGCTTCAGGGGTAAAAGAGGAACACAGTACTATGCAACCAGGAAAAGGGAAAATTTGCCTGTTTTAGTGGACAGCCAGGGTTCTTCCTTGGAGTCTTCTACAGTGACAGGAAATCAGCTCTTCCAGCAATAGGACTGTTCTGCTGGTCTAAGTAATGTCCATACTAGGAGGATATTGTCTCCATAACACATGGTGTCCCTGTACACTCCTTGGTTTTGCAAAAGACCACTTAAGTTTCTACAAGAATGTTATTTCATTTATATTATTATATTGATATTATACTAATTCCTACAAGTCAATAAAGCTTGGAAAAAGAAACAGGACTGCTGTTTGACAAGAAACCCAGACCAATAATCAACACAAAACTTGTGTTAATTCAACAAGTGTTGATCAACACAAGTAATGCCTTCCCCAGTAACAGAAGCCCATGACAGAGAAGGAAACCAACCCCAGGTCTTCAGAATTACCAACTAGCTTCTAAATCACTTGATTATTTTCCTGTCCCAGTGCAATCTTATGTGATGGGGACCTCTAACTACTAACATAGTAGCAATGCTGGAATGAAGCCAGGGGCTGAAACAGTGGCATAGCTATTCAATGTTCACAGACCAGAGCTCTAACTGAGCTATGTGAACAGGAAGTAGGTTGGGTGGATAAGGGACCCATTTTTATTTCTTACAGTAAGGTCCCAGATAAATGTACTACCTGTCTGGTTGGTTGCTTGATACCATAAAGGAGAGTAGCAAACTAAAGCAGGTCTCTGGAAACTAGAAAGACACCATGAATGCTGAAATGAGTTGGAAGAAATAGTGAGTGGAGGAACAGTGTGAGTGTGTGGTGCTTCAGCACCTATAAAGCAAGCAGTCTCATTCTGTCAACACTGGTAGCTGTGAAAAAAAACGGCCAAGGCAGGCTCTTTTTGGGGGGTTCTTGGGGAACATCATTGCTGCAACAACCCTTCCAAAGCTTCTGCAGTCCCTGCGGAGCAGGTCACTCAGGGACCCTGGAACTTCCTGTCGCTTTAGTCCACACAGCTTTCCCAGTTGCCCCAGACCCAGTCTTTGCTTATTGATGAAGAAAGTTAGTTAACTAACTTTGCTTAAGGGTTTCGCAATATTGCAACCAACTAAAAATGGGCTAAAATGTAAACATTCAGTGATGACCATACTTATCCTTGCCAGAATGTCTACCTGCAAAAGATAAACAGGTAAATAAGATGCTTTATTTCCAGTTCTGTGTTCTTTGTTACTGCAAGAAATGGCAGCTACTTTTCTCTGGTGCACAGTGGTTGCTAGCCATCAGTAGACATGCTTTTCCTTCACAACTGAAGTCCTGAAAATGGTAATATGATCTGAAATGCGGCAAAGTGTTAATATATTTGTGCTTCTTCAAGAACTGTATTAACTCTTATTCTTACGGAGTTGTTATTAGTCACCCACAGACATTTTAATTACCTAGCATCTATCTACCTGATATATTTCTTACACCCTGTACTTTTGGAAGACAGTGCTTCATATGTTTCATGCTTTCAACTCACTCAAACTACAAGGTGGGTATGCTTTCCAGTTATAGTCACACTAGACTCAGTGAAATTTGGATCAAGACCTCAGTGAATGAGCACTTCTGGTGACATTAGCCATTGCATTTCTCAGCTCAGGTGCTCCAATTGAACTTCATGTTGTATACCCTTCTTATACAATTCTCATAGGGCAAATGATCTGTATTAAACCACTCCTTAAGGAGATCCTGAACGTCCTTATCGATAGCTGAGGAGGAAGTGGTAAGTTACTGTGAAGAAAAAGGAGCTTTCCCTTAGAGAAAACTCTGCTTGAATAAGGTGGGAAATTCAATAGCACCATTTCACTGAAAGAAAGAAAAACTCTTATAAATTTAGGTATTTCTTCTTCTCAGAAAATGTCTGCCATTTTAAGAGCAGCCATTATGACTTGGCACAGAATGAGTGAGGTTTTGCAACTGATACAATAAAAACACATCCCTCCCTTCTGGGGCAAGGGAAGTATTTATATAAATTGTGTTGATTTCATGTAACATTAATGGGGCAATTCTTTAATCAAATAAATTAGTCTTCTCTTTGCAAACAAACAGGTATGCTGAAGTCAAATCACATATTTTATCATTCTACAAGACAGGCACTTCAATTTCATATCAGAAACTAAGCTTGGTATATACCAATGTTATTAGTAACAAAGAGAAATGCAAACAAGACCAAAGCAATGCAATTTGTGATTCAAAATATTAAATTTAATCTTAGCTTTATGGTGTGATGGGTATTTAGGAGCATGTTCTAATGTTCTAGCTAAGTATTACCCCTGCATAGACACAAAGGTCTTTCTGGTTGATAGAAAGACTCATAGTGGTGAGAAAGGTCTTCAGATCAGATATATAGGCCTTAATTCAGTAAGACTTTTAAGTATTTGTAAATGTTAAGCACATGTTTAGATTGCTTTAATAAACAGAGGTAGAGTTACTCATGTATGCAAGTAGCTTCATGATTTGAACCCTTAATGTGAACATGCTGAAGACTTCTGTACAGGAAGATTTAATTTTTGGCTATGGAGAATGTAAATTCATGAATTAATAAATCTTTTTGGCTTTCTTTTATTGTCTCAATGCATCTTTTTTTCATTACCCAGTCAGTAGAGTTCCACCTTGCAATGTTTCATATCAGCCTGTGGATACCAAAGATGTATAATATACGGTACAAGTATTTTTCTTCCAGCAGTGGGTGGTCTGATTCCTTAATCAAGCTGACTTTTTGTATTAAAAAGCTTAGCTCAGCTCTTGCTCTTAGAAAATTTATTTTACTCTGCTTGACTACATTTATTTTAAAGTATGTGTGTGCATACATGCATGGCTCAGTGCCTAGTAACTGTATTATGTCGCCAGGAACATCTTAGTGTTTCCATCATAATTCCTTGCTTCTTGAGATTTATCACAAGGCAATAAAAATTTGCTCAACTCTGAAAACAAGGCTTCTGTGCTTTAACATACTTTATTTCATTCAGAAAAAAAAAACCCTTCAGCTTCAGTAGTAATATTGTAAGAAAAGAAAGAGACAAAGACAGAGAGTAAGAAAAAACTTCCTACAGAGCCTGTATTGGTTTTGTCTTTTTAACATCAATTTTTCAGACCATTACTTACTACCAAAGGACATTAATGCCTAGCTATTTCCAAGGGAAAATTCACTTTAAAAGGTTTCTGACATCTATAATACATACTTCTAATTGTTGCACAGGGTCATCTTTTTTGGTTTTGCTTTAAATCAAGATACTCTCCTTATTTTTCTAGGTTGGATATAATTTTTGCCCTGTTACAAGAGTTATCTGTTTTGTCTTCAAATAAAATTTATATGAACTCCTTCCTATGTCTCTGTTTTCTCCATCTTTTTAATTCATGGTACTACAGCTGTGTGTCAAAAAAAAAAGTAACTAGAGAAAGCTCAGGAGTCAAGACTTTGAAGAGCTTAAACACATAAATATAGCTCAAGAAGAATGTCTTATTTTGAAATTATTCCTTTTCTGTATCTGCATGACAGAGAGCCAACATCAAGTCCTAGCTGGGAACTTGAAGTGGACCATGAATCTAAGATGCCCACATATCACAAAAGGAAGTGGTTATTATGAATATTTGTCTGTTATGAGATGAATGTTCTTAGGTTTTTCAGTTTGAACTACACTACTCTGTATATTCAGTTAAGGACTCATTGCAGCCAAGATATGAATTTGCATTTTCCACCTCTCTGTTGACTATGTTCTCACTTGGTTTGTTTGATCATTGAGAAATGGTAAGAGTTCTTGGTTTTGTATCTGCTACACTACAATTACAGTGAGAAATAGCGTAAGGGAAAACTCTGCCGCCTTTGTTTCAACAGGGATTTTTCTTTGAACTAAAATTCTCTTTTGGACATTCATGGCTGAAATCGATTCATTAGAGAGTATGTAAGCACCCTGAAGAGAACAGATTTTATCAGAGCAGGGGGCCATCAAAGGCTAACCACAAACACGCACACAATGTCGATGTCACCATAACACAAAAGTCTGTCCTAACATAAATTGCCAGTAATTCAGGTAAGGATAGAAATCCCATGGGTAGCGAATATATATCATCCTCTACAACAGTTCAAGGCGGTGATCCTCTTAAAAGCTGCAACTGTTTTGAGTGCAGTTCAACTTCTGAGATCTTTGCACATCATTCTTTCTCCCTGGTTTGTTTCTGTATATACAGGATATGCTATGTATCTTTCATTCTTCATAACTTATATGTAGTAGGTTTTATTGAGACAAAGAGGTGTCAATATCGCTGCTGTCAGAACTCACACACATCCTAGAAGGAGCTGGCCAGTAAATGAGGAAATACATGTCGAAAATGGGTATTTTTCTGAACAGAGACAGCATTGCTTTACCATCCTCAGAGTATCTACACACTTCATATGCAATATCAGTAACGTGGAATGAAGTCCCTACGGTTCTTCTTCCAGGACAAAACTCTGGCAGAACTATTTAGCTGCTAAGGAGATTTGAGCATGAAGTTCAACTATTTTTAGGTCATGGCCTTATTACTTCCTCACTGATCTCATGCTTGAGGCTCAGCATTCCATCATTCGCAATGCAAAAATTGCATGTAATTTAGATCTGGAGTGTGGGTAAAAGGCAATAGGTTCAGGTAACAGACAGTATGTAAGCTTTAAGTCTTTTCTGAGAGGTGAGACACCTGTTTCAGCTGAGAGCAGCACAGCTGAAGAGAACCAATCGGTCAGCTACCACTCAGGTGAGACAAGTTATTGCCACATCTTGGTTGATAAAGGTGTTTATATGACATCCTTCTCTGCTGGATAGGAGTAAGTGTTCAGAAATGACAGGCTGCAGCTTAGCCTCATAATTGTAAGGCTGTTCTTCCTGAAGCAGAAGTGCTTTCAAAGAGCTAGAGGATCTGAACTAGGGCATAGCTGCTAGCAGATGTGTAGCAGTGCAACAGCATAGCTTATTAAACCACCTCTCAGCCACATCCAGCTGTGGAAGTGAAGTAACAAGTCTAAAGTATTTTTGGCAGCTAAAGCAGTAAATGTTATGAGTGAGCTATGTGACTTCAGTCATGTGTCTGTGCAGGCATATCCTTAGAACAGACAGAAAGGACTAGACTTGGAAGGTCCATGCAAGGTCACTCAGTATAACTCAGAAATGGTGAACTACATTCAAGCACGTGTCTGGAAAAAGTGAGGTTAACTTTAACAAATTTTGTTTACCTAGTAACTTTGACAGGTAAACAAATTCACTCTGAGTCATTCTAAAATACTGTTTTCCAAGGGTTTGCCTTACCACTTCATTCTAATGTTGCTTTCCTTTCATTCGATTCCTAGTAAAAGTATATATTCCCTCTCTTCCCTCCCTTAATCCTTTTTAAAAACAAATTGTTTTAAAATGTTTCTGAGATGATCAGCCAGTGTTCGCCCTCCTTCTTCTCATTCTGTCAGTAAGTTTCCTAATTAACTCTATTCACATATATAAAAAATTTCCTAAAGTGTGCAGCTTTCAATCTGGATTTTGTCATGAAGACAACCAGGAGTGAACGTGCTTCCTTCCACCTCTGAGAACTTGTGTCTAAATCACAGTTTGAATGAATAGATAAATCTAAGCTACTGCAATCCTCAGGGTCACTGCATCTTGCTGTGGTTATCTCTGTTTTAAAGAGATTCAGGCCTGCAGATTCACAGTAGTGGAAATCAGGACAGATGTGGTGACAGAAGTCAGTAGGATAGATCATTGCACATTTGGTATCAAGTTTAGTTGCAGTCAGCATTAATAGCATCTCTTTTATGAGCACTATAGTGACAAATATTCAAAGATCTTATCTGGATGATGTAGAATGCCTTCTCAGAGCTCCTCTGGATTTTGAAAGATTAGGGTTATAGTACAATCATGTGACTTCCCAAAAAGTGATTTTGATTCTGTTACAAAGTTTTATATTCATTTAGCTGATGAATTACACTGATAAATGCCATTTTTATTACATTCTATAGTGTGGTATACTGCTGTAAAGACTTTATTGGAGTCTTCTATTTGTTTTGGCTTGATGGATCGAAAAATTGTATGCATTGTACAGGTCTGTTCATTTAACAGGTATTCATTTAAATGGGTAATAAGATACAAGGGCTGTGTAATGAGATGGAAAATTGCTAACCACATATTAGGTGATTACTATGTTTTTTGTCCAAATCAATTTTGGCAGGAAATAATAAATCTAGAAAATGGACTTGGAATATACATTTCAGACTGGTAATCAGTAGGTCACTCTTGTGAAAATATTTTCCCATTTGTTCTTGTTTAATGGGGAAAGAAACCATTGCCTTATTTAATAGCAATTTCATAGTGAGATACAGGTGCCATATGAAAAGGGATATGTATCTGGGCTAAAAATTCCCCCAGACACAAAGTCATGTATTCTCTCTTTTTTCTCTATCGAACGTTCTCTATTGAGATTTTTGCTGGTCACCTTCTAAAATAACTAGACTCCATAATGACCAAGAAAACAAAAGACAGAAGCAGAAGCTGTGTATGTGATTAAGAAACTAGGAAGACAGCTCAAGCGTGGATTTACCAGGGAAGGTTTGGGTCATACTTTCCCCAGCCTTGCTACGGTCTCCCAGTACGGCTCTCCCTTAGCCCTCCAGCCAGACTCTGTGTCAGAAGGAAGCTTCGGTCCCTCTCCCAGAACACATGTGCTGGCAGCACTGTGGCAGGAGAGGAGAACCAGAGGATTCACAAGGACGTTGGAGCCTTCCCTTGTCCAAAAGTCCCACTGGGGGACACTATCACACTCTTCTCAAGGTGGGAAATCTCATTCCCCCCATCCTTTGGGCCAGCTGTCACCCTGTTTTGGATATGTAGAGAGACATATATATATATTTTACAGCTTCACGTTCATCCACCTAGGGTTTAGCACAAAGCAAAATTCTGAAATGTCTGTATAGCATGTCTATGCAGTCATTAGCTGTGCCTTGTGTCCACAGAACAAGAATTCTGATGTAATCAGGCCATAGTTGAGGATGAGTAAATTGCCGTGCTGGAAGCCGAGCAGAGCCTGACTAAGCCTGTGCTTCATGCTGTGTGAATCGACATCCAGAGCTCTAAGACGATGTCTAGGAGCTAAAAGCTATCTCCCAATAGGTTAACTAACAGCAACAAGGAGACAGACAGCAGCTGCCTACATACTTCTCAGCTCTTACAGACTGTGAGGAGATCTTCTAGACTATTGCAAAGCAAAGTGAAAAGGCAAAATTAAGCCATTTCTGAATAATGTGGTTTAAGCCTGGCCTAAAAGAATAGCATCTGCTCACATGATCATTTACAGCTCAAAAGCTTTCTTGGAAGCTGGTTCTTTCCCCAGGCCCAGAGCTACTAATTGCTAAGTTACAACTGTGATGTACTACCAGACTGTGAAGCAATCTCAATGTTAATAAATTAAATATGCTTCTGACCTTTCTCCAGCACTGAAGCCAGCTAACTTAGAAAGGCTGGCACTCATACTGTTAAACAGTCTTTCTATGCAGAAGACACTGACAATATCCAAAATGACTACTGGGAATAGTCATTGGACTGTGATAACTCCCAAATTGTACCCAAGGATTGTTTAGGAGACAGCCAGTTTGCCCAGGCCAAAACTGAAAAAAGAATTGTCCTAATAATTCAACAATGTAGACAACTGAATACCAGTACGACAAATGTTGCCTGACACTGTTTAATTCACTAGTATAAACATAATATGACTGTACAGACTGATTTAATATATGTTGAAACATCAGATATATGAACAGGTTTTCATGTTATGAAGCACTAACCATGATAACCAGGATGAAGCAGAATTAACAGTTTGTTCAGTCACACACTGTGATGACACGCATCGTCTTATAAACACATTTTTTTTAAACAAGAGGGTCCTGCACTACATTTGCAGGAAACAAGAGCTACTGAAAGCAAACAGGAAGTAATAATTATGTTAATAATTACTTGCAATGTAATTATTACCTAGACCTGGGGAAGATCAGGGTCTATCCTTACCACTGCCCAAAGCCCTGGCATTACTAGCACATTGCCCCACATCACTTACTCTGAGGAACCATCTGTTCTTTAGTTCTATTTTGTGCAATTGACAGGTGCATTATTTATGGTCCAATATAGTTAATCTAGTGTTAGGCCCCTGACTTGAAATAAGCTCCGTGTGGGCGCATGCCTGCATTTGCCCAAAGCCCTATTAAAGCCTCTAAAACTTCACAGGAGCACAAGACTCAAATGAAATGCAGCTCACTCCAAGCTTGGGGATGTAGTATGGTCTTAGAATTACATTTAAATGGAATTGGTTTTCTGTGCTTCTATTTTAAGAATTCTGTTTATCATAATACTTCTCTATGTCAAAACAAAACAAACCTTGTTCTGATTCTGGCTTTCAGAGTGACTTTGAAAAAATTCTCTTTTCTCCAAAAATCATACCTTCTAGCATCTCAATTCCTTATGTAAATTGAACTGGATAGGAAGGTCAGTTAGCAGTGAAATAACATTATTTAAAAGTAAATCCCCATCATGCATTGGAGCTATCCATTATGGAAACATTAGTGAGATACAAATTTATGTTTCCCAGCTTGCAGCTTCAGACCGTCTATTTTAATTTTGTTCATATGCCACTGGTTATCTGCAGTGGATTTAATATTCTGCAATACCACATTTTATGTGATCTCTCTGGTCCTCTTTGTCTTGCTTTCCATTTACTACTCCATGCTATTATTTGGTTGCATGAAGGAGCTTGGCTATTACTCTGTTGTTCCATTTCTGCTGCCAGAATAGTTTTGATCAATACAGCTTGCAAAAAATTAGATCATAAAATGCAGTGCATTTAACAGAACTTTTCTCAGTTGTTCTAAGAACTTTCATTTCAAATACAGGAACAATAAATGGTCTACACCCCACTTCTGGCTTTTTTAGTATATTTTTGCAGACTATTAAATATAAAATGCATACGAACAGTTAGTTCATCCTTGAAGACACACACTGAGTTTGAAGTTTTTTAATGTTACTGTATAAATTTATATTTCAAGATATTTTCAGTTCCAACACGAAGTGTACAAGATAATGGGGCAGAGCTAACAGGATGATTTAGTACCTACCTCTAGCTACAGTATTTCTCCGTCAATAAAAGGGCAACAACATACAGGGGAGTTGTGGCAGTCTCACTTTCTGTGGACTCTACAGGATAACAAGCTTTTATGTTGCATATAACAGAGTTCATATTTCCATTACTGAAATTATTATCCCATAACACCACACCAGGGTGTCTTTCTAATGACATTTTTATGCAAAATGTTTGATTCAGCAACAAGACCTATTCACACCTTTAAGACAATTTATGCTTAGTTAAATGAACAATTGTTCCTAGTACACAGTCAGTAACCTAATCATTTTAATTTTAATAAACCACAGAGAAAACTCACAAGCAGTGATTATACAGTGTGTGGGCTGCTTTTCATTCACCTTGGAGATTTCCATAATAAAGCTCTGCCTGGAATCGGAGCAGTTCTCCACTCCTAAGGGCTAGAGGGTAGAGCGCCTCATTTTTGTAAGTATTTGAAAGGCGAATTCTTACTTTCCCTCAAATAAATTAGGCCTGAGCATTTATCAGAATCAGAACTATTAAAGTAAAATACACCAGCAGAAAGGGTAACTTAAGAAGTTACCACTAGTTTTGCTCAAGGAAGTTGTCTTCCCTCCAGAAGCATACCCTTGCCAATTTGTAAAGGTCACTTGTGACTTTTCAGATTTCTGTCTAGCTGCAAGGTTTTTTTCCCACCAATATTGAAAATGTATAAAATACATAGATATTAAAAATAACATGTTTACAGTTCCCAATAATAGTTTATAGTACGTCTGGGATATCACAAGGACTGTGGTTTTGGTTTTCAATATTTTTCCTAAATATAATTCAGAAAGAAATTACCAGCAGAGAAAATATGAAATAAATAATGCTTAAACACACACAGACAACCTTCACCTCTAGAAATCATCTTCTCAATAGCTTTACCCAGATGACTTCTCTACTGTGTTCAGTTCATAACAGAACAAAATATTTATTGACTAGAGAGATGTTTGGTCAAACAGAAAATGTCTTGTTCTGTAAACATGGGATTAATGAAGCCTGTTTTCCTATGGATTTCTGTCCTATACCCTATGCCACTACAAGAGTTCTGCCATCTACATCCTCAGTAACTTCACATCACCTCTTCAGTATTTCTCGTTCCCTCTTACCCACATTCCCTAACTACTCCAGTAGCAGTTCTCTTCCCTGAGTGTGCCTGGCCTTGCAGCTGGGTGAGAGGTGGTGCCGACACACACACGTGCTGACTGGCCAGTGAGATTCTGCATGGCTGGCTGAAGATCGAGGGGAAATTGTCAGGATGACTTGAATGGGACACTCGTGTTGCAGCCTTTCTGTCAGGGATTTTCAGTTCTCCCGTCTCTGTCTTCCAGCCAGTGTCTGGTTTTCACTATGCTTGTAGAAAGCCAATATGTCCTAGATACCTGTCTCTTTGGTTGAAATTGGCTATTGGTTCAAAAGCTTTTAGGAAAGGGAATAATACATAGACAGAAGAATGAGCAAACACAGCATACAATCACAGAAATCTTGTTTGCCCAAATGATCAGGCCAAAAAACATGTTAATGCCTCCCACATTACCAACATTACACTATATCAAGCAATACTAGGCAAAATCTATTTACCTTTACACTAAATATAGATTAAGAGAAATAACTGGTCACTTTTTTTTCTCTTCTGAAGGTGTGGACCCTAGTCTTGATCCTTGCTCTATGTCCTCACTCTGCTTCAATAGTGCAAAGTGGGTCAGGGAGCTCGCCCCTACACAAGGTATCTTTGGATAAGTTTGGATTGTTGTAGCAGGCTGTCTTAAACACCAGTCCGACAGAAGCTGGAGTTGGACATGCAATTTCAATTTCCTTGCACCCTGATCCCCTGGCATTTGCTTACATCCAGAGGCAGCTGGCACACAGGAGGCCAGCTTGTCAGCTGGTCTAGTTTGCAATAAAAGAGCTTCTCTGTACAGATGTGCCCAGGCCCTCAGAAAGCCTCTTCCACATGTTGAGCTGTGCTTTCTCCTTATGATTCCCCTTGTGTCACTTTTCCCAGAGTGATGCTCTGGATCTGATATTTATTACCCTCCCTTTCAGCATGGGTAGTCCTTCACACCTGTGTAAAGCAATTTACCTATCTTACCAGAATACTGCCAGACTGTACATTTGCCTTCAATGGGTTTAAAATGACTATACTACACAAACCACAGAGCAGGGAAGAATCCTGTTCCTTCACGACTAAATGTAACTGGGAAAATCATCATTAATCTCATCACCATGGTGCAGTTTGTAGACACTCTTCAGTGATGAATGACAGCTAAGCCAGCTTTCATAATCAGGAATCAGAACTCATTTCTTGTTTCCTTCTGGTTTGTGTAGGTTCATTACTCCATGTTTTCCATTCCTTATTTTGGAACGTTCTTCTAGTTATATGCATATTTACTGGATTATGTAAGTGTCTATAAACCTCAGAAAATAAGTTTTTTTAAAAACGTATTTCCTAGAGTGTCTTCCAAAATTTAATGTTCAGGGAGATTGCAACATTTAGGGTATTAGCAAAGTAGTGTGGAGAGTTTTCTCTCTAAGGTCAGAGCGAAAATCTAGTCTTATTATTAAAATGCTTGACCCAAACTATAGACCTTTGTCTTAGCTTTGCCATAAAGTTTTTTGGTAAATCATACCATCTTTCCATGCCACACTTACAGAGGAAAGGAAGAAAATGTTTCTTATTCACATTCTCACCTACACCTTCTATTTAGACTCATTCTGTGCCAACCTTATAGCTAGTCATGGAGGTGATAAGAAGAAGAATAGTAATAATGTTGGCACGGTCATAGCTCCAATACAGATCAGTGGCCAGTAAATTTGAATTTGTATAGCCTCTGCAAAAAACTTGTGTTTTCTGCTCAGTTCACTGTACAGTTTCACGCATCATAATTTTCACTTTTACTGTCACCTTTCCTGTAGTTCCAGCAGAAAATTCAAGCACTCCCTTAAGCTACGATGTTATAGAGCATTCTATAAAGCTGTGATTTGTACATATGTCTAGAGCTAGTAGATAGATGAGGTGCAGCAGATGGCACACAAGCACATAGCACAGTTTTGGTCTTTGTAGTATCAATAAAATCTGTTGTACACTGGTTTCTTTTGTGTACATCTTTGCATGAAGCACTTTAATTATTAATCTTAAAAGTTAACTTTGCAAATCATCACTAAAATGCAGGACAAGGGTATGTGGACTGCTGATGGCCCTGGTATGTATACGAGGTTTTGCAATCCAGGGCTCATAGCCTAGTATCTTTCATGTAGGTTAAATTCACTTAAATACTGAGCAGAACTTAACAAAAATATGTAAGTAATAAATATACATCCATGAAATTAGACTCATTGTCAAGACTGCAGATTATACAACGTCAGCTTCTCCTTTCAAATGAAGAGTCAGTTGTTGTCTCCCAGAGCAAACCATCATTTTTAAAACAGGTATTCAAACAGCCACACCATTACTGCTGAAGAAGGCCACTTAAGTGCAAGCAAATGATGACTGATGAGACTCCTTGAACTACTGAAAGCCACATGCTAATAAAGAAACATTGATGACACATCATTATTTGTTCATTTTCATGTATTCAGGTGCATAAATAATTAAGAGAAAAACTGCAGATCCTCTTCTGTCAAAACTATACATAATGCAATACATAATACCATACATAACGCAATACAATTCAGCAATGCATCCCACATGCATAATAGCATAACCAGTTACATATATTGACTTGAAAAACATGATCTTGCTTAGCATTTCAGCTCTTAGTCACTTCTGTCATCCTTAACATCTTTATAAATGATTTTGTCATGTTTTCATAAAGTTAATTAAACCAGACTGTACATAGTCTGGTTCCAGAATCTAGCAAAGTTCTGCTTAAAAGCTTTATTTCTCCTTTGAATTGAGTTAATTAGTCCTTAGCAGAAATGGGACAGCCTTAAAAGGTAAAACCTAGGTCACTCAGAATGTCAAATGTTATACTTTGAACAGCACCTGACGATGGTCAGACAGTAAATGCAGGTTACAACTATAAGCTGAAATTTTCTTTTATGCAAATAAGCCATTCAGTATATAGCCTGCTGCATTATATAACAGCCTTTGTTTCCAAAATGATTCACACTGATATACCTTCAGACAGTCATGACTTCAGCCCTGACTTGAGAGTGGAGTTCACGGGAACAAGATCCCCACCCAAAGTAAACTCTCACAGTCTCCTGGCACTAAAACCCAGTCAGTCCTCACTCATTTTACTTTCAGTTAATGATGACCAACACTAATGAACTACTTGAAACTCTAGGTTGAAACTCAAATGACATACTATGTTCACAGGAACAACACACTAAGACCTCCAAATATATTTCACAGCCCAATAGCTTCAGACAAATACTTTCCAAGTTAAACCCAAGTTTTAATAGATACACCATTCTTTACTAGGACATTTGACTGCACAGCTGGACACCAGGTGGTTGCTACCATCATTTTTCACTATATTTCACTGTCTATTCCAACAGTCCTGGACTACTTATAAAACACGGAGAAAAGAAGGGGCTGTGTAAAAATTCAACTTGAAACACCTGTAGGTAAAATGACTATAACTACATACTATCTCATGACTTCTCAGTGAGAGAAAAGCATCATGAGTTTCTTAGCCAACAAGAGCACCCCGAGCAGACCCAGAAAAAATCCTGTCATTGTTATCTCACAATGATACCAAAAAGAAACTGATAGATCCAAGAAATATTAATGAACGCTCCTGATCATCAGCCATCACAGTACCTCCCTCTGCTGCACTATATCTGTCTGGAGAGAAGGAACTGAAAAGTAGATGCATGTAAGGTGAAAAAGAGAATGTAGGTAGACTGACAAGAAAAATAATTCAAAAAAAATAAAGTTTAGGATAGAAATCAAACATAAGGCATGTAGGAGGAGGTCAGGAAAGACAAAAAAACCCAACGTAAATTTCATAGCTAGAACCTTGGTCAGGAATTACTGCTGGGGACTGCACTGAAGCTGAGAAAAGGAGTGGGAGGGCTAAGGAACGTGGGGTGACTGGAGGGGCCTGGCTAGAATTAAATCCATTTGGAAATCTGTCTGGTGAGTGCATACCAACTCCTCCATTTGAAACATTACAAAATCACACACACAAAATAAAAAGGCAGCATTTTTGATAATTTATTTGTGGGGATTGTTCTTTTAGGATAGTATGTATGTTAATCAAATTGCTCTAAAGTACTCCAAGAAATTCCATGAAACTGCTAGTCAAAATTTAAAAATATATGTGCATGAGTATTAACACAAAACTATGTGGGGTGTTGGCCCCGACTAGCAGCCAAAATTCCATCCAGCCGCTTGCTCACTTGCTGCCCCCTCAGTAGGACAGGGGGAGAAAACAGAAAGAAGAGGAGCAAGAAAGCTTGTGGGTCAAGGCAAAGACAGGGAGATCCCTTACCATCACAGGAAAAACACTCAGCTTGGGGAAAATTAATTCATTGCTAGTTAAGATATATATATTTAATTACTGGTTGAGGTACTGGGAAACAAAAGCAAACAAATAACCCCAACATTAAGACATCTGCGGAAAACACATTTAGGGAAAACACCTTTCCTCCCCCTCTTCCCCTGCTCAACTTCACCCCAAACTCCTCTCCTCCCTCCTTGTTGTTGCTGCAGGTTATGCTCCCTTCAGTGAGGTAACATGCAGCACAAGGAGTGGTGGGGTTGGGGGTGTTACAGCCAGTACACAGTGGTTTCCTGCTGCCATTCCTTCCTCCTCACCCTTTTCCTCTGCTCCAGCACGGGTCCTCCAGGAGCTGTAGTCCTTCAGCAGCATCTGCTCCACTCCTCCTCCTCTTCCTCCTCCTCTGACCTTGATGTTCCCTCTGTTGTTTCACACTCTTTTTTCTCCCTCCTCTGCTTCTCCAGCATTTTCTCCCCTTTCTTAAATATGTTTTCGCAGAGCATATGGGAACATAAATATATTTTCACCATCTTGGCTGAGGAGCTCAGCTGTGCCCTGTGGTGGCTCTGTTGGAGTTGGCTGGAATTGTCCATGTCCAGCACGCGGCAGCACCGGCCTCTCCTCACAGAGGCTGCCCCGCAGCCCCCACTGCCAGCATCTTGCCATGGATGCCCAGTGTAAATTCAGAAATGTGAGTGGTTAGTGTGTGGGGGAAAGTGTGTGTGTGCATTTATGAATATATAATACATGTTGATGCATTTTGTATGTATTTGTGTCCACAGAAATGTAACACTCTAAATAAACAAAATCAAGTCAAATGATACTGGTCAAAAAATTGCCAGAAAAAGGCAAAAACAGCTGAAAAATCCTGTCTTTAATGCTTTTTAATTGTTTTTTTTCTGATGCCTGTACTCTTTATAGTCAGTAGATATTAAAAAAGACTGTCAGATACACAAATACCCTATGAAATTTCATTGAAATCCAGCATAAGTTAATGGGAGACTGCAGATGTGATTGCCGCATGCCTGATGTTTTGAAGGATTTAGAACTTCGTTCCTTTTTTTAGTCTCTTAACAGTATTAGATTCCAGCACAGGCTAAAAATATTATGTAGGTAGTCATGATGTCACTTCTTTTGTATTCCTTGTAGAGCTGAAGTGTGCAGCTGGAACTATATAAAAGCTGAGGAATTACTGTGTCATTCAAAGTCAAAATTATTGTGCTTGAACTGTTGCAACTGTAAGTTCTCACAGGACTACTGGCCTCCAGGCTTATGGAAACTAAACATACTGCTGCTAGCCAGGAGAGATTAGTAAACATATTGCTTGTGCTTCTGGAAAACCGTCACTGGGTACTCTCCCAAAAGAACAAGTTCTGATCTGTATTTTAAGTAGCAGCTGCTCAGCATGCTAAAATATCCTGCACAGATTTATTCTGTTTTGCTTTCCACAGAGTTCTTTTAATCTCAGTTACCCACAAGTGTGGGACAGAAGTGGAAATTTGACATTAAACTGAGTGGTTGCTGGCACTTTCCAGAGCAGAGAACAGCCCTGGAAGAATTAGGTGATATTTAAGCAATAAAAGCATGTTGCTTGCTTTATCTCTTCTCCCATAGCCACACACACACATATGCTTTCTCAGTCTCTCCCATTGAAAACACACACACCCATACACACAAACCTCCTACCAGCGCTTCATCGGGACTTAAGTATTTGTCAGAAAATCACAGAGCCACTATAGCTGAAAAGGACATCTGGAAATTGTCTAGTTCACTCCCCCTGCTCAAAGCAGAGTCACCAAGAGCAACTTGCTCAGGGCTGCATTCAGTTAGGTCTTGAGTACCTCCAAGGGTGGAGAATCCATAGCCTCTCCAGGCAACCATGGACCTCACATGCTCCAGCCCTTCATCATGTCCGTGAGCCTTCACTAGACTCACTCCTTTATGTCCATGTCCCTCTTCTACAGTGGACCCCAGGCCTGTAGCCAGTGGTCCAGCTGTGTGGCCTCTCTGGTGCTAAAGAGAGGGGAAGGATCACACCATTAACGTGCTGGTAACATTCCTCCTAATGCAACCTGGAATACTGTTAATCAGCTTTGTCTCTAGTGTACGTTGCTCGCTCAGATTCAACTTCTTGTCCACCAGGACCCCCAGATTCTTCTCTCCTTAAGAGACAGTCAGCCCCCAGCCTGTACCAGTGCATGCAGTTGCTCCTTCCCAGATGCAGGACTTGGCTTTTCTCTTTGTTGAACTTCATGAGATTCCTGTTTGCCCATCTGTCCAGACTGCTCTGGTGTATCAACCACTTCTCCTGAGTTTGTATGGTCTGCAAACTTGCTGAGGATGCACTCTATCCCATCATCCAGGTCATTAATGAAGATGTTAAGCAGTATTGGTGTCATTATCAACCCCTTGGGTGCACCACTAGTGACTGGCCTCTAACTAGACTGTGTTCTGCTGATCACAACCCTTCCAGACAAGGAGTTCAGCCACTTTTCAGACCACCTCATTGTATGCTTATCTAGCCTGTACTTCACGAGCTTGTCTATGAGGACATTACGGGAAACAGTGTTGATAGCCCTGACAAAGTCAAGATAAAAACCAGCCCCTGCTCTTCCCTGATCCACCAAGCCAATATCTCATTCTAAACAGATACCAGGCTAGGTAAGTATTTTTTGCCCTTCATAAATCTACGCTGACTACTCCCAGTCACCTGCTTGTCCTAAAGATCTTCGGAAACAGCTTCCAGCAACATTTGCTCCAACACCTTCCCAGGGAGCAAGGTGAAGCTGACTGGCCTGTAGTTCCCCATATCCTTCTTCTTGACCTTCTTGAAGATAGGAGAGACATTTGCTGCCTTCCAGTCCTCAGGAACCTCCACCACGAACTTTCAAAGATAATTCAGAGTGCCTCACAATGACATTGGTCAGCTTTCTCAGCACTCATGGATGCATCTCATCAGCACCAAAGAAGGCCTCTTCTACTTCTTTCTGATCAGGTGGTCTCTAGCAGACACCTACACCAACTTCCAACATGCAAATATTAGAAACCATCATGCCTTTTATGTTGAATCATTTCCACTGAAACTGCCAGAGCAAAAGGAGAAGCTATGGGCTTAACCCATTAAAGATAGCAGAATGACACCTTCTGGCTTCACTGTACGTTGATTGATGTGCTGACAAAATGCACTAATTGACATATACAATGTGCAATCAATATACTAACAGAGGGTGCCAGTTAAAAGTGCAGTTGTGACAATAGTATGTATCCTTTGGGGACTATTAGATGCTTTCTAAATCAGGATGGTGTTGGAACCCCTCCTATTCATTTCCAGAGGACAGCAATAGGGTCTCAGAAGAAGACATTTTCTAAAAAGATTTTTAGAACAGCATTCACATGACTAATCATAGAATCATAGAATCATAGAATCATTAAGGTTGGAAAAGACCTCTAAGATCATCAAGTCCAACCATCAACTAACACCACCATGACTCCTAAACTAGGCCCTGGAGTGCCACGTCTATACCTTTTTTGAACGCCTCCAGGATTGACGACTCCACCACCTCTCTGGGCAGCCTGTTCCAATGCCTAACCACTCTTTCAGTAAAGAAATTCTTCCTGATGTCCAATCTAAGCTGCATGCTAGACAGCTGCACATCCCCACATAAAAAAACATGAAAACTGAAAATAGTCCAAAGTAACTACACTTCTGCTCATGAAGCAAACCAATTAAGAGCAGACAGAGACATGGAAATAGTCACTCTAGCAGCCACCAGCTGTTACACTGAAGAAACAGGGATGAAGATGTTACCTGGGCTATCTTCGGGGTTTGCAGCTAGTTTCCTGCCATGGGCAAGGCAGGAGCTGGATCCAGGCTGTGACCTAAGGTCCCATTCTAGTTCTTGCCTTGCTCTTAGACTAACACAGCCATGCGCTATGCCTTTCTTGTACTGGGGTTCAGGTTATAATCTCACTGCAAGATTTGAAGAAAATAACTAAAAGCATCCATTCAGAAGAATACAAAGAAAACAATCACCCCTCACTTAAAATTTTTTTCTCTGCTTTCCTCTGTTTGTATTTGACATTTTATAATATACCCCTATGGTTGAACAGACTAGGAAAAAGCCTTTGCTGTATTTGACAAGTACATTTTCAGTGGGGCTAAAATGAAATGTGATTTGCCTTTATTTTCTGCACATCTCTCACACAGACTATGGGTCTGGGTAGGTTTTAAGGAAACAGTAAATAATGGCAGAGAACGGTGAAGTGAGCTTTGTTACAGAAGGAAGAAAAATCCCACTACATTTAGGAAGGTGCATCTGAGAAATGTGTTGGCAATGCTCTGTGTGTGTGAGAAGGCTGGTGACCATGAGTGGAGAGAGAAACAAAGACAGAAAAACATAACAAGTGTAGGAGATATGACCAAACAATCATATAAGAACTTTAAAAATCAAAAGATGTAGTTTAGAATGGGAGTTTAGGATGTAAGGAATGACCAGTTGCTTATTTTTACTTAAGAAATTCTCACCTATAACATTCATCTGCTGAAGATAAAATGTTAGAATGTGGGAAGAAGAAATCAAGAAAAGACAGAATTGAGGATAAAGATGAGAAAAGTTGGAATAATGTAGGTAATGTGCAAGATTTCAGACTGCTTGATAGCAGTTATACAGGAAAAGTAAACAAAAAAGGTAAAAGCCAAAGATTACACCATACCAGCGAAGAAATGTTTTGAGTTGAGAAATAAAACACTTGAGATGAGGAGGCATCTGAAAATGCTCCTCTCATAAAAGAAAAATTGAAGTTGTTTCATCAAAGGAAATTTGTGAGAGCTGGAAATGAAGGGGTTAAACATAAAGCTACATAGAAGTTACTACAATATTTAAAATATAAAACCATCCCTTTGACCTGAAAAGACAAAATAGCTGGAGGATAGGAAAAAGCAAATTGTACCATCCTAATTTCATGGATGACCAGGAAAGATCAGATAGAGAGAAACAAGTTGTTTGAGAAATTCACCCTGCAGATCATGTTTCAGTGAAGATCTTAACAGAGACAAAAATAATCTGAGACCGCGGAGAACAATGGTTTTCCATTGTTTTCAGGAACAGAAATCATGTCTATAGATGACTTATCATATGCATTGGGCAACAGCTCCTAGTTCTTCAGCTTCTTAGTTTAAAAAGATCTTTGACAGCTTCTTTACAAAAATATCCCAAAAAATATGTAAATAACCACCAAATTCAATGAGTTGATGCAGTCAAATAACAGGAGATTCCATTAATGTCAATAGGCTGAATTGTATTAAAGGTTCGTGAGTCGTAACCAAGAATCACTATCTGAGAAACAGAATCATTAACAGCATGGCATAAACCACTTTTTCCTTCTGGAAAAGTATAACTTCCTCTAAAATCATTCCACATATCCTTTACTTTTCTGACAACAGTCTAAGTTACTTGCACCTGACGCTTTTCCATACACTGATAAAATGCACAGAAAGCACCAACAAAAGCATAGATTTGATTTCTTGAAAGCCAGTCATACATTTCTATTGAAATTTTAGCACTATATCTTCAGCAAGAGCCCTGGATGGGCACTCCTTTAAATGGGCATTGCTACATTAGTGCATAGAGAAATACAGATTTTTGTGAAACATTTGCATGTATTTTCATTTTCTATTGAAATGGAATATATCTATTGTCAAACATTTTCTTTGAAAATATTCCAAAGGGAAATTTACAGATGTATTTTGGTAGTTGAAGTACAAATAAGCTCTGTGAAAAATGTGTAATAGAGTCTTCTTTGCTCCTTCTTCCAAGTCTGGTAGCTGTGGAGTTAATAGCCCTGGAAAAACAAACTCCATTATGCCAAACTGTATAACACTCTTGCAGCAAAACTGACTTTTTATGTCAGAAGTGTTAGGGAAATGGCATGGTCTCAAACATTACTCATGGCACCAGTAAATTACTGAAATATACTCTGTCTCTCCTATCCTAAGCCTCCAGTTCACAGTCATTTGTGGAGTGGAAATTATCACCATACAGTATCCTAGAACCACTAATTTTATAAGAACACTTGGGTTGGGTTTTCTTATTTAAGTGCTGTAAAGATGTGATAGCATACAGCTACAGAAGATGGATGTGTTGCATTACATAGCTAGTGGACTCTTGGAAGTTCAAAGTACAAATTTCTTTAAAAGGGGAATAAAATTGAAAGGAATGCAATATGTAACATTAAGGTTCAGTTCCCACGATAAACAGCTCGGAGAAAAAAAATAAAGCTAAATTACCTATAGAATTATTTGGCCTAATCGGTTATGATCCGTAAGTAATT
>WAAD01006479.1:41698-55001 GCA_013389945.1 Fregata magnificens
ACCAAACAGAAAGAAAATGTGATATAACTTCAGGGTCTAGTCCTGCCAGGTACTTTGCAAGCTAAGAAAAAAAACTTCATTTTTTAACATCCCAGAATCAAGTTTTCATTAGGTTCTGAGTAGAGTGGAGGATACTGAACTCCTGTGATCCAAAGGGATCATTTAAATATATGTAAAAATAATTCAACACCCAGAATTTTATGTCCCTGCTGTTCCATCATTTTTCCTTTTTAGGAAGCACAATTCTTTTTGCTTTGTTACAATTTGTTAGGGTGCCACAATTTCATCTTTTAGAGAAGAAAAAAAATCTTTCGATAAGTGAAGCAAAAGTCAGGAAGATACAAAATGAACAATAATTGCTAGGAGAAAATGTGCATTTCAATACTTAGCTTTAATACTATGATTGAAAAGACTGAATTGGCCCATTAAATTTAATTCATCATTGCAAACCTTTCATTCTGAACATCCATTGCAACTACCCGGGCCCCTTCTTCAGCATCCGTATCTATGCAATTCATTCTGCCTTACTTCTAAGAACAAGAACAAAGTTAAAATTTTAAATTTGTATTGTAGCTGAGTATGAATCTTCCTTGACATTGAATATTTTGCACCTGCCATTAACATTCTGTTGCTAAAAATGTAAGGTTATTATATTATCTGCATTGAAATAATGCTTTTCCTATTTTGCATGCTTCCTGGGTCTTTAAACAAATCCTATAGATGTTTGGACTTTACATTTTTTATTATATATTTCATGCATCATTAGTTTGAAAAGCTGTTTTAATTATAATACTTATTATGCTGAAATGGAGTTGTTTTAGCCTGTTAGGAAAAAGGGCTGTTGCGTAATTACCGATACATAACTGAACTTTTCTTCAAACCATGCAATTCCTGCACTCTAATTAGGTCTCCATATCTCACTTGCATAATTTTTTAATACTCTGATGGAATGGAATTTGCTGTCCTCAGGACTGATGAACAGTCCATTAGCAGTAGTAGAGGAATTAGAAATTCATGGTGAAGATAGCTCTCACTAGCCCTTCTGTTGCATCCAAACTAGTTCATTCCGTTGAACACAAAGTTTCAGTTCTCACCGGCCTCTTGCCTCTGGGTATTGAAGCTGCTTATCAACAACAAAGTTACCACCTCAGGTTCTCACATCATTCACAATGTAAGTAAGAAATATTCTAGTGCTCAGCTGAAAGAGATATGGTAACGTGGGGTGAGTGAAGGATGTTTGGAGGGCTGTGGTCTATTTTTAGGTCATCTGCACATTGACATATTCTTTCCCAAAGCTTTCTCTTATCTATGTCCTGATGTTGAATTCCTTACCATGGTATCTCAGGGTTTCTGTTTCCGTGGGCATTATTAAAAATGAGAGAAGTCCTGATCTAGTCAATCCTAACCTGCAGTCACAGAAAGTGATATCTGCACCCCGCCCCCTTGCCTAGAAAGAGAAGATCCTGAGGGCAGAATTAAGCAGGAGAGATGTGGTGTGCATTTTAAGCAGCATGTTTTAGCCTGAATGAACCTCCAAGGTTTCTTCATCCAGTTAAGGACTGCCCCATTCTTTCAGCACCTGGCAGATTTCTTGATTCCCTTTTATTACTTGAAATTGGGATAGTTGTCACCAGTCTGCAAGTGAAGGTTCCTGTATCCTTTAGATCCCAATTATCATTTTCCTGCAACATAGAAAGAAATCACCAAAGCTGCTAAATCCTTCACTCTGATATCTCATTTTGTCTAGGTGTTGAGGCACTTAAACTACTTACCTATTACTTGGGGAAGGAAATTGTGTTTACAAAGACCTGAATCACACCTTTTGCTCATTAGAATGTCATGTTTAAAGATTTTTAGAGAAGTTCAAATTCTTCTTTGCTAAACTCTCTCCACTAAGCAAAACTTCAAATATCTGTCCCAAATGGTTATCTGGCCTTCCCATTACACTGTAACTACCTTAATACTTCTAAATTTCTTAGGAAAAGACCTTTTACAATACATTTCTCTTTCCATTTAGTTTTGGTTTATAATATATGTGCCATATGTGTGCTGTGTATTTTATTCCAGTCTTAAAGTCTTCTAAATATTGAGATTACATGGAACTCTAATATGGACGTTGATACAGAAATCAGTCATTTTCCTCTAATTTAAGAAGGTTTTTCCTTCTATTTAATATGTAGTAATTTAATCTCATGAATATGTGCTTATTAAATATAGCTGTTTAAAACTTATTAAAGTGGTTTTGTGAAGTTGTGAAGTAGTTGGGTTTTTTTTTTCATTTGCTCCAGTAATTAACAATATTTTCCATATTACCTGAGATTTCAAATGTATAATGACCTCAAGTAAATTTGTGTAACCTCATTAAAATCCTTAACACCTATGGAACCATACCCTCTCTCTAACAGGTGAAAAATATATGTTTTTGTCTTATGACACTGTGGGCACTCTTCATGCAATGCTACGGAAGAGGACTGATTATGTATATGAATATGATAACATTATTCAAATGTTGGATGCTTAGATTTTTTTATGGAGTCTTATATTGCTTTATTTCACTACTTTACTATTTTACGGTGATGGTGATGAGCATTATTACCACTTTTTAATATTGTGCTATATCTTTAATATACTTAAACACTACATATATTCAGGGAGAGCACCATTGCAACCGAAGTCAATGAGGACATCCTTGTTAATCTCAGTGATTTGGGGTCACAGTTGGACAGAATTACATTTTCATATACATGCTTTCCAAACTGAAGAGACACTTCCTCTCAATGGTCTCAGTTCACAGCTCCTAAGCACAATAATTCGCAAAGAACGGCTGTTACACTTATGGAAGGAAATTAAACTAGTTATTACCTCTGGTAAGTACTTTCTATTTCACATAACTTCAGAAACGTAGCATCCATTAAAACCTTTTATTATGAATCTGCTAATTAACTACTTTGCAACTATTGCTTACAATTTATTCATCATGAGTTTGATGCAAATTTGCCTTTATTTCTATTAATACTCCTTGATGGTAAGGCAGGTGTATTGTCTGCATATATCGGACCAAATTAAAATCTAAATGGCTCTTTTGTGTTCTAGCATTTTAGTTGTTTGGTGGAGCAGACTATTTTTACATGGATTTCAAACGGGGAAAAAAATCACTTTCTTTTAAGGGCATGAAAATCTGAGGAAAAGAATGAATTCTGAGATGTTCAACCATACAGAGGACTTGTGAAATTCTTGAAAACCTTTTATTGTCTGCAAGCAAAAAAACCACTGCACTGTATTAAAAGTATTATTAAATTAAAATTATTTCATTTAAATTATTTAATTATTTGAATGTCCTTAAGATTTTTCACATCTATAGAGAGTTTTCCAGTAGTGGGCAATCACTGGAAAAACAGCTTCTTTAAGCCTTTTGATGGTAGGTGTTTGCATGCTAGAGATAATTCTCCATATAAATGACAGAGGAAAAAAGATAGTCAGAGAAAAGAAGGTAAAGAGTAAAGCACATAACACTGAGAAGAAATCTGTAAACAGCTATGCAGAAATAGCTTGTGTAGTTACATCAACTAGGGTATAATTTTGAAAACTGGCAATCTTCAATTATCAGAAGAAAAATTACTTAGAAACAGATTGTGAAAGCTTGGAAAGAACATCTTGGGCAATTGAAACCAGTTCCCTGCAGCCAAGTCATACAATCCTCTTTGTAACTTCATTAAGTTCCCTCCTTAAACCAGTTAAACATGAAAGTGTGTTAACAACAGAGTGCTCAGAAACTTTACTTTTCAGCTTACTAGCAACCTTACTCTGATTTTCAACATTTCTCATCAGTTCTCACACATTTTCCACAGCCAACCTTTTTCTTTTTCATAAGCAGATGCTCTCCCTCCTTGCTGTTTACCCAGGTGACGATTTATCAGGGAAGATTATGGGAACTTTAGCCTTCCATTAGCTCCTGTCTCCAACATGCTGCTTCTCATGTCCCTAATCCCATATGCCAGGTTTACAAGCCAGGAAGAAGTCGTGGTGCTGATATGCAGAGAACTCTCTCATGCAAAGGAGGGAGGAGATGGGGCTTAGTATCTCTTCTGCTCATGCCTCCTCCCTCCACCTCCCCATAGCACATGACTCATGTGTGAAAGAAGACCTCAAAGGTGTTCACAAGTGGCCACCTACCTGATCTATACTTTTGTTTTACCTGTAGAGAAGAATAAAGTCCTCTAAGAGCCTTCATTAGGTTAAGCAGGCCTAGCTCTTTCAACCTGCTCACACAAGAGCCTCTCCATTCCTCATCACCCTATTTGTTCTCCAAAGGGAGACTCATCAGTATCTGATACCGTACTTTTAACACTATCCTAACATGTTCTGGGTATAGTAAGGACCCATCTTATTCCATCAAAATATCATCACAGTGAGGGTGCTTGTTTCTACTATCCCACCAAAAGGTAGACACCGAGCATGGCCAGTAATGTATTCCACAGAATGAAAAGAACAACTTGACTTCAGTGGTCTTCAAATCAGGCTCATTGCCCAGTAAGTAACATTTTTAAAAATATAAATTGTTTCAGTTGTTTAACATTTCCCATGACCAGGGTAACCCTGGATAAGCATTCAATATTTAAATAGTATGTGAACAATGAAAAACATCTTTCTCATTTTCATAATCATGTACATATCAGCCACAGCCTAATTGCTAAGACAGAACAACATTCCTAATTATACCCATTGTGAATTTTTGCTTTTGGATGGAGTATGAAGTGGCTTTGTATGTTTATTAATTGCTGGATTCAGGTGAGCTTCAAATTTCTACAGGCTGATCTCACATTAGTCCTTTGAATGACCTGTATTTTTAATTTGGCATGAAACTACTGCAAGCTACATAGTGAAACTAATGAGGCTGCCGCAACTGTGCAGGGCAATAATCAACTGCTACTTTATTGCTGGAGAGTGTATTAAGCCTATGCATGATGCGAACTGAGAAAAGCTTTTTGTTTCAGAAAACAATCTGATGTGTGTTCACACATTTTCTCAGAAAATAAATAACATTACAAGCAGATATGTTGAATGCAAAAGGGCTAGGATTATAAGTTACTTTGATCTAGGCTTTTGACAAATCAAGAAAAAATTCTGCACAATAAGTGCAAAGAGAAATTCAGAGATGAAGTTTAATCCACAGAAAAACAACAACCAATCATCTGTGTGGTGGCTTTTCACCATTGGTAAGGTTGAGCTAGAGCCTTTCTCCCATGCTGCGATCCTATGCACTGCGAACAACAGTCTGCCCTGACAGGCTCAGGAAAAATGTGCTGCAGTGTGATGGAGAAGCCAAAGTACTGCTAGAGGACACACTCAGATGCATCTTCAGGGTCTATCTGTGTATTGGGTGATGGTACCCAGGTGTTGACAGTGGTGGCCTCTGTGAGACGAGGCCAGGGGCCGCCCCAGGCTGGACACAGGCAGTTCCAGCTGGCTCCAGTGAGGAACCCATACTGGAGCAGAGAAAAACTGTGAGAAGAAAGGAATGGCAGAGAAAAGCTGCTGCATACTGACCACCCACAGCTCCCATCCCCTCCTGCACCAGTCATGGGGGGAGAGGAGTGAGAAGAGTGAGGGAGTGAAGTTGAGCCTGGGAGAGGGAGGAGGAAAAGTGTTGTTTTAATGTTTGACTTTGTTTCTTACTACCCAAATCTACTTTAATTGGCAATAAATTAATTTTCCCCAATTTGAGTTGGGTTTGTCTGCAACAGTAATTATTAAGCAATCTCCCTGTCTTTATCTCAACCCATGAACTTTCTCATCTTATTTTCTCACCGTTTCCCACTGAGGAGGGGGAGGGATTGAGTGTCTGGCTGGGTGTTTGTCTGTTAGCCAAGGCTGACCCACCACACTCCATCACCCAAGTACCTCCCGCATTCAGACCTGCCTTCTTTGAGTGACCAGTGGTAGCGATCCAGATCATGGTACACCATGGAGTTTGTGATCCACATAACAGTTAACCTGAGTAGATGCAGGCCTGTCCTGTGCTGTGCTGTCCTGCACTTAGAGTTGTGCCTTCAGGCCTGTGCTGTGCTGCACAAATCCCTTGGCCACAGGATAAACTCAGAAAGCCAACTGTAATGGAGGAGCCTGTAGACAGCTCACCTGGCACCAGCAATGATACCACCTGCAAGTCCTTGGCTATATCTAAAAGTGAAGCAACATCTTCTCATGCAAACATCCTTTTGCTTGACAGTGGAAATGATGAACAGAGCTGTTTTCTTCTAAGAAAATCCTATTCGAGCTCTAAATGCTGGTGAACCTCTCCACGGACGGGATCTGCACTGCGTGCCACACCCTGATAACAGGTCTGTCTGATGCTGCTCAGGTTGGGATTCCCAGCATCTGAAGGTATGTAAGATTATCTATCCTTTTTTTCCGTCTTGCATTAGCTCTACTAGATGGTATTTTAGAGATTATTGTTGTGGTGGGTTAGCCTTGGCTGTCAATTAAATGCCCACACAGCTGGCCACTAACTCTCTTCCTAGCAGAATGGGGGAGAAAATAGGAAGAACAGGAGCAACAAAGTTTGTGGGTTGAGGCAAAGACAGGGACGTCACTTACCAATTACCGTCACAGGAAAAAAAGACTCAGCTTGGGAAAATTAATTTCTTGCCTGTTAAAATGAAAATGTAATTACTAACTCAGGTAGTGAGAAACAAAAAAGCAAACATTAAACCAACACCTTTCCTCCCCCCTTTTCCAGACTTAACTTCACTCCTGACTCCTCTCCCCACCACAAGCAGCACCCGGAGGTTGGGGATGGGGTTTGTGGTCTGTATGTAGAGGTTTCCCTCTTCTGCTCCTCCCTCCTCATGCTTTCCCTCTGTTCTCTGTGGTCTTTTCCACACGCTGCAGGGAATCTCTGATCCGACGCCTGGAGCACCTCCTCCCCTCCTCCTCCTCTGACCTTGGTTTTTTCTCTGCTTTTTCTCACTCCCTTTTGCTCCCTCCTCCTCTGTCAGGCATTTTCTTCCCTTTTTTAAATTCGTTATCACAGGGGGGCACCACCGTGGCTGCTGGGCTCAGCCGTGCCCTGGGGTGGGTCGGCTGGAGCCGGCTGGAACCGGCCGTGCCCGGCCCGGGGCAGCCCCGGCCTCTCCTCACAGAGGCCGCCCCGCAGCCCCCGCTGCCAGCGCCTGGGCACCTGCACCCAGTTCAGCCTTAGAGAGTCTGAGTGCCTTTCTCACAAGTATCACAACGAACACTTGTACCCATGCTTTACACGCCCACACCTATATGTACCTCATTAGGTGCTTCTATTTTCCACACTGTCTTTTGGACCAGAATATGAAGCCTCACATGAAGTGTTGGGCCTCTTGAGGGAGAAGGAGAGGGGTTGGGATCTACTTACAATGATAAAGATGCATCCATTTTACTTGTACAGAATTTATAAGGAAATATCTGTCAGTCATAACAGCATTTCACCTATCAGACTATTTGGTAACTACTTCTAGTGAGCAAAGAAAAACTTGCGTTGACTCTTGTTGCTATTCTGTGGATTATTTACACTAGTCAACAGTTGTGTATCAACAAAGATGTAATTATGGCTCAGAATTGACTATTCATCTATACATCTGCCTCAGGTCTACTCTAAAGGCAATAGAGACTTGCAACCCTTTGAATGGCTCAGGAAGCTCTTCTCTCTCTACACTGTACACCACAATATGAAATTAAAACACAACTGAAGCAGACATATATTAATAACTAATTATTTGGTTCAGGCACCAAACAAAATTAGTCAATAAAACCATGAAAAGTACATTCACTTTGATATAAAATTAAATTCTTTTACTTTTTAAGGAAAAATTAAACACTAAAAAAGATGTCACATTAAATATGTGCTTATCTTTATGAATATTTTATTCTCATCTATTTCAAATTCAGATTAATTTCATAACAAAACGTTGTTCAAAACTGAAAATTGTTTAGCTGTCAGTTCCCAATGAGCTAAGTGGGAAGTTAGATGCCTCCTCTTGAATTAATATTTTTATGGCTAGTCAAAAAACATCTATATACACACAGAGGAACAAGTCAAGATGCTAAGAATGGTGTGAATATAAACATATTAGGCTTTTCTTTCTTCATGATGGTAAGCCCAAAGAGGTAAAAAGAGTGGCTTCAGTTCTTTCATTTGCTGGTATTTTACCAAAATAGTTTTGTTCAGTAACATTATAGTTAGCACATTATATCTGGCAGCTAGAAATATACTTTGATTCATTATAGTTATTTGACTCATCAGTCAAAACTGTCGAGATTCATCTTTCTTCTTTCACAGGGCAGGAAAATGAAATGCTAGAAGTCTAAGTTCTTGTTATAAAAGTGCTGGTATATAAATTACCTTAATGTCATCTCCTAGCAGTTGAGGTAATGCATCTGGTAATGTCCAGATACATGAAATCATCCATATAGATTATTATAGGGCTGAATAAGTTGTTGGATCCTTACTGTCCACAGAAGCTGTTAACTGGCCATTTCATTCACTTGAACATCTAGGTGCTATTCTACAAACATTTTTTTTCCCCTGTCCTACTCCCTTTTTCCTACAAACACTTTGTTTCTGTCCATGCAAGCAATGTGCAACAAGCGAGCGTTGAAGGCAGGAAGCAGCTGATTAGGAATGCGTAGACACAGCTTCATCCGCTTTAGGGGCTACACCCAGAAAAGTCCAGAAATTGAATTCACACACTAATACACTCATATACTCTCATGCAGTGCTTCTAAAAAAGGGTGGTGACTTTCCTGGCCTCAGAGTTTCCCATTCATATGGCATAGAATGTGTTTCATTTCTTCTAAAGCACCATGTCAAACAATGCTCTTCTCAAGCACTTAGTGGAAGGGGCAGGCCAGGATATAGCTAGATGACAGGGGGCTGTATCAGCTCAAATCTCCAAGTTATTCAATGTTCAGCATTTCAGCCTTCTTCATTGTTCTGAGTAGGTTCAGGCTCCAAGTGAACTTTTTGCAAAGTCCTGTGTGCTCATTTGAATTTGCCTTTCAGACCCAAGCTTCAAATTAATATTAATGGTGCCAAAAGAGTATAAATGCCCTACCCTCTTCATGCTTCCCCTCAGTGATTGTCATTCCCCATATACTGAGTGTGCTTTGCTATTCTTTTTAGCTTAGTGGCCCCTGTAAATATATCTCCCTTTATGAGATCCGAAGTGCAAGGTTGTTCAACTACTTAGTTATCTCCAAAGTTAATAATAAATAAATGATGTACAGTACAGCTCAATGTATACAGTGTTTGAGAAGGACTCCACTACCTAACAACAACACACACAGACCCAGCATCCCAAACACACTTGCCTTCCCCTTCAGTATGGCTGTGTTCTGATGCTATTGCATTTAAATGCAATATCATGCAATTAAAGTAGGTTTGCAGTTTTGCTCCCTGATCCCAAAATTATATTGACATAATTTTTTGTTTGTTTGGTGTTTTATTTTTTTTCAGGCTTTACTTTTTTAGAGGGGAGATGAGAGGTTATATTTACTCATACACATTAATCACAGCAGTTAACAAAGAATAATGAATAATTTCTTCCAAAGATTTTTTTTTAACTCTAACAGAGATGCTGAAGTTTGTCCCTTCCCCCCAAGTAACATATTCTCTTTCTCTTGTAGGTCTGCTACGTATATTGCTATTCATGACTGGGAAAGAGCAGCCTTTCATCAGTCTCTCCTTCTGAACATGTGGTAGAGAGCTGTGTAGAATTAATACATAAAGAGCAGTAAACTTCTTCTTATGCAGATTGGTGCACGTTATCAGTTTTAAAGTCTCTTCCACCTACAGCAGAACAATCTAGAGGAGCTTTGAGAATCGCAATTTTGCCCTGAAAATGCAACAGTTTCCTTATTTATCACCACTTCACACCATTAGTGTCTATCCACATGTCATATTAAAAACCTGTTACAGAGACACTTAGGTTTTTTTCTAAAAAAAACCCTTAATAAAGAAATAAAACTAGATACAGCATCATCTGATGGAAACTTTACAGTATACAGGAAAAAAAAAACCATTGTGTTTCAGAGATTTCTTTAAAAAGTCTTGAATTACTCCTCCTACAGCATCTAAATTGTAAATTAGCAATCACAGCAGTTTGTGCTTGAGCCATGACTGTCAAAGAGCAGCATGTCTAACACAGAAAATGTGCCAGTGGAGTAGATGGAGAGGACTGGGAAACCGAGTTAATTGTGTGTCAATGGTAATTATTAAGCCACAATGGTGGGCAGTTTTTAGGCTATTTAAACAAGAGAAATGATAGCTATTACAGGCAGAAGGGTTAACATGCAAAAACAAATGAGCACAATGGAGCATACACATGGTGCATACCACCTATAACTGGGATACGCTCCCATGTGAGCAGCTCTTGCATGTGTTGAGATTAACGTCTGAAGCACAGAGAATAGGTAGCAAGAATATTCATTCAAAATTAATGTGAATTTGAATGTGATGGTATTCTTAGGCTTTTCTCATTTATTTTCATCAAGCATTTGGATGACATAAATGATCACAGCAAATCTGTTTTCACTGAAATGTTCAAATATTCATTGAAGGGGTATGCAAAGTGTATGTTCAGTCACACATATTTCACAAGGTACTGTCCCTTTTAGTCATATAAATGATACAATGTGGCTATCCTGAAATGAACCAAATTTACAGACAACCTCAGACACAACAGGGTTTTTTTGTGACATAACTGCATTCCAAGACTGATGGTCTGAAAAAGATTGAATCATTACAAACAAAAAAACTTCTTCCATTTTTTGACACATGTATACTAAACAGTAGAACCACTTTTTGTTTTAACATCTTGTTTACATACAGTCTAAAAATATTTATATTTTCCTTTGGATGCTAGATGAATCTGATGGTACTGAAACACCAAGAAATTTGTAATTAGAGTAGCCCAGTGGTAGTTCAGAATGTGAACAATTTAACTCCCCTCACCTTTCTGATGACAATTAGAGTGCACATGTTATACAGGTAATTTTTTAAAGGATATCTGAGAAGTAATACAAAAGTAAAAACATAGGAGAGTACTAAAACAAGTTTCCAAGAAAGCTTGTAGTTTGCAGGAATTCTCTTAGTTGCTTAGTGTAACACAGAGTGCTGGGGAAGAAATTAATCAGCCAAACAGCTTGGCTGTACAGATTTATAGGCTACTTCTGAGTAATATGTGGTTTGTTCACTTTCTCGTTGCCACCCATTATCTAACAGTGCTAAGTCTTCCTAATTAAAGAGATGATCCTTTAACTGTGAAATCTATATTCTATTATTTTCTCTGTTTATTGCCCAACCTGTCTTTTTTAAAGATGACTCTTGAGTTTCACTCCAGGTTGATTATTAGTTTTATCAAGGGAACTCTTGCAAAGCTTCTCTCCAAGAAGGAAACTTGTTAGATAAAATTAAATTACCTCTTTGAAGGAGGATAAATAAGCTTTTTGACAAAAAAGTAGACTGACATCAAACAGTAACACAAATATTAATGTAAATGTAAACCGTAGTAAAATTTCCTCTACATTCTCGTTTGACTCTTTTTCGTGTGTGTTTTCAGGACATAGATATTTCTGATGAAACATGTTTTCAAATAGTTATGATTAAACTTCTGACTTCAAGTTCTTAGGAAAGCTCTATATTGACAACATGGTACAATTATGTTGAACGCGCTGATGCTAAAACTGTCCCTTCAGGACGCTAACTCACATTCAAGAAAATACAGACTAATCACCATACCAGAAGGCACAAAGTCTCCCAGAACTTCTGGGAGTGTGCTTCCTTCAATATTATTAAAGAAATGAAGTTTTGATTACCCTACAAGTTAAGCTAATTCTAAAGGAGTAATAGCTGTTGTGCAGCCTTTCTCTAAAGCAAGGTCTTTTTTCAGAAAAGTGCTCTCAGGAGCACTGCGTTGCCAGTGTAACAGGACGCTCCCGTGCTGAATGCAAGCAGGTGATTTGCAGGTTCTTCGCTTTCTCTTTCAATGTGCAGAGAGGCAGCAACTTACAGTTTTAGTCAGGAGTTTAATTAGAAGTGAGACTCACATGCCGTCATGGAGATGCAAGGGGTGTTCTGCCGCCACCAACACTTCTCTCACTTATCAGGGATCCATAACGTAGTAGGTGAACAAGAGTAACATATGTAATCATGTGAAGGTGAAGGTAAAGCTCAGGCAATACAGTGACAGTGTTTGTCATGGCTGGAAGTCAGAGCTATGGGAACAGGAAACATTAACTGACTTGACAATTTGCATTTGCTCAGTTCACTCATGAAGTTAACACAGCACATTTCAACAACACTTACCAGTCAATCAGCTAGACAGGCCATAAAAGGCACATCTCTTTTCCCTCCTGTTTGCACCAGTTATTTTCTAATATAATACTAAGTAGTAAGATACAGCAAAAATAGTCCTTGCAAGTAACCTCCACTAGGCATTTTTGAATAAAAATCCTTGATATTTTTAATTTAGAGTATGTGGTAAGATCACTAGAAATAGATTGGAACTCCACAGCCACAAGCTTGGAGGGTGAGTAAGTTTCTTAAAGGAAATCTTTCTATTAGCTGCAAGGCAGGCAGGGAAAATGTTCTCACTTGCTAAAATCTGTGCATTAACCTTTCTCATATGTGTATATAGCTACATCTTGTAACAAGAGTAGATATATACTAACAAGGGCTGCAGTTAAGGCAAATGGCACCTTTTTATTTGGGCAATACAGAGAATGAAAAAAATAATGCAATTCCTATTGAATTCTGTGTTTCTATGATTGAATTGATGAAAAAAAGATATGCTAACCTTGTTTTCTTTATTTAGGAAGGTGTGGTCCTTGGTGACTTTTTTTTTCCCTTGGGGAATAAGCTAGCTTTTGTTCATATTAAACCTCTTTCTTGCAGCAAGCCTTGGCTTCTTCCTTTCTTTTATGAGAAAATGTTCAGAAATAGTCTCCTCCTTATGAAGAAAAGGGTTTGGGTTTTTTGGGTGATATTCTCTTTCTTGTACTCCACCTGCTCCATCCTTTAGAGTCACAGGTTATTTCACTTCTTAAAAAGGCTACTAGGCCTGTTTTGTTCTGTGCACCATTCCCTTTCTGAAGAGCATCATTTAGCCAGTTGCCACTTCTTTTAGGTTCCTAGTCTTCTGACTAGTTTTCCTCTTATGTTATCCCACCCTGAATCCTAGAAGAGTTTAATGTGCTGTTCTGACCGAGGGGGTAATGATGGATGTTTCCAGACTCAGAGCTGTATGCCGACCAGACCCAACCCACAGGGAAG
>WAAD01006482.1:0-52726 GCA_013389945.1 Fregata magnificens
CTGCACAATGAAGACTGACAGGACTTTCATTTGACAAAAAAGTTCCTGGAGTTCTGCAGTTGCTCCTTTCCTTACAAGCTGCCATACTGAAGATACCAAATAAATCTGCTGGGTTATCTGACTAACAAAACACAGCAACATACTGCATGGGTTGCAGGAGAATGCAGTGCACATGCAGATCCTTATATAAATGCCAGCTAAGCTGAGATTACAGTTTAACAATAGGTTGGAAGACAAGTGACTAAAGCCAGGGAGATGTGAGGAATTAAAAATCAGAAATAAAATTAGCAGGAAAATTTGCATTTACTCTTCCTGAAGAGTTAACAGACTAGCATTCAGGATATAGTTAAAGTAGACATACTGCTAAGGGCTGCAAGTACATGATAGAGAAGGCTGACAATCAAAAGAATGTTTTCAAAAAGCAAGACCCCAGCTCTTCAAGTTGGCTTGGAATTAAACCTGTAAATTTAAGACACTTTTGGCAACTGTTAGACACAGCATGCCACCAATTCAGATCTGCTGTCACCATCTTGTGAACAACAGAGACAACAGTGTTTTGAGAATCATTGTGACAACATATTAGACCTCAATCTACAGCTGAGCTCTGAGGAAAGCCAGAAGATTGCTTTCTTCTACATGGAAGACTTCAGAAGTCCCACATCACACAAAAGCAACAAAACCTACTCAGAGTTGCTTTGTGAAGAAACTGCCTGTAAGGCAGAAGTTTTCACCAAAATCCTTTGTTTTACAGGGGCTGTCTACCCCTGCTTTGGGATCTGCTCCCTATTTCAGCTATGGAAGTGGGAATCTCGAGCACTCCTTAAAATGTGAGGGAAAGAAGACAGAGAGAGAAACACATTTACATAGCACCTGATAGGGGTTTTTTTGAGGGGGGAATGACAACGTTCACTTCTCTAGGACCCAACTCCCATTTTGTAGTGCTGGTGAAATTGTGTTTATATTAATCATGCAAGTTTAGATACATGCAAGTAGATTATATATAAACAGAAAGTACCTGATGAAGGAATAAATCTGTTAAAGGAAGCTTCCAGCACACCTGAAGAAAAACACAATAGAAGTTAGCCTAGCAGACCAATTTTTAACAGTCCTATACATAAAGCCAAAAGTGGATAAAAAGGTAATTAAAATGAAGCCTGTTCATTTACCACGTTCTACTTCATAGCTAAAAAGCAGAATACCCAAGGCTTAACTGGTTAGACATGCAGCTTCAAAATAGACTACAACCTCCTGCCTCTTTCTTTTGCCTCAAAAATGGTTCTCACTCACTTTTGGAAGAGAGCCACATGTAACTAACTCTCAGTACTTGTAAGCACTGAATATTTTGCAACCAGTTCACGAAAAAACTGATCACACACAAAAGCTCAGGACTCTGGTTGGTTATGTGCTCCTAAGGGATAAATTTCAACACCTTGCCTGGCACACACTTATCATAATGTTCTGGGCTCCGAACACCTGAAAATTCTACGCATACAGTGTATTTTCTTAGCCCAATAGATGTTGCCCTTTTAGATACGCTGTTATTTGGCTCCTTCTTCCAGAGTTGCACTGTGCAGTTTAAGAGCAGTCATTTCATCTCTGCCTTCATAGCTTAACATTTATTTTTGCCTCAGCCAGCCATAGGTACTGCTTTAGCAAAAAAGCCAAGTATTTTTGCAGGCTGAGCTTTGCAGGAACAGATAGTCTGTTATCAACATCATGCCAGTGAAGAAAAGATCCAGTAGAATAAGTTTTAAAAAGCAAAGGAAGTTATACCAACAACTTGAGCTCCTCAGAACACAAAGATCCACTAGATCCCTGCCCAAAGAAGTTCTACTTCTGAAAAAATCTCAGATTCAAAATGGTATATTTTTACTCATCTTTACTAGATTAAGACATGTCATTTGAGGTCATCCAATTTATGTTCCACTGAGTCAGAGCCAGCAGCAGAGGAGGAGCAGCAGAAATCATAGCATATCCTGTCTGCTTTTGTTTAAAAAAAAAAGTTAATTTGTGGATGTAGTTTAATCCAAACTACTTGTAACCCCAAACCAAACCCCCTACTTTGTAATTCCTACATTCTAGAAACATTCCATGTTTTATAGCAGCATAAGCCCCCATAAAAATATCTAAAATACTGTGCAAAATTTTAATTAAAAATTAGCACCTCATTACTAGAAAATGCTAAACTCAACATCTAATGAAATAACAGCTCCACCTACCTGGCTTTTTAGGCATTACCATACGAGTTGAAAAGTCCGCTTGCCAGCCCTGTTCTAATACACCTGAAAAGGTATTTTTACATTTGTAAGAATAAATATCTTATATAATTGCTAGAAATGCAAAATAAAGATGCACATTAAGACCAGTAGAAGAGCATGTCAGTACACTGCCGATATGCCACAACTCTAAGACATATTTCTTGTAAGATTTAGACATTTAGTTCAACAAATGAGCTCATTAAAATAATAATAGCACACAAAACTAGGTTAACCCATTACCTTCAGTCTTCCCTCATTGTTGAATTGCTTTAACACTTCCACACACAGAAGGGAAGGATAACCAATGGTAACTAGTGGCAAATAATGAAAAAATCAAACACTTATCCAGAACCAAGACATTTTTCTCTACTCACTGCCCCATCACTTTTCTTTACAACAGTCTCAGAATTTTTATACATGTTTCTATTTACCATCACTTACAGCTCTCTGATCTCAATCATCTGTAGAAAAACTATTCAGTGAATAAATGCAAAATACCTTTCACAGCTTCTTCTACAGGAAGCCCGACAAATGCTGCAAAATCATCTGCAACTATTGAGGTATATGCCTGAGAAACCAGTCCAAAAGCTCGTCTCCTAGTTGCATCTAAGAAGAGATAAACACTGTAAGCACACAGTAGACTAATCTTCATAACTAGGAAATCTGAGAGAATTTTTCCAATTCCAATGCATCTGGAAAACCACTACCACCCTTAAAGCTAGCACTTTAGAAGTTCTCCCTCCTTTCACACAAATCACTAAAGTACTACAGTCAGCAGCCGCAGACAACAGCTTGCTCTATGCCAGGACAAAACCCCTCAGAGACCACATTTAACTTCCAAATGCAGTTTGCAGCATCTTGGGTACTACCACCAGTAAGTAAACCAGTTTAGGAAACTCTGCTTGTGATGGCATTCTCCATTTGCAATAAGCTTGTGTCAAATAGTTCAGAATCAGAAAAAAAGATCATGAAAAAAGCAATTAGTCAAACTATTCATGCCTTTTTAACCACATCTGCTTTGATACCAAGGCATCTGCAAATGAGTTGTTCCTAAAGCTACAAAGAATTTGCTATTGCAAAATACCTTGGAAGGCTTTTTAGCAGTCTGTACTGCCCTCTAGTAGCAAGACTTTGCATGTTACTGTTGCACAGTCTATAACTAAAACATTTGTCTAAAGCCACATTTAAAAGAAAGACTTTTTCGTAAGTGTCACAAGGTTCTGAAATGCCAAGCCACATTCCCTAGATTACTGGTTAAAAGCCTGCTAAAACTGGATAACTAATGGTCTATTTTGCTATTACAGAACAACACATACGGTGTATGTATATTCTTTTATGTTGGAATTTCAATCACACACACAATCCTAATTAATAAAGACATTCCAGATTGTTTCTACAAGTTTTTGTAATGAGCTTTTTATTTCACCTGATAACTAAATTCCTTTAAGTAAAACCTACAAAAACTTGGCAATCTTCCTGACCACTTCTGATTTCTCATAATAGTCATTTGTCTACTTGTCTATTTGTGTTTGAGCACACAGAAATAATTTAAGACAACATATAATTCCATGCTACCTACAGAAGTTCAATTTGTACCTCTAAGTGCTTCCATGATCGGTTGAATAGTCTCGGACCACTGATGCGCACTGATTGTTGTATAGATTCCTGGAAAGTCTCTCTGCCAGATTCTTTGTCCTACTGACCAAACTGCACCAAGTTCAGCATTTGCCTGTTGTGACAAAAAACCACCAGTTAATCCAGAATTGTGTGTTCTCTACAGTGACCATTCTGTATAAACCCATTTCCACTCCCCTTCCTTTCCCACTGCAAGTGTACATCACAAGACCTGTAACGATGAACAGGCAAGCATTGGGAAATCTTGTTCTAGCAGGTATCACTGCTGCAAGCTCCCTGATCCATCCTCTGCCAAAACTTTATCACCCACATAAGCAAAGTCTGCTCACATGTCAGTTATACCAACCCAGGCTGACATACCAGCTAAAACAATCATAGAGGATAGTTTGCACTCGGACTGCTGACTGGAGTTGCAAAAGGAGAGTTGCTTACATATAGCTTGCCTCTTCAGTAGAGGCTTTACACAGTACAGTGGCTGTTTGCACAGTGAAGGCAATTTTCAAATTGGAAGTCTTGAAATGTTGACAATAGGTCACACTGAATATGGTGCCGTACTCACTACAACTACTCTCCTACTACTGGTTTTAAGGGCTACTTCTGCTGTGTTGCACATTGTCATTTGCTCAACTAGACCCCAGAACACCTTGTCAGAACAGCAACCAAACACCAAACTGGGTAATAAAGTAGTATTTTCAGCTGTAAGGAGAACTGATTTGTTTCTGAAGTTAAGACTTATACTAATCATCAGTTGACTCAATTAGTAGAAGATTCAGCAACACATATAAGAAAGTGCTATGCTTTGAGGTGTAACCTTCCCAAAATAATTCATGCAATGAGTTTCCCCCACCAAGAATGATGCTGCGCATGAAATGCAAGTTACACCAGAAAAGCCAGATTATTCACAGAATATTGCTGTGCAACAAATAAAGCAGGTTTCTGAGAAAGGCCACGTAAAATTTGGTCCAGATGACTATTGACTGAACTGATGTAACTGCTTTTTTATTGAAAGAGAGAGAAAACTATTTCAGAACCACCTGATAGGTCCCATCTTGACCATGAGGTTTCTTAATACAAGACTATAGAACACTTGTTTCCTTGTGAAATATGATCTCAAACTAAAAACCTAACAACAGTAAAGTCTGGAAGTATTTCTGGTAGTATTATTTAGCTAAATCCTCAAAATGCATCTTTGACCCAAATGCAGTGCAAAAAACAAGTGCCTTCAGAAAGTTAATCAATTTGAAGATGCAACTTATCTGAAGTCACTTTTCACTGCACAAGGTATTCTGCACCCTCAGATGGAACGTGGCCCCATCCCAGAGTCAGATCCATTGCTTTCCTCCAGCTGACTACCCTTTACCATGAGGCTTTCTACTAAAAAGTCTACAGATTTACTGAATTCTATTGCACCAGATTATTTGTTAAGGAAAAGAGGTAACAGATGAGCAACTAGGATATCTTAAAGACCAACATGCCATCGGCTGGGCAAGCAGTTCACAGAACAGAACAGAGCCCAAGGCTACTCACCAAACAGAATTGTTGGGGGAAAAAAAATTCATTATTTGGAAGCTTATATGAAACTGTTTTAGTATTAAACGGCATTTTATTTAGTACTTACAGATTTGATAGCAGGAGGGATTCTTTTCCAAAGATATCGCGCGTTATTCCTTAAAAAAATTAAATTAAAAATATTTCTCAGTAACCAAATGTTTGCTACAAGGAGACACCAAAAGGTTTCTTGAGATGCTATAATTAACACAGTCTCAGTGCTTTAAAAATATTTCTTATATGTCCACTGAAGTAGAAAAACAAAGTTACTCTGAAGTAGACAACGTAACTGCCACAACACAGCAAATAGTTCATTAACGGCCTCATTTAACACCAGTTTAGAAAAGATTTTTCATTTCTCTACCCTAGGCAGCACTTCACAGAAGTTAGTTTTGCAGTTTTATTAGCTGCATCTTTGATGAACACATGTACAAACAGTAACTTTTCACAGCGTCAGTAGTCATTTAGACCAGTGGCCTCCAAACTTCAATCACGCAGTTCTAGCAGAAAAACATTTCTGAGCATGCACCCCCAGTATATGCATATGTATTTATAAATTATATACGTAGAAGGATACATACATAGAAGTTAAAAAGGATGAAATAAATGCCATTTAAAGATATTTTTATTCTACTTATTAATAGTACAAAAATACTTTCTTCATGCGCCCACACCCCACTTTGCATACCAAAGATTTAGGCTGTTTCATGCATGGTCTTCCCAACCCAGCTTTGTCACATACATTCTGGAGATTTGGACATACTGAAATATTTAGTCATTGATCTTTATAGCACAGAAGTCAAACTGGAATGGTTACAAATTCTCAGAAAGATTTAAAATGCAAAATAGAGAAAAAGACTCACGCTTTTCATTAAAGCACAATTCTAAAACTTCAAATTCATTTGAACCAAGGTTATCGGCCTTAAACCTAATACTCAGTATCAGCGTTCAGGGAATTTGCCCTGAAAGAATATACATCTACAATGCAAGAAAACGCTCAAATCTTTGAATCCCCACACCAATGCTTACTTTGGTTTGATAATCAAACATGGCAGTATCATTTATTCTGCCTGAATAAATAATCAGCAATTTCTCAATAAAACCCTAAACATAGCAAATCAAGTTCACACAAGGACATGGTAGTAATCCACCAGACAGAATTCAAAGGATTACTGCTTCAGGCAGATTTAGCTCACTCAAGCCAACAGTATCCCTCATTTTTAACATGGACAGTTTAGAGTTATCCTGATGTAATCAGACAGAAGGAGGAGCATGCAATATTACTCAAAACAAATGCAGCCTTGAAAAGCTACAAATCAAAACACTGAAGTGTTCAACACTTTCCAAATGAGCCAATTTCACCATTTAAGGAACTTTCTTCCTAAAGCCAACCTGTTTCCCTAGAGTTCAAAAGGGTGGGCAAGAGCAAACAAAGGAGAATAATTTTCCTGACAGAGCAAGGGGTGAAAGAGACTTAGTTCCATGACTTTAAAAAAACACACCAAAACAGCACTGCCTACGTGGATGTTGTTAGTTACACAACCAATTATTATATTCTGGCAACTACAGCTCAAGCTAATAGTGACAAATTCAGTATCTGAAGTTAAAGATTAATACAAACCACTTACATGTCATTATGCAACAGGTATAAAGCTAGAAGTTGGCCGTAAACAAGGGGTGTTGCAATTCCTCCAGGGGCCTAAAAAAATAAGTACAAGTAATTTGGTTACATATTTTAAGAACAAGATATCTTACAAAATACACCAGGTAGCCAAGTTTAATGAAATCTGAACATTCTAAGACAGTTAACTTTTTTCACACCACATAACTGGTCTGGACAAATTGTCAGAGTTGCAATGTTATAGCAATACAGTTGTATCTTACAATGAAAAGTTAACTTGCACATGCCAGAAGTTTTACTTGGAAAGCTTAGTTTGTTTTGCTGCACGAATAAAGTAAGGTTACATCTTTCTAGCTTATACTCACGAAAGTGGTAACCACCACGCTTTACAGTTCCACACAAACAGCTGTTTTTGGGCACTCACGATTTCAACTATCTGAGGCTGAACTTCAGTTCAGGGCACTCCACCAGAGTAAAGTTTCTTCACTCACTTGAACTGCCCTTCTTAAAAACCCAAACTAAGCTTTGACACTTGCCACACTTCAGCAGACCTCACAAATCATATAAGTAGAAAAAAATGAATATTATAACAAAGTTATAAAATTTTGAAAGTCTATAACCATTTAAAAGCTGAAAAGATTTCCACTAAGGTTTTAGCAATTTATCAAAGGGTAGTGCAGCAAGCACCCACAGGAAGCCAATTATGCAGCTATTTGATTTAATTACATCTGTGATTTATAGGCTCATCTAAGCCAAAAGCAGGTGATTAGCTGTGTCATCAAGCAGGTATCATGTCCCCAGCCATTCTTACACTGTTTCCAGGGCTCATCACCCATGTGCAAATACAACAGTATCCACAACTGTTCTTGGATTATGGCCAGTAAAATAAAGCCAGGTCAATTAATACCACCTGTTTCAACTGTGTAAGTTCACCTTTGGTGTTTCTGTGTACTAAAAAGAAAATTCATTAGTTTCTCTGCCAGGAGACTAGTGGGACAGAAGGGAAAACTAACTACCACCAAAACAACTAGATTCACAATCCACAGTCTTACTGAAGGAAGCTCTGTGGCTGCATCTAGCCCGCAAAAAAAAAAAAAAAAATCAGCCTACATATCAACTCATGATCTGAAACACGAAGGCTGTCAGCAGATATTAGCGTGCCCACAAGAATCTTGATGTGGATGCAGACACGCACAGCAAGTAACTTACCAGCTTTGTCAAAGCATTTGGGAACAGTTTACCAGGGGTGCATCTATTGCCATTTACTCTAGGAGACTCTGCTGACAGACACAGCAGAAACATTGAGCAGAGCATGGTCTAAGTTCAGTGGCTTTGTAACAGCTCCCAGGGACCCACCTAGGCCCAACACCACACGCTCTGCAGCAGGGAATTGAGGAGGGTGTGTTGAACTTCCTCAGATGGCTGCAGAAGCAAAACCCAAAGCCTGCTGGGCTCCATCCCTGTCACTCAGAACTCAGCCTGACATAACACCCCCACCACTCTGCAGAGGCCAAAAAGGCAGCCAAAGCCACTGCAAGTCAGGTTCAAACAGATTGCCCAAACCAAGTATCAACCACTGTTTCAAAGCCTGTTAATCTGAATGGGACTAAAAAGGTAACTCCATTTACACAAAGACATTCCCTAATGGGAAGTCATTCAGTGACTGTTAACACATGCTGTGGTCTCAATACCCTAACTATATGCTTCTACCCACACCTCCCACCTTCAAAGCAAATATAAACAGCTCCCAGCGGGAAGGGCTAACCACAGTCAACTGTCCCACATGGTACAAGGGCACTCTTCTGCTTCTCTATGCTCACATGCCCATCACTTGAGGCAGGAGGTAGCTCATATTTTCAGCACAACAATCTCCCTCCAGCTCCATAACACTCTTCTACAGAATTCAGGGCATACCAAGGAGCTGCAGCACCACACTGAGAACACGAGAGGCACCTTGACTCAGCACAGAAATAGTGCACAGAAACATCAACTGAAGCTTGATGATGTACACCCGTAAGTAAGGACCCCTTCCATTTAAGGATTATATTTTCCACTGCAAAGCTGTGTGGTTTGTCAACACCAAAGTTCTGCTGTGGCAAGTGACCACCAAGTTCCGCCACTGGAACAGCTCTCTCCCTTCAATTGCTAGGGTAGCAAGATACAAAAATCAGAATCACTGAAGAGTGCACGAAAGAGGAAAACTAAAAATTTTCCCTTATTTCAAATTGCTACAGTAGGATGCGTGAGCTTCACGTTTAGAAAAGCACTGGAAACTCTGCAAGACAAGAAAGAGTTTATGGATATCACCTGGGAAGAGCTTTCAGCATTAACATAGTGCCACTTGGATTTCCCACAGGCTGGAGTCTGGCGCACTAACAGAGCACACAGTCAGACTTGAAAACTCATCAAGCAATCGAAATTAAAACAGCACAGAGGAAGCTTCCAGTGTGAGCTCCCATAACAAGTGCATCACTGACTTAAGAGCAATTCAGTGCCCCACTCCCCTTTTCAATACCTTCTTTTTCTTAACCACGTGAGACACATGGAGACATATGAACTCGTCTCTCACACCCCCCCCTCCAAAAAGACCCTAACATTTACACTAAAATACACTCATTTATTTGTCTGCAGCGACACAAGTTTCTGAAAAGCTTTTTGGCGGGCCCTTGCACAAGCGGCAAGTTTAAACACTGAACCCTCCCCAACCTCACAAACACAGGCGGAGAGCCACGAATATCCTTCCTTGTAGGACCAGGTTAGACTCTCAAAACAGCACTTTCAGGCAACAGTCTCTGACCCACACCGCACCCCGCAGCGGCTGGAAACGCTTGTGCCCACACCTGCCAGCGCTGCGGGGCGGCACCGAGCCCCGAAGCCCCGCCGGAGCACACGGGGCCTCAGCCAAGCCCCCGGCACCNAGGAGTTCTCTGCCATCACCGCCACAGGCATCTTCCCCTCACGGCGCCCCGCCGCCGCCGCCAGCCAGAACCGCCTCCCCTCAGGAGGCGACCGCGCCTTGACGCCACTTCCGTCTCGAGCAGCACGCACTTCCGCCCGCGGCCTAAGGCACGCAAGCCGCTCTAGCCCCGCTACTTTATGCTCTGGAGGACTGCGAGGCGGGGATCCAGGGCGGTCTGACCGGGAGGGGCGTGACCAAGATCTGGGGGCGTGGCCAAGGGTGAGCAGGGGGCGGGGGCGCGTGCGAGACCCGCATTTTTTAAGGAAGGGGTAAATTATACCTTTCTTCCCCCGTTATTTGTGTGTGTTGGTGTGTAATAAACAGATTTATGTTTAGTTTTTTGTTTCTATATCTCGCATATTATGGGATGCTTAAGACACATACACTACGTCCTTTATTACACCTTACATATACAATATAATAAAGCACCTATATGCGTACATATATCCCGTAAAATAGTCTGTATGCCAAAATAGCACACCATACGCTAAAATGGCATATAACAGCATATACGCTATTTTATAGGTTGGACCACCCTTCCGCCGTGGCCTTCCTGTGGCTCCGGTTCCCACCCTCAGCAAGGTTCCCATCTGCGGGGGCAGTACCGGGACCTCCCAGTACTGCCCGCCTTGCCCCAGAATCGGGCTCAGGAGCCCTATTTATGACTTCATCTTTCTTTTTTTTTTTTACTTATTTATGCCTGAAGGATGGGGTTTGAACACGTATGCGGCATGGAGCGCAGCCCCGGTTTGAGGCACACTTGTGCATGAATCGGTGGAAACTGGCAGGTTTGTCACCAGATCTCTGCAATTACTGGGGCCACAGACAGAAAGTCTTGTTTTGCAGGGTTAAATTAACCCATGTGCCTCATTTTCTGCAAACCCTTGCTTTCCAAAACAACGAATTTGTTTTCCCCCATAATCCGCAGCCCCATATCCCTTGAACAAAGCCTGACCCCAGCGCTCCCCTGCCACCTTCCATCCCCCGGCACTGCCCCAAACACCATCCCCAAAACCATTTATTCTTCATATTCCACCAGGGGCCCCTCCAGCCCTTTACAGGAGAGTTTCCCCCAGCTGTGCTCAAGCTCTGCACCACCTCCATGCAAAATTAGGGTGCCCTGGTGCAAGCCTGACCCAGCTGCAGCAGGGTGGTCCTCGCTGGCATTGCTGCTGCCGGCGCCGACGTGAAGGCTGTCCGGCGGTGTTCCCCATGCTTTTGGGTTGAAAAAAAGGAAAGAATAGGGATGCTCAGCCTCTCGATGCTTTGGCATAAGGGAAGGCTGGCATAAAGCCTGGCCCCTTTGCCGGGGAGTCTCTGTGCTCCAGGAGAGGTCTTGGCTATGGAAAAAAAAAATGACGTATTTGTGTTCGCTTTGGGATTTGCCCAGAGGAGAGCATCTTGGCGGAGGGCTCCAGGTGATGGCACTGCTGCTCCACCGGCTCAGGCATCGCTTTTCCCAGCAACCAACCTCTCATCCTGCTCCCGTCCCTGTCGGCCACATCGATCCCATCGGCTCTCTGTTGCCTCCAGCTCCATGCAGGCATTGCTTTGACATTCGGCCATCTGAGAAGACTGTTGTCCTCACCTTTTGTTCCCATTCCCAATTTTCTTGTGCTTTTCGGGAGGTGAGGGGGGAGCAAAGTGGGCGGCAGCTTGTGATGCTGCCAGTGGGAGACCTTCAGTTAGCACCGGTGGGGTTGGGGTCAGACAATCTTGGATTGCCACTGTGGAGCACATTGGCTTGGGAAGGCTTCATCTCGTGGTGGGGCACCGTGGGGTTGCAATCCTCCATCCCGATGTGATCCTCCTTCCCAGTGCCGGGTGGGAAGGCAGGAGCCGGTCCCCGGCACTGCTGGCCATACTGGGCTTGGGCAGAACTTCAGCCTCTGTGCATGCTCCTTCTCTCTGCGGGGCAATCATCTCATTTTACGGAAAAAACACAGTAAAAATGGAGCAGATGAGAGGTTTCCACGAGAGGGCACTAGCTGCAAGAGAAACTGCCTAAAAAGTCCAAGGAAACTGGAGCAGGGGCCGTGGCTGCCGCCAAACATCCCACTGTCCCTTTCATGCAAGAAACTTTCCATTTTGGAGCAGCTAGGCTTTTTTAATATTTTTTTTTGCAGGATTTCATTAAGCTTTTGGGACAACAAAGGAAGTGTTGCTTTCCAGTTTGGTTAGCTGAGCCTCCCAAAGCCACCAGAACCTCTCTGGAAGCAATGCCTTGGTATGGGAGCAGCCGGAAAAGCTGTTTCCTCTTTTTTTTTTTTCTTCCCTCCATCCCTCTCCACTCACATTTCTTTAACACCCCTGGGGACGTATCCCTGCGAGCCCCGGGTGCTGTCCTCACTGTGCTCCCTGTACGCTCTGGCTCAGCCAGCATGATGCACCAAGCCGAGCTGTATGCTTCAGCCACCAAGGGGGATGCGCTTCTCCACGGGGTCTCCTACCAAGCCAAAAAATCCCACTACTGATGGAAACTTGCTCTGTGCCACCAACTTCAGTGCCCTGTGTTGGCTTGTCATGATATTTTATTTATTCCATGTGTGTGAGCTGCAAACCCTGTGGTTGCGAAAGCTGGGGGTGCTGCCAGAGCAGCTCAGCAGGGTCTTCAGACCCCTTCCCCATAAGCAAAGAGGAAACACAGTGTCATGGCTGGGAGGCCAACCCTTCAAGCAAGATGCTCTAACAGCCTCTCTTGCCTTTCTGTCTTGAGCAAGAGTGATTTCCACACCATCGCCAACACAGTTTTGCTCAGCCCTGGGGCAGAGGCTGGTTGCAGAGGGCTTTAACCAGCATCTCGGTGGTGGGCCAGGAGAAGTCATCTGCCGGGAATGTCCAAAGAGCCCAAATATATGCTTCGTGAGGGGCTGGGGCTGGTTAATAGGGGAGCACGGCCCCGGGTCCCCAGCCAGCGCGAGGTGAGGTGGCACAGCCATACATGGAGGGGTGTCACCAGCGGGTTGGTTTCGGCGTTAGGAGCTAAATTCATTAAGAAAATTAGAACATGGAGGTTTGCGTTTTGGTCATGGGCCAAGAAGTCTGAGTGTATTTTAATTCTGGCAAATTAAAAGAGTAAAGAGTAACTTACAACAAAACCAGCCCTTGCAAACAAGGAAACTCCTGGGTACCTCAGAAAACCATGGCTGCTTGCTCCCACAGACACCAGCTCCCCAACCCATCCCAAAGACAGCATGGAGCTGCTCCATCCATCCCACCTGCAGACTCCTTTGTGTGGGTTTACAAAGCCCGGAGCGCAGCAGGCTTCAGGACCAGAAAGCATACATAAAAACACGACACCAGCACCCCGACATGATTGCATCACCCCCTTCTGAGTAATTTTCCTGCAGATTTTTCCTCCAGTACAGCCCTTCACAGGCAGAAATCATCAAGCCACGTGGCTCAGGCTGATGTCCCATTGCCCTGCCAGCACTGTTTTTATCCCGTGGAGAACAGCTTCTGTTGAAGTGAAGTTTCTTGAAAAATTATGAATTCAGCCCAAACCTGCCCTTTTGCATGCACGTGCTGCATCCTCCCTCTCTCTTTTTCCCCTTTCCCAAAGCTGTTTAAGGCTGTGATAACATTGTCAGGGAGGAAACGTGCTAGAAGGGAATACGCTTCTTTTTGCATGCTTTAAGCTTTTTGCATCACCAAAACAAAATACAGCAGATCTGTCATATTTACAGGATTATTATACATCTGGGAGGTTTGGATGCTGTTCCTGGGGTTGTCTGGAGCCAGCGCAGGATGAGCTTGGCCCCTGTACGGTGGGTGGCATCATCCAGCACCTCTGGACAGTGACCGAGACCAGCTGAGTTAGCATCCCAGGAAATCACAGGGTCATTTATTTTATTCAGGAGCTTCTCTTCAATTCAGGCACCAAAAGAAGAGGCCAGACTCAGAAAACAGCTGAGCATGTTGGAAAATCTGTCCCACTTGCAAAGCCAACCACGTTAAATTAACGGGAAAAGCCCTTGACTTGAAAGGATCCTTATTTTTCTTTGGTCCACAGGCTTGAAAAGCACTTTAAGATGTGGACACCAGCTGTTGCAGAAGTGTAAAGTAAATTTAATGTGATTTTTATTCAGCTCCTGGCGGCGATGGTAAGAAAATCTCAGCAACTTGTTTGTGCCTTGTATGAATTTTAATGTGGCAACAGAAATGGATGCCGGTTCTGTCGCCCTGAACAGTCCCAATGAGCCATCAGTTGTTTTCAAAGTAATATCAAGGCATTTCCAAGAAAGATTAGCAGACATGTTGTGACAAGGCTTTATTTTCCCAGTTGTTTCCATGTGCTGCCTGTGATCTGGTGGTACTCTCTGGAAAGATGATTACAAGAGGTTTCCCTTTCTCATCTGCTTCAAAAGCTTTGCAGGGGAACAAAAGAATCATGATGGGGAACATAAAATGTAGCACAGTGATATGGAACAATAGGAAAGTTAATTTAATGTGAAAGTTAAAGAAAATGGTGGTAAAGGGTCAAGTTGAACCTCTCCACACCCTTCCCGATCCCCTCAATACCCTGATTTATATTAGCTCTGCCTGATCTGAGCAAAGGCTCTATCTAAATACATTATTTCCTTCCATGACATCAAAGCTCATTTTACAGCGGCCATCAAAGGGGACAAACACCTCGTTTTTAGGAGCTGCGCCCAGCAGAAAGGAAACGGTGAGAGGCGGATGGGAAATTAACATTTCTTTTTCCCAAACAATTTTTTTTTTATTGTTTCATTTTGATAGGGACATTGGTTTCAACTCCAATAAACAAGAAGATCTCTGGGGAATTACTTTTTTTTTTTTGCCTCCCTCCTCCTTGTTTTATTAACTCCAACCTGAGGTCTCGGTTATACGGGTGTTTACTACAGCATGGTGGTATAATTAAAGGAAAATCCCTAAATCAGGGAGGCTGGGGAGCTTGGAGGATGCATAGGAGACCACGGAGACCATAGCAAAGTGACCAGTGTGATATGATGTGTTGAGGGATGTCCACCCAGCTGTCCTTGTCTATGGGGGTGTGTGTCCTCCAGCTGCCGGTCTGGAGTAAATCTCCCCCCCCGAGCTGAGATCTGGGGGTTGGCTGAGCCCCTTTCTGCCCACCCTGAACACCTCCATCCACCTCCTCTTGTTTTTCCTGGGAATAAACAGGAGTGATGGCTTCTGCCAGCAGCTCTGGAGGCACAGATTGCCCTTTCTTAACCTGCCAAGGGGAAAAGAAACCCTCTGTGTATTTAACATAAACTTTGTTTTTATGACTTTCTAGGCATGTCTATGCATTTTCCTGTTTTTGCTTTGTTCTGCAGGATCCTCAGCCAAGTTTCTGTCCCCTCCCTGGCTTCTGGGCCAGTGGTTCTTGTCTGCATATTTTAATCCTCTACGGCAAAGACCTTCGCTATCTTTGAGCAACGTAACAGCTCTTCTCCTCACTGCATCTCCCACCACACTGCTCCCTCACTTGGAAATCCTTGAAATCCCCCAAATTTGGGGGCATGAAGGGGGGGGATCCCTGGTCCAGTGTAGGGTGTTTGGGGGGATCAAGCATCCAGCATGGGACATTTAGGGGGATAGAGTGGGAGGATCCCAGATCAAGCATGCGGTGTTTGGGGGATGGAGTGGAGGGTCCCTGGTACAACACGGGGTGTTTGGGGGTATGAATTGGGGGTGTGTGTGTGTCCCTGGTGCAGTAGGGAGCATTTGGGGGATGGAGTGGAGGGTTCCTGGTCCAGCTGGGGCATTTGAGGGATGGAGCATCCCTGTGCAGGAGCCCTGCAGCAGGCTGCAACCACTCTCCAACTGATGCCCTTATCAGCAGAATGGGACGCACAAGGCATCTCAGAGGTCCTGCTTGCACTGTGAGTTCGGGGGCTTCCTCAGGGCCCCGTGGACTCCTTTGGCCTCCCAGCTTGTGCTGGGGTTGGCCAGGAGCACACCTCTGCCCCAAGCTGCCCCATGGCATCAGCCGCCTGCGAGGTGGGATGAGCCTCCAGTAACAGGGAGGGAGATGCTCCTGCAGAAATGTCCCTGCCCAGCTCAGCATCCCCCATCTTAACAGCAGCATGATGCATTGCTGTGTCTCCCGGGGCACACTTTTAAATCTGTTAATCTCTTGTAATCACACGCGTGTTAAAAAACACCTGTTCCCGCTGCAAAGCCACCGGGATACCGGGCAAGTGTTTGGGTGAGTGTAATAAAAGATGCAATTAGAAAGGCGGGCTTTGATCTCCAGGAGGTAAGGAGTTCAGGCAGCTGTGCCGAAACCTCTCCCGCAGTCACTCTTCTACTTCGGTAACATCCTAACAAAGAAGATCTTGTGTCCGTGATGCCTCGTTACGGTCCTTCTTCCCAGCCCACGGCCACCTGTCCTTCCCTGCCGCCAAAGCACACCGCCTTCAGGGTCCCTTCCCCATCACTGCTAGCGGAGGGGCGTGAATCAGATTTCACGGCCCCGAGGCTTGCTGAGAGCTGCCGGGCTTTGCTCTCGATTACTCAAAGTCTGTGCTGCAATGGCTTCTTTGTTCCTGCAGCCCTGCCTGCCAACAGCTGGGTTCTCCATCCAGCTGTGCTGGGATGCAGGCAAGGGAGCGGGGAGGCAGCCGGGATGTGGGTCACCACACAGGACACCCTGTGCACATCCCTGGAGATCCTGAGGGAGGGATGCTTCCCATTCTGCACAGGGAGAAGAGCCCCCACTCCATCCGATCTGCATCCCGTGCAAGGATGCTGTCAGCTAAAGGGCTGGCCCAGAAGAGATCGAGGATTAAAGCTTCTTCTGATGAGATGCTTTTGTAAGGCTGGAAGAGGAAATGCGTTGCTTGTTTGCTCTTTGATTTCCAAGGGTCAACTCAAATCTGCATCCTATGAGCAGGATCAAAAAGCCAGAAAATGGTACCATGACTTCCAGGGGCCGTAGAAATTGTTAGATCAGACCCTGGGTATCTCTGGGTATGGAAGGAGCAAGAGTGAGATGCTGACACCTTGCTGCACCCAGCAGTTTGCTTTCCATTTTCAATGTTAGATTTTCCCTCTAAGCCCTTCCAAGGTTATATAGTTATATCGCAGCCCCCTAGGCTCTTGGCCCCCCCAAACACCCCAGGCTGTCATCACAGGGTCCTGAGGCAAACCCTGCCTTGCAGCTGGGCCACCATGGGGACCATGCATCACGCCAAAGGCTTCTTATTCCCCTATTAACTATACCGTCTCCTCAACTTTGGGAGAAGGTTGTGGCTTCCCGTGGTGGCTTTCAGCCTGAGCCAACCCCTTTGGTAGCCACTGTGCTCCCCGAGGAATCAGGGGACAGCAGCTGAAAGCCAAGCCCAGGCCACCAAACTGCCTTTAGGGCAGGAGAAGACATGCTTGTCTCTCGCCAGGCCTGTCCTAGAAAGCCTGAGCTTTCATCTCTGCATCAGCAATATACCTGGGTCTGTTAAACCTCAAATAACCAAAGTGCTAGAGATTGCATCGCTCTGGAAAGTCTCGCCTTGGCAGGAGCACAAAACCCAACCTTGCAAGTCCTTTCTATCCCTAATTTCCGTGGGTCTTTGTCGTCAGGATGGAGAGGGAAAGTACTTCTTAAAACAAGGACAGGGGAAAAAAAAACCCCTTCTGCTCTTTTGCCGCATATTTCCCATAAATACTGGAATAAGGTGGGTCTGAAAAGGAAGAGAGATGGATATAAAACAAGAGGGGGGAAAAAAACTTGGAAAAGAAATCAAGCATGCCACACAGAATAAATATTTCACGGCACAGGCAGGCATGCCCCAGGCTTTCAGTCCGAGCCCCTGCAATGGAGAGGTCGCTTCCCATCGCTCAGTGTCTTCCTGCGCTGGGAGAAGAGGATGTCCCCAGTGCTCCCAGCCTGCCTCCGAAGGCAAGGTCTTGAAGAACCCACACACCTCAAAGACCATAATTTTGCAGCACCTTTGCTTTGAGCCTGGACGTGTGTGGTGGGAGGTCCTCCTTCTGTTCCCCAGAGCCTGCACTGGTCTGGAGAGGGTCCTGCCCTGTTTCCTTGCTGGTGGGAGTCTGTCACCTCCATGGGGATGTGGGGATGGGGATCAGACCTGCCGTGCTGCACATGTCCAAAGGGACAAGTGGCAGGGGAAGGGTTGTGGCCACCAGACCCTCACAGCGCCCCACCACCCTCTCGCATGGCTCATGGTTTGCTCAGATCGTCCCTAAAGTTTGCTTCAGGCAGCGTTTCCCAGGTAAAAACCCAAAACCCATACTCTTTTTTTTTTCCTTTTATCTTCATGGAAAAACCCAGAAGAAAGGGAATCCAAGAAGGAAAGACAAAGACATCTTCCACTCATGGGAAAAAAACATGTTTCTTACCATGATCCAACATGATTTTCACTGGGCGCCTGGTGCAGAAGAAGGGTGGGATCTCCTCCCCACGCGTCCCAGCCACCGACCCTTACCCTGGGTGATACTCCTTACTGGCTGCGGGAGGAGAGCAAAAGAAGTTTTCATTAAAGAAGTTTGGGATTTATAACAAACTTCATACATTTTTATAAATATTTTGTATCTCAAGGAGGGCAAACACGCTCTGGGAGAGGTTTTATTTAGCTGAAAAGCAAGTCTTCCATCAACCATGGGGGATCTTTGCCCACTACAAGGGATGGGGGTGTGAGCCTGTCATGCTTTAACCCCAGTCGGCAACTAAGCACCACCCAGCCGCTCACTCACTCCCCCCTGCAGAGGGATGGGGGAAAGAATCAGAAGAGTAAAAGTGAGAAAACTCATGGGTTGAGATAAAGACAGTTTAATAGGTAAAGCAAAAGCCATGCATGCAAGCAAAGCAAAACAAGGAATTCATTAACTACTTCCCATCGGCAGGCAGGTGTTCAGCCATCTCCAGGAAAGCAGGGCTCCATCACACGTAACGGTTGCTTGGGAAGACAAACGCCATCACTCCGAACGTCCCCCCCTTCTTCTTCTTCCCCCAGCTTTATATGCTGAGCATGACATCATACGGTATGGAATATTCCTCTGGTCAGTTGGGGTCAGCTGTCCCAGCTGTGTCCCCTCCCAGCTTCTTGTGCACCCCCAGCCTACTCGCTGGTGAGGTGGTGTGAGAAGCAGAAAAGGCCTTGACTCTGTGTAAGCACTGCTCAGCAATAACAAAAACATCCCTGTATTATCAACGCTGTTTTCAGCACAAATCCAAAACATAGCCCCATACGAGCTACCATGGAGATAGTTAACTCTATCCCAGCTGAAACCAGTACAGAGCTGAAAATCTTCCTGAGCTGCCCCGCTCTTCAGGGCCATGTTTTGTGTGCTGAGCTGGGAATTTTTCCATGCTCTCTGCAATATCCTCTGCAATATCTCAGGCAGGTGCAAACCTCCCCCTCAAAGCTGGAAAGGCTGTTGCTTTCTGTGGATGTTTTATTCTTTATTAATTTCTCCTGGGAAGTACAGGCCAGCCAGTTGGTCCTGGGTGAGATCATGATTTTGTTTAAAATGACATTTTCTTGGGAAAAAAAAGACAAAGGAGAGTGAAGGGTGCCGACACAGAGACCATGAGCTGGGCACCCCCTGCACCAGGGGACATGCACCAGGACCAAAGCCACCTCGGCGGGGATGGAGATGCTGCTCTACAAGTCATTGCCGATGCTGTGGGAGCATCCCTTGATGTGAGAGCATCCTTGATGCTGGTGATGCAGGACCATCCCTCCACCTCCTCTTGATGCTTTCTCGGGATCTTAGGTTTTTGCAGGATTTTTGTTGTGGCATTGGATGTGCCAAAAAAAAAAAAAAAAATCAGGGGTACCCTGACGAAGCTGGGCATCTCCAGAGCCCACGCATTCTGTGCTGCTATGCCAGCGAGCACTGGTCTCTGAGCGGATTACCCATGTTCTAGAATAATAGTGTCACTGCCAGGGTGGCCAACGCAGAGGACCTGTCCCGGTTGCAGTGGGATGCAGGAGGGATGGCCAATGGGGCAGATGATCGTGTCCGCAGCCTGTGCTGGGGTGAAGCAACTGCTACTGCTTGCTGTGGCTGCTCCCCACCTCTGGCCATTGTGGCACAGGGCTCCAAAGCAGACAAAAACCATCTCTAAAACAAGCCACTTGAGGAGCGTAACACCAGAACCTTAAAGAGGAGGTTGAGCCAGAATAAGTGCAATTCATACATGGACTAAGCATCATCAGATGCATCTATGGACTAAGTATTGTTATATGTGGATGAGGAGCAAAAGGATTAAAAAGGAGTTAAATAAAGGTCTTTAAGGGTAGGTTTCCCATCACTAGACAGACGTGAGCCCACTAGTGCTGCGGGACACCCCACGGGAGCCGTTTACAGAGAGCTGGCAAGGGGGGCAGTGAGCCACAGCCGGCGTAGTTCCCCTTGTAAATCTGCCTCCAAGTCGGAAAGGAAAAGGCTGGACATAGCCAGCTGGAAAAAAATCCCCGGAATATTGAGTAAAACTCGCCAGGCAATTAGCATCGCTCATACACGTCATCTGCACTGACACAGCCTGGTCCCACTGCACAGCATGGCCATGGGGTGAAATAGGCTCCTGCCATCACCAACCTTTGATGGAGGGGAAACTGAGGCACGGCCACTGGCTCAGCTTGGTTCAAAGTTGGGACTTTGCTTTTCTTAGTAATTTCCTAATCGGCCTGATGGGAAGACATGTGTACAGGATTTTGGGAATACCGACCCCAGTCCTGCTCTCTGCTTCTTGCTGGAAACAGCCCCTTTAACATCAGTAACATGACAGCAGTGTAGGGAGATGGGCTTTTAGCACAGGCTGGGCCATCAAATTTGAAAGGAATATAATCATCAATGAAGGAAAGTTGGTTGTTTAAAAGACTGAAGCAATATCAGTCAGCATTGAAATAATCTTCTAAAAAAAGAGACATGCACCCTCCATAAATGAGGAACTGGAAGCGTTTATGACAATAACAGCATCAGGAATATAATTGTTTGATCCACTTTCCTCAAATGGTTTCCAGACTAATGGCTGGAGCAGGAGACCAATAAATAAGATCCCTAAATTCAGCTTTCATTTCTGCCTCTGAACTGGCACGTAACATCGCACAAGCCCTGCAGAAAGGCCTAACCTCCAGAAAAACTCAATGCAGAAGTCTGCCTAACCTTGGAAAAACCAGCTAACGCCATCTGAGCCTCCACTTTGTCACAGGAGACATCACCCAGTCATCAGCAGGACAGCTGAGAAATGAAGAAATCCTTTCTTCACCTGCCAAATGTTGCAAGCAGAATTACCTTTCGATGCAAGCATTTCTGCTGAGGGTTTGGGTTTTTTGGGGTGTTTTGTTTTTTTTTTTGGCTTGTAAGAGCTTCCGGAGAGCAATGCCAGTGGAAAAATAGCCACTCAAAATGAAACAGAAAGTTGTTCTGTTTCCCCTCCTTTGTATAAGCTTAGCAAATTATTGCTAAATCCCCACATCCCCAGCTTCTTTGAATGTCACTATTTCTGGGAAAGGCTTTCCCTGCATTAGTCTGCGTTTTGCCACTCTGATGTGGTTTAGCCTAGCAATGTCCTACCCATCGTATCTTAATTCCCACCTGACAAAGCCTGTTTGGAGACAGCAATGAAGCCACCACCGTTAAAGATGTGAGCACTCCCCCGATGGGGATTGCGTTCTGCAACCTCCCACGCCACTCTCCTCCCTCTTCACACCCTTTCCTTCATAGTTACTGGCACTTAAATGCTCTGAACAGGGAATTTCTTCATGAAAAAGGTATCCAAAACGAGGCTGAAACTGCCCTACGAGTGCATCCGTCCTTTCCAGAGAACTGGGGGGAGCGTGGCAGGAGGACCAGCCCCACTGCTGCTCAGGATGGGACCCTCCGGGAGCTCTTCTCAGGGGGGATATTTTGGGATGTGTCCAGCACCTCCATATTTCACTTAACTATTTAATTTAAGCTGTGGAGCTATTTATTCTGTAAGAACACTGCGCTTTTATTAGCCATTTATTTACAGTACGTGGCATTCCCCACGTGCATGACCTGCTGGCGAGCAGAGGAGGAGGCTATTTATTTTGGAGCTTTGTCCAATTTACACTAACCACAGAGCAGGAACCCATAAAAAGGCTGGCGAGCAGAGCAGAGCCAGCCCATGGTCTCTGACAACATGGCCATTATAAGGTCCTATGCACCCCTCCCCCATAAACCTGCACTCCGGATGGCTGAGATGGACATGGTCTGGGAGCAAAACTGATTTAGGTGGATCTTTTTTTAATGTACGTCCCACAGGTGGGAGCTAGCTGGGAGGCATAGAGCCAGCAACCCTGCACCACCGGTCCCCATTGCACCCCTTCCCACTGGGTGCGGGAGAAGAGATGCAGGCACATCTCAGTGGTGGCCATCCCTCAGGAGGGATCTGGCCATAGGCACATGGAAAACACTGGCTTGGGGATGGAAAAGAAGGGTTGATCCTGCGTTCAGGTTTGTTTGGCACTGTGGGATGTCAGGTGTCCTCACCATGCCTCAGTTTTCCCCTCTGCAAAGAAGGATGGTCCTGCTTTGCACAGAGCCCCATAGACAAAAAGACACAATGCAAATGCTCACCAAATGCTCAGCAGCACCATCAGCTCTGGCAGACTTGCTGCTGTTTCATCCCATTCGCAAATACTCAACATTTTGCTTTATGAGGACAAAACTAAAAGTTGGGAACTGTTTTACATGAGGCATTTCCCTCTGTGGCACCCTGAAGTGCTCTTAGGGAACCCTGAAATATCAAACATCTGGGCACACCAACAAATAATAAGAAACAACAGTATGTTCATTGTTTAGCAGCCTTTTATAATCCATCCAATGATTTTTAAATAAACTGGATGGAAAATAATGGAAATTTCAGGCCCTGGAACCCATTATTCCTGCATGCCAAGCCTGGTGCCGCTAAGTGCAACAAGGACCCTGAAGTTAATGAAATTCCTGCCTGAACAAACTTTTATCATGCTGTTTAGTAAAATGACTTGTGCATCATAAAAGCAACATCACTCAAGCTGTTAAAATGTCTTCTGTGGAAAGTAAGGCAAAGGAGCAGGAGGAATATATTTGTTAAATTACATATAACCAGTAATATATATTTAAAATATATCTTTATTAGGTTACTTGAGGTTGTTGAGTTTAAAGCACAAGGGTGAATTGATCAACTGCTGTGCCAGCAATTGAAGTCTCCTGTTTGAATGGGAGGCTGAAAAATTTTAACTGATTTTCATACAAAATATCCATCCATCACCCCACCACGCCTGGAAAGGCTCCATTTCCAGAGCAGTTTTCTGTAAAAAAATGTTTCATTGACAGTCGAATGAATAAATAACCGAATCACTCCACAGCCCCCAAAGGAGTCGTTTTTTTGAAGAACACATTTTAGATGTCTGCATCCTCCCCGTTCCTAAAATTCCTAATAATCTTCCCACTCTGACCAAAGATCTGTTTTGCACGAGAGGAGCTTTGCAGAGAAAAAGCCTTCCAGCCGGCCCTAATTAAGTTCTGCTTTGTCCTGATGAAGCACATTTCTAGAGCTGGATTTTCAAAGCCCTTGTATCTGCTCCAGTTTCCCTCCAAATGGCTGGAAAACACCCTGCAAGGGCTGGTGAGTCCTGATTGCTTTTGGAAGCCCTCGCAGGTGATATATATTGATTATCGACATCACATCCTGCACTTTCCCAGGGGACGCGCAGGACAATTTATCCTTTTTCTGCTGGATAGGAGTTGGAAAGTCTGGGAGTGTTAATTTTAAGCTCAGTTTATTCTACCTCCCCACCCCCCCCTTAAAGTTTTTTAAAGAATTTAGCTGGAATTTGTTTTCAAGGTCACTTATGCACAGTGCCTGTGAGTAATCTACCCTGGCTGTCTGGATAACTTTGGGTGTCATTTATCATTTTCCCTCTTCTTTTATTTATAGAGCTGACTATAGAAATGCATCCAGAGCCAAGGTCTCCCTTAAAGACAATAAGGTTGTGCCAGTTTACACCCACAGAGGAGGCGAGGGAGATGACATAACCCCAACACGTTTCCAGAAGGACTCATTGATGCAAGGAGCCACCTTCTGCAGGGAAAAGGCATGGCAGGAGGTGGACAACATCCAGCATCACCTGGCTTTAAGCAGGTGCCTAACCCTTAATGAAGTGCAGGGGATTTAGACCCATGCTTGTGTGTTTTCTGAATACAGGTGTGCCCATGCAAGCCTGGATCTGGGCTCAGAAGAGATGTAAAGGCACTTGTTGCATAGGTAAGATTGAAGGTGAGGGTGCCCAAGAGCCTGGAGATGATGCAAGAAACTGTCTTCTCCCTGACATGGTTTTCGTCAGGGTGCTGGCAATCTTGAGGGCACCTGGGATAAGCAATGGGAGGCTATTTTGTGTGGGATAAGGTAAAGAGATTTCTAGATTTCAGGCTGGGATAGAGACCCCACTCCTTACAAACACCCCCAAAACCTGGCTGTCGCTCACACCTCTCCCTTCCCTGTGAAACTGCTGCGTTTCTTGGGAAGAAAACCATTTCCCAGGGAGAATGCTGGTCTGCTGTTGAGCTACAAAGGCACAGAAAGTATTTTGGCCTGGAGGTTTAAGGGAGGTTTCTTGGAAGAAGTCACTTTTTCTCCTGCTGCTCCACTGACATAAGCCCGGAGGGCTCACTGCATTTTTTCCCCCCACTTAACATCACTGGAGTTGTCACTTCCAAGCCTGTGCCTTGGAAGATCCCAGTGCTGCGCAGGTCCAGACCCAGCTCCATTCCACTTATGGGTTATTCAGGTCTCTGGGTGCCCCAGCAATGCACCGCTTCTCTTTGCACCCGTCCTACAGCTCAAAAAATATGAGCTGTTGAGCGCAGGCGGATGGAAAAACACCAGCAGGAGGGTGGTCAGTTGATGTCTTTAACACCTGCAGAAGCTTCAGCCTGGAGGACGGGTGGAGGGATGAACACCTTGTGCCATTCACAGGCGGAGGGGAGGATGGAGTGTGCCTGAGATCATAGCACAGCCATCTCCCAACAAGTCCTGCTCCCCACACAGGCATCTCGCCAACACATCATAATTTTTACCATGGGCTTAAGCCACCGTCAGGTCTTTTTACAGTCTTCTCCATCACCTCTGAAACTACCTGAGGCTGAGATTGAGCAGTCCTCTTTAGAGGATAATCTTAAAAGGCAGAGGAAGGTCTCTCAGATGATGGGAGATCATCACCTCCCAGATGAGGTCTAGCCAAAAAAAAAGAAAAAAAGCTGGGCAGATGCCTCCTCCAGCACTTCTGGAGAAGACTGCTCTCATGGATGGTGGCAATCACGGGAGCCCAGGGGCTGCTCCAATGGGACCAGCGACAGCCCTGATGCAAATCTGAGGGGCAGCTCACCCAGCCCACATTCCCCATGCACCAAAACCTTGTTTGTCTCAAACAAGCCTGCCAAGGTGCTTGTTTTTGCAGGGGACCAGCCGGTGTCTCAGTTGACTCCTCCCTGGGGTTGGCATGGTTGCCCTTTCCTCCACATTTGCCAGCAAGGTTAAAGGTCCTTGGGAACTCAGCCTGACGATGAGTGCTGGCTTAGGCTTAGTCCAAGCCTGAGGTTGATTTAAACATGGGTCAGAAATCCCCAGGAGGGAAGGTGAGAAGATGGGTATGTGCTTACATATCAATGAAAAAGTGTTGTTGATGCTGCCTCTCCCTGTTGCTGAGTCCCGGTCCCCCCCGCACTGCATCAGGCCCCAAGCATTGCAGGAATGCCTCGGCTTGCACTGACCACAAGATGTTTCGACCCTGATGTCAGTCCCCAGTGTAAGGGCAGAGCATGGCCGGGGGTGGCTGATCTCGCTCGCGTCCTGTCAACTGAAGGTGAGGTGGCCAAGTGAAGGAAATAATTGCCTCGTTTTCCCACTCTGCAGATGAGGGGACTGCATGCAAAGGAGGACTGTAAGGGCTGACACCGATGCCTCTGACCAGCTGCCCCCAGGAAAGCTGCCAAGAGCTCGGCTTAAGAAAATGTGTGTTATACCTCAGTTTGAGGGAAAGGAAAAAAAAAAAAAAAGGATTTAAACACTGTGTTCAATAGGAATGAGGAGCACTCACCTCAGACTTACATTCAGCCCCTTCTTCATCAGGAAAGAGTCAGAAAATGTACTGAGTCCTTAACAGGGCTGACACACCAGCTCCTTTTGGGGATGGATGGACAGACAGACCCTAATCACCTGCTGTGCGTCCTTCTGCTTGTCTTGGCTCTCCGTGCAAATGTGGTCACCTCTGGGTGTACCCATGTAGGTCTTGAGTCCAGGTGATGCATGCCCTTTGGGATGCAATGTCCTGGGCATCCCTTCTTTGCACCAGGGTGGGGTCTGGCTACCCCAAGACCTGTTCTGCTGCTTACTGGCACCAAGGGACAACGTTTCCCCTCCTCTAGCTCGTTGGTACCACCTGAGTCCACCTTAAACACGAACCACATGTAGGTATAAAACCTCACAAAGCAGACAGCTGAGCACAAAACTGGAAATACAGTTGCAAAAAAAAGTCCACAATCATATGCCAAAAAAAAAAAAAAAAATCAGCGTATACTTGAAACCTCTCTCCACTCCCAGCTGTCTCCTGAGGTTTCTCCGAGTCGTATCTGCCTGTCCCTGAGAGCTGCCTACCTGAACCAACCCCGTCCCTGGGTTTCTGTTCCCTGCTTCTCTTTGGCACTTATTGAACATAAATAAAGCCTGGAGCCCCCTCCTGCCACTTCCCTTCTCCTCTGGGTCTGTGCCTATCCTGCAGTGCTGGGAAGCTGCACACAGAGCCCCTTTTTGTGTGCCCAGCTCTCCTCAGCTGTGCAAATCTGACTTTCAGCCCAGCCATCAGACATGCTGCAGTGAAGGAGTCAACTCTGCAGCAATTTGCAAGACATTATCTCACGAAGGGTTGTTTTGCCCTGTTTCCTTTTAAAAACGGAGAGCATGCGTGGCATTCAATGAAACAGATGGCTGTCTCGGCGCTCAGACCACTCCATCCCCACCATCCCCCCACACACGTGGGCTTGCAGCGGTGTTGGGGGTTCACAACCTCACAGATGGTCTGGGTAAACACGGTCCAGGGAAGCAGGCGGGATGGATGAATGGGGTAAATGCTCCGGGTCCTCCTGCCTCACGTGTGCTGGTGGCCAAGCATTTGGTACTCCATGAATCTGGGGGGGCGGGGAAACTTCATGTCTTGAGGACTTATAGGTGAAGCAAGCAGCCACCATGCCGCAGCTTTATGTTACGTGAAGGCAAGAGTTTCAGCTGGGATGTTTCATACCTGCACTGAAAGCCGTCAGTGTCCAGACACTTCAGCAAGGGCAGAGGAGGAGGTGAAGGTGCTTACGGTGGTCCTAGTGAGCACCAGGTTCATGGATGGGAGCCTCCTCTGGTTTTCTCCTCCCCTCTCCCATTGCTGTTGAGCTTGTGCTCCCATACCAAGCACGTCCAATTGCAGCCAGGCAAAGATCCATCCTCAGGCCAGATGTCCAGGGCTTCCCAGTCTGACCCTTGGCTGTGCTGAGCAGCCCTCCATGCTGGCTCCAGGGCAGGTGTGCTAAGGCAAAACCACTCGCCCTGCAGTCCCCCCAAGCAGGACCCAGTGTTTCCCAGACAGCATGTTCCCCGAGTCAGGGTCATCCCTGGTTTGTTCCTGTCTGGCCTAGATTCACGAGGTGGGTCCAGAAAGAGGGGCCAGCACACAAAGCAGCTGAGCAGGCTTGTTTCCAGACCAGTGCAGCTGGGGAAAGTTTATTTTGCTAAGCTGCTACTGTCCCAAGGTTATTAAAGGCACACTTGGTACATTAGCCTGTAATGAAGCTGTGCTGGTGAAATGCAGGATGGGCCAAGCATCACAGCGAAGCCAGGAAGAAATTTTTTTTATTTTTTTTTTTTTGCTAAGCGAGCCTTAAAAAGATGCACTGTGCTGAGGGTTGCTGCATCTGAAGAGACCCATCATCCACATCCTCGCCGCCGATCCCAGCACCCTGAGCAGCCGATTGCAGGGGCTGTGCCCCGCTGCGTGGACAGCGTGGCCCCATGTGCTCAGGAAGGGGCAGCCCCGCAAGTGCCACACTGGGAAATTTGTGGCAGCAGCCTCTCCGGGTGGGATTTCAGCCCCTGGCACCAGCATGCACTGGCCTGCAGATTAAAATCACGGATCAGGCTTTAATTAATGTAACTCGATCCCATCAGGCTCTGGCACGTCAGGAAACAGCATCTCCTCCCTTCCCGCCAAGTGATTTACAGTGGGGCTGAGCAAAACGTGCCTTTACTGGTTACAGCATCCTTCAGGGCTCGCAGCTGACCCCAGGGCAGGGGGGCTGAGACCTTGCAGAAGCGTTGCACTCATGGCACTGGCAAGGAGATGAATTTGCTTGCTTGTGGCTTCCTTATCTGCTGCTGGCAGCAGGAAGCTCCCGGTGCTGGGGCCGCTGCAGTGCGTGGTCTTGTGGCTGCTGTCATGAACCCACAAGGCCATTTTTTTATGTGTTTTTAATGGGTGTGTTGGGATGTGCTGGACTGGCTCACCCTTAGCCCAACATTTTGCAAAATCTACCTTTTTGAATCAAGATTTTATTGGTGGCATATATTTATAAACCCTGTGCATAGGGCTTCATCCGGAGGAAGCCTTGGTCCAGTCCTGTCCTCTCCTCAAGCGTGCCTGTACCAAATCCTTGGGTACCTTATTAACTGCGCAAAAGATTAATAACAAAGAGCAGGTATCAGCCCAAAAGGCCAGCCAGATACCTTCTCTGATAACCCCTGTACTATTTGTGTTTTAATCTGCCTATTTATCAAGTCAAACACCTCCTACAGCCTATTCCGGGGTAACACCAGGAGTACAACCCCTTATCTCCATGTAGCACAAGCTTTTAATCCTTATTTCTCGAGTGTCTTCAAGTGCATGTGTTCTCCTGCTCTCCACAGTCCTGTAGCTTTTGTATTAGCTAAGGGCTGGACAAAGCGCATCCAAGCAGGTTTAAAACACCATGGCTCAGATCCAGAAGCAAACAGTCGTACAAGACCAGACACTGCAGGAGCAGATCTTCAGATGACAGATACCTTTGAACGAGGATGGTGATGCGGGCAGAGAAGCAGATAGATAATAATATTTACAGAGCCACAAGCTTTTGAGAGGAAGAAAATGAATGCTGGGCAACATAATACATCTTAGGCTGCCTGCATCATGCAGGGAGCACCAATCCCACCACAAAAAAAAGCAGCTGTAACCATGAGACAGCAGCCATTCACCCCTCATTTCAAAGCGTGAGCCTAAGAAAAGCCCCTCAGGTAAATATATCCACTGGCAGAAATGGATACTTGTAAATACATGTAGGGATTAAAGGTAAGTGTCTCTGTCTATATATAATAGTTTCATAAATCACTTTGTTTTCTTGTTCTTGCTGCCCTCTCCGTGTTTCATTCATTGCCTTGTTTTCCTCTCACTTTCTGCTGCAGTGCCTGATGCAATGGGGCTCCATCACTGCCCTTGCCAACACAATTAGGAAGCCTTTTCTTTGGTAAGAATTTAGAAATATTAAGTATTTTACCATTGTTGTTTCAGTACATAATACTCCCATTTTGACTACATTCCTTCCAAAAAAAAAAAAAACAAGTTAAAATCAAGCACTGCGGGTGGCTGGGAGACAGCATCTGTCCCCAGCCTTCGATCCGGCTGTGGCGGCTGGTATAACATCCTGGTCCTGTCCTCGCTGCAGGGAAAAAGGGATCGCAGGAGCTGGCCAGGGCCCAGCTCCAAATATAACTTTGGAAACAACTTGAGAAACTCCTGTAAATGAAATTCAGGGAAAAGGGCTGTGTCTGAGTCAGCCCTGGCAGAGAGGAATCTACCTCCAAATGGGGCTTTTCCCTTGTGTTTTCCTTCTGGCATCCTTCTAATATGAGAGCAATTAAAAGCCCTGAAAAATGGATGGAAACAATTTGGAAGAGGTCTCTATTAGATTTGCTCTCATTAGCACTGCAGGCTATTTTTTCAGCTGCTAATTGACAGCTGCCTTCAATACACAGTGTCAAAAATAAAAGCCCTGAGGCATTATACCAGGGTAATTTTAACTGGGGCTGTCTTGTCGGGCATGCGAAGGAGCACGAGAAGGGAGACGGTCACACGAGCCCATCACAGCCAAGCTGGTGTTGAGCAGCTCCAATCTCGGGGATGCCGTGCCCTAGCAAAGCAGTGGGACGGGGTGTGCATGGGGACTCAGGACACACCAGGTCCTCCCACTGCCTGCGGGACCACGCTTGGGGGCATCATGTGTGTCCACAGTAAAGAGGGGATGCCCTCAGCTCCCAGAGGATTTTGGAGCCTGAATATTCAACAGCTGCCATCAGAGCTCCGAACATGGCTCCAGGCATTTGCCTAGTTGCCCTGGGGCTGTCAGGGCAAGTTTTATCACGGTGACAAGGGCTGCGACCACTCTCTGGACTTGCCCTGCCTTGGGAAAGCTGTGGGAGCCCTCCAAAGCCAAAGGCTTCCACCTACAAAACAGGAGCAATTGCTACATCCAGGCAAGCCCTTTGTGTTCCTCTGACCTTGAAGCAGTGGTCCACCTGTCCTGGACCACCTGCCCCCACCACCTTGTGGCCAGGAAACCTCCCCCTGCTTTGCAGCAAGGGCACAGTGCTTTGCCAAAAAAATGGCCACCCAGCAGCACCATACGGTAAGACAGATAGCACCGCTGAAGCAGACCCAGATTTTTTTGGTCACCTGGAAAGAGCAGTGAAATTCTTGTGCTGAAAGTCAGAGGCAGCCAGAAACATAGTCTTAGCAAGAGAGAGGTGAAAGGAAGCCCACGTTACTAAGCACTGCCACCATTTCTCAATGAGATGAATGAGGAGAGAAAATGGATCAGCCCTTTCTGGCATGCCTTTTGCCTGCTAGCATGCTGTCTGTGGGTGTCGTGGATGCTCTTTTCTGTTCCAAGAAAAACACAGGACTACGCTGAACATAGCCAAGAGATGAATCGCCATAGATCCGTGAAGGATGCTTACTTTGCATTGAAAATCCATATAGGTGGGTTAGCCAGCAGCGCTGGACCTGAAAGGGAGACGGAGGCACCTGGATGGATGTCCAGGCTCTGAGACACCACGCAGTGAGCAAGTGGGTGGTAATGTGGGATGCTTGCTCAGTGGATTTACACACCAACAGCCTTGGAAATGACTGGAAGCCAGGAAATGGAAAAAATGACTGTATGCCAAGGTGGGCATTTCATTTATGTGTTGTTTAAACCAATCATTCATGACCTGTTGGGTTTGCTTTAGCAAGCGCTTCCCTGGCACCCAACCCAGACTTACTGCTTCCTGAGAGCATTGATTGCAAAAGATTTTTATAGAAAGGGCTGAAGATGTTCCCAAATTTCAGCGTGGGAGCTCACACTGAGTGTCTCTTAGACATAAGAGGCTCCTGGACAGCTGAACTTGGACTTCCTTCCTTGGGGCAAGGGTAGCCCAACCATTGGACCCCACCAGGATGCCTCTGCATCTGGCTGACATCCCCTCAGCTGGAAACATTGCTTTGGCTTTTCTTCTAGCTGAACTGCAAAGGTCAACAGTGGTAGGACCAGGGAAGGGAAAGCCATCAGCTGGGGACGGTCCTAATCCAGCCCAGCTCTGGTGCTGCCCTAGGAGATATGTCAGGTCAGTCTGTCTTTTCTTCAGAAAGAAATGAGATTGCTATGGGAAATACAGACTGAAAGACTGACTTGGTGATAAACAGCTGCTTTCAACTGCACCTTTGATCTTTGGAAAATTACAGGTCTGACCACAGCTGCTGGCTCTGTTAAACAAATGCCAGCATCACCACGTGTCTCCTATTTCCCCTTTGAGCTTTCTAGGTCACCTCCAAAAGGGGAGGGCTCTGTCCCCAGGCTATGGGGTGACCCCACATTGTCCAAGCCACAGCACCATCACTTGTCCTGGTCCTCTCCAGACGAGGGGTGACTAAAGGCAGATGAGCACCCAGAGATGCAGAGGGACATGGAAAGTGCACCAGAGACCACCAAACACCTAAGTCATTGCTCCATCCCCAGACAACGCATCCTGGGCAAATTCCTTCCTGGTTAAGTAATGTTTTCAGGTGCTAGTAGAAGACCAACACAGAAAATTAGGTCGCTCAACACCTGGGCATCTGCAAACAGGCACTTTTTCATCCACTTGGAGTGATGTAGGTTAATTTTCAGGCTCTGGCTTGCAGGCGCTGAGCACTCACTTCTTTTGGCCCATCAGCACCAATAACCACAGCCTTTGCCGGTGGGTGGGAAGACTCCGTCAGCCTGGTGCACGGAGCTGGCTGTGATTTACAGACAGCCCACTGAGTGTAGATCTCACGTCATTTCAAGTAGGAATATTTTTTTACTGTTGCTCCACATTGTAAATTTGTCTTCGCATGACATAATTAACAGCATCGCCCCACACAGGCAAGGTGATTTACAGGCATGGAAATAGCTGCAGTAATGTCATTGCTGGGGAATTTGAGGAGAGGCAGCGTGGGGGCAGGAGAGCAGCCTGGACCGCACGGGTGGGAGGGTGGGTGGCTGCTCACGTGCTGCCCCATGCTGTGCCTAAACAGCCACAACTTAGGGCCATGACCCACAGCACAGCAAGGAGAGGGCTCATAAGACATGGATACAGCCTCTGCCACCTCGACATATTATTTTACAGTAGTTATCAGATGAAGAGACTATTGCATTAAAGAAATCATTCCACTGGCATAAGGGAACAACAAAGGTTTCCCCAAACCAAGGGCAGGGATTTATCTGAAACATAAATAACCACTAAGTCTGTCAATGGGTCTGTTTCTATTAAAGAGAAATATGCAAGAGATCAAATTCTGCAGCTAACTTAGCTAACAGTTGGCTGCATCATTGACATCTCTACATAGGCTTGCCCCTAAATAAACTGAGCTTCAGAGCTGGCTTGGAGTTCTCCACTGAAACAGCTCTTCTGGGTAGGCAAATGCAATTTCTGCAAACTTTGAATTTTCTGTGGGAAACCATTTTGGAGAATCCATTTTCCCTTGGGAACAAACAACAAAAAACCCCACAAGCCAAGCAATATTTAATTTCAGTTCAGTTTCCTTGGGATGAAAGCCCAGCAGTTTGTGAAGCTGAACTGAGATGCTAAGTTTCTTCCATTCAGCATTAACCAGAATCTGCAAAAATTTGCTGTGGTGCCATTCATGAGCTGCTATTCAGGCTGGGTTCATTTCCCATGATAATTTTCACAGCCCTGTTTACCTGGGGTCTTTGTGGATTAGGACAAACATAGCATATCCCAGGAATCTGAGGTATAGGGGATATTTAGTCAGGTTTGCAAGCCCTGGTCTGCTACAGCCTGGGGATACAAAGGAGCCTGTTAAACCTGAGGCTCCCAACTTCCTAATTGCTAAATGATCTAGAATGACAAGACGTGATGCAAAGAGCCACAAACCATGGGACTGCTGGGACAGAGACTGTTTTATTTATTTAACCAGGCCCACAGCCTTGAGAAGGCTGTCTAGGTCAGTCGATAACAACACTGTAGGAATCATACACTGGTCCAACAGGGCCACAGGCTGCCAAGTAGGAAATTGCTGTTGTTTTAAAAAGTTATAAGCACCAGTAACAAGAAGAGGAGCCACAAGACACTGTGTTTCAAACACAGGTAGCCTCATTCAATGTACAACAGAGTGCATGGGATGTCATCTCTGTGTATTTGTCTACATGGATTAGCTCAATGGATCTAGGATGTGAGTTCTTAGTCATCTGGATGTTCTGATGTAACTTCCCACATGGACACTTCTATCCTTATATACAAATACCTATTTTCATGCAGATGAGCTCAGTTTGGAGGAGTTTAAAATAAATCTCTATTCCTATCCTGGAATGAGCATTCCCCTGTGGGACTCCACTCATACAATCGGTCTGGGTTAGCTACCAGCATAACAGAGAAGAGAGGTCTACTTTTGGTGAGGAAAATATGCTACACTGATTCATAGCCCAGGGAGTATCCCTGGGTGCCCAGCACCTATATAAAGTAACATGCCTATTTTAATTGTTCCTTGTTTCCCTATCATCCTCTGCAAAACCAAGCTCAGGTCAGCACCTGACCTATCAGTCACTCAGGTTTAACTCTCTAAAACACAGAAAAATTGCTCTCCCTCCTCATTTATATCCCTAATGCAAGAGACAGAAGCCCTGCATGCTCTCTGGAAAAGACTGCTCCATTAACAGCATTTGCTGAAGAAGTGATCAGAGACCAGTTTGCATCAAGAGCAGCTTTCTCCATCCATGCCAAAAGAAACCTCACTAGCTACTAGCCCATGGCACAGGCTGCCCGCTCAGTACTAACTAGCAGTAAGGAGTCTATACGTTAAATAGCCACCAACCACCTCCAGGAGCCCCATCACCCTAAGCACATGTTGTAAAGTCCCTAAAAGCTCTGCCAGCAGCAAAGTACTCTCATCTGGCCAAGCCCTGGCTCAGGCCAGCATCCTGCCTAGCATTTTTTGGTAAAGCAAATGGGAGAAAATCCAGTAGAAAATTACTGCTCCGAGCTCACTCTACCCACCTACTTACATCTGTCTGTCCATCTGTCTGTCTATCTATCTATCTATCTATCCATTCATTCATCCATCCATCCTTCCTTCCTTCCATCCATCCTTCCTTCCTTCCTTCCTTCCTTCCTTCCCCAGCCAGCCAGCCCGCCCGCCAGCCAGCCCACCTGCCCGCCCAGCCAGGCTTTCACAGGCAGCTGCAGCAGCCTAATTGGCTCTGCCCAGCCCTGCCTTTATGCAGAGCACCTGGGTGAGGTGCAGCCACCTCTTCACTTGCTGCTGTAATAGGGTTTGCTGAGTCAGACAGCCACCTAAGAACCCTGCTCATGCCTGAATTTCTACAGGACACCTATTGCTGATCTCCCAGGGGCTTGTTTGGCAGTCTTATGCTCAAACACACTCACAACTGTCTTTTTGGTGCTTTTGACACTGCATTCTGCTCCATGAAACAAAGTCCTTTCATGGCCACCAAGAGACTGGTCAGCTGGAGAGATGAAGCAAGGATGCCCCTGTTTGTGGGGTCCCATCACGCTCAGAGGCCACGGTCACACCAGTGTCGCTGACCCACTGGATTTGTTACATCTACAGTCACTGTGAAATGCACACATTGGAAGAATGATATTTCTTCCTTTAATAAATAACAATTCAACAGCCAGGAGGCTGTCCTGGTGCTCTGAAAAGCCAGACTTCCCCTTTGGCTCTCTATTCCACCTTTTCCCTCAATGCCTGTCCTCCCATACAGCTCTCTTGACCCATGATCTTTGTATTGGCCATGCTCAGTTCTGCAAAGAGGCTGTGAGCTGGTACCACCCTCGTGTTGGGTTAGTGTGATCAAACATGCAGCCACAGCGCGGCTTGCTCCTATTTGCCACCCCAGCTGCTCATTCCAACACAGCACACCCCAAGCAGCTGCTCAAAAAGCAATAACAGAAATCCTCCAGAGTCACCTCCTTCCCATCTTCCCTATGAGTCAAGTAGCGCTCACCAGCACATTGCAAACTTGCATCTTCCAACAGCCAGCAGAGAGAAATCAGACCTGAATCTCCTGATGTTGATAGATCAGGAAGGAGTTTGGAGCTCTTTGTTCCTCAAGCATTACAAAGTTTTCTTCATTATCCCTCTGAGACTTTGGGGACTGGGTCTGTGAAGGCTAATGCACCAGATTTCTCAGGCAGGGGCATTTGAAAAGATGACTTCATTGGGCTTTTTGTAATTCTCAAACCATGAAGCTTTGCAGGACCTGCCATGGCATTTTAAACAAGGCATGATACCTGGGTGTAGCCTGAAGATTTTACTAGCACTCCCTTGGCACAGCTAGCATTAGTCAGTGCTGCCAGCGTGCAAATAAGTCTGGTAGCCTTGGCTCATATTTTTGCAGAAACCATCTATTATCAAATCGCTGCAGCTGCATGGTTAGCTCTGCTGGTACAGATTTCCTCTCTAACTGGGAAATGTGGGGGAAGAGGAGAACTGGAAGGTAACCCTCACTTCCCTGCATTTTCAAACTTGCTTACAGAAAAAGCAGAATTTCCCAACACAGAGATTTCTGACCAGGAAAGTGAGGGCTTCCCATGGAAATTTCCATGAGAAAATCCCTAGTTTTCTGGTGTGCGTTAATGGAAAAGCTGTTGTGTAAGAGGATGATGCATTTTCTCCAGTTCAAGTAAGGGCAGCAGGAGAAGGACTGGGCTCTGGCCACGACTCCGCTGTTGGGTGACCTTGGACAATCACTACCACGCTGCGTTCCCATCTGCGAGATGGGGATAAGAAAGTGTCATACAAGAGCTTGCCAGGTTATTAATAGAGGCCTCTGGCTGGGATTTCGAAACAGCCCAAGGGGTTGAGAAGCCCATTTATTCTCTACAATTCAAAGCAGGCAAGTGACTCAGATTTCCTTGACACTTTTGAGCATTAAAGTTAGGAAAAAGTGCTCTCAGAAGCATTTGTCTTGAGGGAAGCAAGCGTACGAATATGTGACTTTCTTTCTTCCAAATACAAATGAGAGCAAATTACCAATGAAGCTGAAATGTTTGGTTTGGTTTGACTTTTACACTAAAAAACATCAGATAGAAATCTGAGCATCAGCTGCTCTGCATGTTATAGCCGTGGCAGAAAAACAGCCAATGCAGTGGTCAAAAGGAAACATTTTGACTATATGGGATGGAAATGTTTCCATAATTTCCTGTTAAACTGTAGGTGAAACTGATACATTCTCCCAAAATGTTTGGATTTCATTAAATTGCCATTTTTGGCCAGATCCAATAGTAGCAGCAGTGTGGGTTTAGTTTGAACATCTAATAGATATAAAGCAGTTTCTCCAGCATTGCTATAAATTAGTTCCTAGGTTGACTGGTAAAACCCTGGTTAGAAAGGGGGTGACAAAGATGCCATGGGAAGGTCATGGCAGGATCTTGTGTGGGATCAGGACTGGAGCAGGGTAGGAGCCTACGACAAGGACCAGGGGAAAACCACCGGATGGCACCTCGTGCAAGGGCCTGTGCGCCAGGTTGGGATACTCTAATGCAGATTTATAATTGTGCATTTCTAATTCAGGTCAGCTAAAATCCAGAGCGAGCAGAGGGCATGTAACGTGCAGTAGCAAAGTGATGCGAAAAGGGAGATTGCAGTTTGGGGGAGCGGATGAAAGCAAAGCAAAAGGAACATCAACATTTCTCGGTGTTTTATCTGTATCCTGAAAATATTTGATCCCATGTAGGGGCAGGGGAATGGGTTGTATAATCTTCCTTTCCAGCTCTGTTTTTAATGGCAAAATGGATACATCTTGTTTTCATTCGGACTTTTACAAAATCTGATATGGCTCTACAACTTCATTTAAAAGACATTTGGAAACAAACAAATGAAAGACTCGACCAAAATCTTTGTAAGCTGATTTTTCTTCTGGAAAGTTTTCATTTTGACAAAGGGGAGTTAACTACAGGGGAAAAAGAAAAATCATTCCCTTGGAAAGTGTTCAACCACTTCTTGTTTTCCTCGGCTCTGTGTTTACTGCAAGCTCGGACGCAGCAGCAACACAGTGCTGAGATGCCAGGATTATATGTTCAAGTCACTGCCGTGTTGACCCCTTACCTCGCCCGTAGACCCACGTCTCTGCTGCCCTAGCTGTGAAGATGGTCTTTAACCTAGGCTGGGTGCAATAACACTTCACCCATGTTTTCATGCATGTGTTCAGCAGATGTGCTGCTGTTTCCTAATCGAAACCCCACAACTAAGTGGAATTCAAGGTAAACATTTCCTTCCAGCTAGAACAGGCAGCGGTGATAATTGGTTCTCACCTGAGACCATTTTTCTTCTGCAGGCCATTGGGCTGATGTATTGGAAAATGTAAAAAAAGGCAAGAGAGAAGAGGAGACCAAGAGCTCCATTTGCTAGCATTAGAGAAGCCAAACTGGGATGGATTACTTTCGCTTGGATGCAACATAATTAAAAGGAATTTGTGAAAGAGACACACACGGGGAAATTCCTAACAACATAAAAGGGAGGAAGGGATGGCTCGTAAAAGAGTGATTCCCTCTGTTTTTTTTGGCAGCCCAGCCAAGCTCCCTAAATGCAAGGTTGTAAAAGGACTCCACGCTGAGCAGAAGACAATAACAAGCAGGTGTTATGGAAAATGACCCTTCCCTGAGCAAACAGATTTGATATTCCTGCCATCTTGCTGCATCCTTCATCTGCTTCTTAAATCTGTTTTCAATGAGCAGATGCAGCCTTAACCTCGAGTCCAACAAACGCCGTGCTCAGCTGCTGTGTTTTTGCAGTGGAGCTTACGTCTTGGTGCCTGCACCGCACTGCTGGGCACCACACCATGGACCTCTACCCACTGTGGCTTGGCCAAGGTGCCCGCCGCCTGGGACATCCATCCAGCAGTCCATGCTCCAGGCAAGGGAAGCTTCGCAACTGAGTCTGCACCGAAATCAGTAACTTATATCCAAAAAAAGGATGGGTTGAGCATGAATTCCCCGGCTCTCATAAACACCTCAAAGCTTATGAGGATTGCCGTTATTATATTTAATAGGGGCCATATCAGCACCAAAAAATCAGGAATAATATTCCTGCCCTGTGTCAATGGAAGGTGAGTTTAAAAATGCTGGGGTTTCTCCTATGAGGAGGCAGCTGACCTCAGGTAGAGGTTGGTTTGGAACATGCAAAATGTGAAACTACTCTTAGGCTTAATTTGACTAAACTCACATTTTAGGTGCCCAATACTCAGGTTTGATTTTTACTCTTCCATCCAGTATCACTATGAAACATAATTCAGCATCAGAAAAAAGCAAGGAGGAGGGGAGAATATCCTGTCCTTGCAGAGCTATGCAAAACTCAGTTATATTCAGTCATAGTAGTGAACAGAAACCTTCATAATCTAATTCCGTTTTTTCTTATTCCTGCATTTCCGTGTTTTTAAGCAAAAATACCCAAAATGTAACTGCAATTGGAATCCAGAAAAATTCAGCACAGAAGACCAGCCAAAATTAGCAAATTTGGCTTGGATTCACGCTGCTACTCTATTTTCCAACAGTTTCTCCTGAAAACCACAAATTAGCACGACACGACTCGAAAACATGCTCCGCAGATGGGATCCCGGTGGTGGTGATGTTTGTGCAGCCTGGCGGTGAGCTTTGCAGTGGAAGCTGGAGTAGAGTGGAGCAGCCCACCAGGCTGATTTTGAGTGTCTCCAGTCCCAGAGGTTGGGGGTTTTGCTTCCAGGGTTTCTCAGAAGCTCCCAGGACTGGCCTAAGTCTGCTGCAATTTGTGACAGCCCAGCTATCAGCTTCACTGGGCACAGAGTCAAGCCAAGGCTGAATGCTTCACTTCTCATTTTTCTGGGTTGGGTTTCCATCCACTTCCTACTCAGGCTGGGCTGCTTATTGTTTTCCTGCAGTCCATGGAGGATTTCTCATACATGTGCAACATACCTCGTTCTACAGCTGAGCAGCAGAAATCATAATAATAATAAAAAAACCCCAACCACTAAACCCAACAGCGAAGCACTTCTTGGAGAAATTTGCTGATCTGCTGAAATCAAAACATTCCCCCAAGGTGGGATGATGAAACTTGGACAGAGCCCAGGCATGTTCCTGCCCAAATGGCCTGGTGGCACCTGCCCAGCAGCCAAGAAGGGGAGATGCCAGCTCCCCTCCTGGGGACCCTGCATGTCACGAGCTCTGCGGCTCCCCATCCAAGGAGATCTGGGCACTGTGAAGCAATTTAAATTCTTTTTTAACTACTGTGCTTTAAAGGTTGATTCTGGTTTGGGTTCAGCTGCGAACTGGGTTGTTCAGCTGTGATCCTCTTTGAGTTCAGTTTCTGTTTATGGGGGGAAAACCCAGTGGTTCAGTCTGCATTTGCTTTGACCCGTTGCATCGATTTTAGTTTCTGCACAGGCAGGAATTCAGGGCAAAGCAGAGTTGAACACAGATGCTTGGGTATTCCCCACCATGACTGCACTAGCTCCTGCCCCCAGCAGTGCTCATAACCCCTCCTGCCTCAGGTGCTTTTGCAGGAAACAGCCCTAATCCTGCTTGCATTTATTTGACACAGTGGCTTAGATCACACCAAAGTCAGGTTTAAGCGTGTGCTTAAGCGTCCTTGAGTTAAAACAAAACAAAAAAAGGACTATGCACTTCAGGTCCTGTCATTCCTGGGAGTTTATGTGCTGACAAAGGTTAAATAGATGGAAAATAAATCATCAGGCCATTGAATCTAGAACAAAACAATGAAGGCACCTACAAATTAGAGCAGCAAAGAATTTGGACAGAAACAGCAATGTTAATTGCGGTCAGCTTGGCTAAAGCACCTAAACGTAATGAATTTTTTTTTTTCCTTGTAAAAAGCAACCGATGTTCTGAATTTGCTTTTACCTGAAATGTGTAAGAATCATGTACATGTTTGAATCAATGAGATGGTTTCACTATGACTAATCTTTCAAAAAAACCATGGAAAATATTGTTCAAATAAACTAAAAGGCTATAGCGAACCTTCAGACAAAGTTGAAATTAATCTGTCAGAAATATTCTCTTTGGCTCCAAGAACTCACGGAAATGAGGAAATTCAAAGTTTGGAACAAAAGTTGAATTATTAGCCCAAGGTAAGTGGTTAATGAGGGCTAAATATACATGTCAGTGAAAGATATACAAACTGAAAGTGGCACTTCTCAAAGATTATGTAGGGCAGGAGTAGCCATAAATGAAATCTATCAAGCTGCCCTTTGGGATAGATTAGCGACATAAAATCCAACAAACTGGAGGCGTGGTCCCATCCCTTTTCCTATTCCTGCCTCCCCTCCATCCCCCTGCACCCATGGCCATCAGGCGAGCCCTGCCCTGCGAGCCCCTCACCCAGGGCTCAGACCCACTTCTGATGGCTTCTCCACTCCCCTTCTGTGTTTTAAGAGGGGTGAGGGATGGGTTGGAAACACACACCATCCTCTAGTCAAATATCCCAGCTGCTGTGACGCCAGCTCCTTTGAACTGCGATTTATTTGCGGAGGAGGATGGGGGACGCCTTGGTTGCAGTGTTTAAATCAGAGCTGCCAACCAGCCTTTCGTTTCAGCTCTCTTTGCCCATTAGACTAAACAGGTTAGGGCTCGGCTGAAAGACGTTGCCCATGCCAGGTGATTTATCATCGCCTATGGAGCCTGGGGAGTACAGGTTCCCCCAGCACAAGCACAGCTCCCATTTGAAGCCCCATGCAGGGTAATGGGTAGAAAAACCTCAGACATTGTTTATTTTGGATGTCATGTAATAGTAATAAATAAGGCCAAGAAGCAGCACGCGTTAGCACTGAGTCAGCTTTGGACGCCAGCAAAATAGATGATCTCAGAGATCACGGGGACCTCACGGGGGTGGCTCTGCTGTTTTCTTTGGGGTGGGACGTCACAGCATCCTCCCAGGACTCTGGGAGGGCCACCAAAGCCGTGCCCACAATCTCCAGGGACATAAAACGCACAGTCACAAGAGCCTCACAGGTAACGGGATCAAACATGGATTGGAGGGCACTGGATTTTGGGACACTGATTTCTACCTGTTGCTGTCTTACATCTTTTTTGCATTGGATTTTCAATGTCGTCTGATGGACACAGTGAAAATTGCTTTGCCTGTGAGCAATTCCCAAGCTAGATAGGATGCCCTCACAGTTCAGGGAAGGGCTTTTCAGCTTTCCAGCCTTTGAGATGTTCACTTTGAGGGTGAGAGACTGTTTGTACTACCAACCCCTTTGAAACAGAAAGGGGTATGGGGCCGTAAAAGGGAAAAGCAACATTTACAGGCAGAAAATTATGACAGTGAAAATTTTCCAGCAGCTATCATTTTGATGGGAAGTGCCTGGCTACTTCCATTTCCAGTTCAGGCTCATGCTGAAACATCATACCTCAAATTGCCTGAGATTTTAAGATGATCGGGCCTAGCAAAGTGCAGATTATTAACTGTAGTAAACAAGCTGGGAACCATATCTGCCTGAAAGGGGGTTTTCCAGCTCAGTTTTGAAACTGATTTTTGAGCTCTTTCAAAACTTGTGCAAACTGTCAAATAAAAGAATTGAAAAACAGAATATTTTCAATTCAAAAAATTACATCAAGCCATCAAACGAGAGGGGCTGGGAGAGGCTCCCACTGAGCATCACTTGCCTGCCTGCACGAGTATGCAGCGTGTCAAGCTTTGCCAGCTCATCACGAAAACATTATCTTGCTGGAAGGGAAAGTCTCCAAAGAAATGCTTCCTCCCCAAAGCACAAAGTTGTCATTCCTGGGAAAGGGTATGGAAAAGCCTCCTCTGTGCATAAGAGGTTTAGGAAAGAGAGGGTGCAAACACGGATGCTTTACCGCCTGGATTGGGAGAGACCTTTGACCCTAAAAGTCCCAGCTCCGGTGGTACGGATGTAAATAGGAGCAAGGAGTCAAAGCACAGCAATTTGACTTTCTCCTGCTTTATTTAAAGCGCAGGCATGTCTAGGAGCAGCCTAGGAAGGTTTCTTTTCTTTTTTTTTTTCCCTCTCTTTTTTTTTTTTTTAAAGATGTGGGTGAGGAGTAGTATTACTCACCCTGGGTAACTTAACACGGAAGGGACACACTGGAAAGAGAAGAGCGTATCTGGCAGACGGGAACCACGAAACGCCCACCCCTCCACCCTGGCTGCCTTTACTGCACAGTAAACCTCCCTCTCTTTTTCAGAAAACCCTATTTACAAACCTGGTGTGGGATGTCACACATAATTTATTATGTTTAGACGAAGGAAGGAGAGTGGAAAGGGACCTGCCAGCCCATTGCCATTGCAGTGAGTATGCTATGACATGTCGTCTTGCCCATGACCACGGGGCTGGGATGCCCCAGGCTGTGCATCTTGTGCATGTCACGTGTGGGGCAGAGCTGGGGGTACATGGAGCCCAGGCGGTGACGGGCGATCCCGCAGCAGCAACAGGGAGCCCAGCAGCATTGCCTTCCCACAGCGTGGTTCGACATCACGCGGTGCCAGGTACAAGGCAAGAAATATGATCAAAACCCAACTCATGCTCCCACCACCTATTCTCTTTTTTTCCCTATAAAATAGGATTTTGACATTATTATAGTTCTCCTACTACAGTGAGAGTCTTCAGCAGAGAAACCAGATGTGCTTAGAGTTTAAAAACACGAGCTGAGAGCCTGAACTTTTAATTTATAGAAGGGTTTTTACCAATTAAATTAGTCCGTATTTTCCTGCTCTCCCCTGCAGGCTGAGGACCCCTGGGTGTCAGGCTCGGCGTAAACTGTGGCTGAGCAGCTGTAAACTCAGCGAAGGGGGGCAGGCAGCCATCCTAATAGCAAAGGGAAGTACAGGGTGAGAGAAGGGAAATGTTATCCTGGTTTGGAGCTGAGGGATTAGCAGCTGGGTAGGATTCAAGAACGAGCTTCGGTGCGCAAGTAGCTACTTGCCTCTCCTGTAAGCGCCTGGGGTCCCACGTCCTCCTGAGGGGATAACACTGGGGTGCTTTTCAAAGGTTGCAGGGTAGGGAGACAGGTAATTCAGGTAATACACAGGGCCATTGACTTGACCTGATACGGGGCTATGCAGGCTTCAAGTGCTGGAGGAGCGTGTCTTAAGCCAGCTGCTGAGAAACAGCATCCCTGCCTGCTTCCCTCCCTCTTCCCCAGAGCTTAAGCAGTGTGGGAACCGTGCTGTCCTGAAGGGACCACCGCAGCAGAGAGGGGCAGAGAGGCAGAAGTCATGTGCTCAGCCTGGTTTATGTTTCCTAGCAGAGGGAACAAGAGTTTATACCACGTACATCACAGGCTTTTTGGTCACTAAAGTAAGGGTTCCCCATGTTGGCTGAATTAAAGCATCACGGCTGTGCTGCTATCGCTTTGCCACACTGAATAAGGCTCAAGGTCTGCAAAGATGCCTGGGCTGCAGCGCCAGTCTGAGCCCAGCTCTCCCAAGGTCCACTGTGGTGGCTCCAATTTACGTTCTCGTTCTCTGTCCCTCTGCCCCATGCCACCCAGCCTGGGAAACCACTCCCTGGAGCAGCCCTGCGGTCACCAGCACCACCGACCAGCTTCCTAGCATCTCTCTGGGCTCATGTCTCGCTCAGCCTTGTCACACCCCATATTGGGTCTTCTCCTTGGGAGCACTCACACAAACACGTACCCAGCCTGCACGCCCACTGAAGGACTTTTTGTAATCGGTAATGAACAGCTCAGCACCAAACCACTGATGGTGACCAGCCCTGGAACCTCGCCTTGCCTTACAGATGATGTGGCCGCAGCAAGCTGAGCGAGGCATGCATGAGAATTGGCAGAGAGGGAAGAAAGCATGCAGACCTTTCATCTTTGGAGAGGCTGAATTTCCTCCTTAGCCTTAACTTGGCCCCTGAGCCGTTTTGGTGGAGACGCCATCACAAACAATGTGGTCTGTTTTCCTGCCCAGGATCCCAGTGAGAGTCAAAATCCCCTTCGTTAGCAGGCTGGGTTTTTCTCCTCCCGTTTTCAGGAAAGAAAAAAGAAAAGGAGCCCAAGGGCAGACCATGACAAACTGAGTCTCCTCCGTCTCTCTTCCAAATCCTCCAGAGATATTATTTCATCCTCATCATGATATAGAAATAATATTTATCTCAGCTGCAGCCAATATACAGCATCTGTAGCGTGGTGCGTGTGTGTGTCTGTCACATATCTGGATGCCTGGGATGACGGAGATGAGTTCAAACACGGCCCTGTAGCGTGAGTCTAGCAGGAACTGCTGGCCATCACCCAAGGTAAATGGCCAGGACGAAGGTGGTGGTCAGCCGCTCATCTAACTAAGCTCACACCACGCTTGCCAAAGCAAACTGGCTGCTTTGACCCCGACTGAGATTCCCAGCACAACCCTCTTCAAGCAAGCCATGGCAAATCTTGAATTATCCCAAAATACAAATAAAGTCCATGAGATGGGAAAGCCTCAAGAAAGCATGCTCCGCACTGAACATTGGACAGTTGTAGCCTGGTTTGTACCCCCTCCTTCCTGAATATACTCATATTTTCTGTAGCAGATTTGAAAAGAACAAAATCCTCAAGATGAGAAACACTATGTGACTCTGCAAACATGTTTTTCCAGGAAATGAGAGGTACTCTTAGGGTTGGGGGAAGAAATTACATATCGTAGGCTATCGATGCTAGTCAATACTGTTCTTATCAGAAAGTTTTCTACTGGGAAATTATGTTCTGTGGAGCTACCTTGCTTTGTGAGAGCATTGTGTCAGTACTGCTGGATTTTAGCAGAGTTTATGGGCTTGATTTTATCAGAGTGTTTTGGCTGTTTCATTTAAGTTTTGCATAAGCTTAGATAATTCAAATTAACATAAAAATGTAATTCAGACGATTTTTATCAGTGAATGATTTTTTCTTATTGAAAAAAAAAAACACTTTGTGGGCAAATTTGATAGTCCATTTTGACATGGAAGGGAAACAAATTTTCCTTCAAATTCCTTTTCAAATTACAAAAATTTTCATAGAAGACAACATCTGGTTCCCACATGTATCTGATTTTTACTATGATGAAGCCTTCAGTATGTATCACACATACACAGTATCACACAAGATTAATTCAAATTGGCTTGGATGGGAACAGTCCGTGAAGGCCAAGAGCTAGATGGGAGAAAAAGCAAAAAGGCAACCAACAGAGTATACTGTTGGCAGAGCTGGTGGATTCCATTGGGAAGTCTGATAGGTCCATTGGGAAGTCTGTTGGGTCTGATATTTTTTTACATCTTTATTAATGACATGAAAATGCAACACGATATGCCAGTAAAACAAGGAAAAAAGAGGGGGCGGGGGGGGAGAAGTTAGTGAAGCTGAGAGCAAAAAAATAGTATTTCCATGAGGTTACTGGTTAGATGACACCTGAAATAGCATGGTCCTTTCTGGGCAGTCAACACTATAGCACAAAATAGCATGGTCCTTTCTGGGCACCCAACACTATAATTTGGAGGGAGTTCACAGAAGAGCGACAGAGATGGTGGAGACGGAGGTGTTGAACTTGGCTCAAGGAAGGGTTGGACAGAGTAACAGGCTATGAGCGCTTAAAGAAAATAAACACCCAGGGAGAAATCCTGACCTTGTTGAAGCTGATGTCAAGACTTTCATTGACTTCAGTGGAGCCAGGATTTCACACCATGGAGGAAGAGGAATTATTTGGTGGTGGAGAAGGCTACATGCAGGAACCATGGGATGAAAATAGAGGCAGACTGCAAGTTCAATATCAAGGGAAAACAAGGCAAGAGATTTCAGTTTTGTTTGAAGGCAGCAAAATCCAGACTGCCAGCTAACTGATGCAGAAAGAGCCAACTGCAATTCTGTAACCCTCTAATTAAAACAAGGTTAAATAAAACTATTGTTACATATTCAGCTCTGATGAGAGAGCAAAATTGGATGGTAACAAAAGCGATGCTACACCCCCTGCAGCCAAACTCCCAACTGTAGCAAGAGACAGCATCTCCCCAGCTCAAGAACAGATGGTTTTATATGGGAAATGTAAATAAGACGTTACCATCTGGTTAATAAAACGCACATCTAAGCTAGATTTGACTACATGTCCCCAGATGTAAACATTTAAAAATACATTTTTTTAATGCATTTTTTAAGGTTTTCATCCAGAATGCCCATGGAGGAAGAATTCCCATTGACATGAAAAGTGTTGAACAGAACCACAAAATGTTCTATCCGTCTGTCCTATAAATTATGAATTTATATTAAATCTCACCGCTATCTGTGCAGAAATATAACCAGGCTCTACTGCCAGAATGTATAGCACACTGCTCAATATCTGATGAAATCTAGAGGCTATTGGAGAAGCTGGTTTCCAAAATGTATAGCATATGTAAAAAAATAAGGCATAAGGCAAGCTATTTTCAGAAAATGGCAACTTTGCTGGAAAAGTCTGCTTTGGAGATGGAATCTAGGCATTTGAGTTGAAATGGTCAACCAGTTGTTTGTTATAAAGGGAAACACATTCTTGGGGAAGTGGAAACGCTGTTGGTTATTTTTTTAAAAGTATTTTTTCTTCCCAAACTGACATGTTATTAAAATAAAACTCAAAAGGACTAACTAACCCTCACATCAAAGGAAAATGGTTTACTCCATGTTGCACAGAAAGTTTTTGAGTGACTTACTTAAAGGAACGGTTTCAGTCTTTCTCCTTTTCTTGCAAAGAAACCAAGGAATTTCCAGTTTGGCTTGGCCACCTACCCAGGTGGTCCACTACATCCATCTCTCCAGTGAATGCTAACTTCAGCTCTGCCAACACCTCCTACAGTTCTCCCCATCAAAGGGGGTTTTACTCACGATTAACATTAGAATAAATGACTGAGATGAACGATAGGAAACCGTTTAGATCAAGGAAAATGGGCATAACCCAACACCCTCTCAAGTCAGAGGAGAAAGTCCAAGTGATTGCAGGGGGTTTGACTAAGTCTGAGGCAACCAAACAGAAATGAGAAAACACAGCCCCAAACCCCCACTCTTACCACACCAGCATACTAGCTGTTGGAGTCTGCTGCCAATTTTTATCTTTATAAAGGGGCTGAGTTAGCAGGAGGACTGCCAGAACGCAAAAGAAGGTAAGATAGCATCGGTCAAAGTCTCAGTGTGTATGCAAAGAGGAAACACACTTCAGCAACAATATTAAGAAACTGCCAATTTCACATGAGATAAATAAGCAGACTTACCCTCCTGTATGTGTGTTTTGGAAGTAGCGTTAGCAATACACATATCAGCATTGTCTGTTATAAAACTCTTCCCATCTTACTCAAGCTTTGTATGACTGGGGTTTTTTAATCATCTTTCCAACCACTGTGAGTGGCAAGCCTGCGGAACAACAGCTTATCATCTCCTCTGTGTGTCTCATCGACCCTCACTGAAAATGAAGCAACAATAATTTGGTTGTCCAGGTGCAGAAAGCAAGAGAAAGGTAAGAGATTTCTCCTCAGGACCACACAGGAGGTTTTTAGCAGGGTGTGATTTGAATCCAGACCTTCTGACCCACTACCAAGGCCACCGCGATCTGTTTGTCTCCCTGGAGGTGTAAGGTTTATTACTGTGAGACTATGTTACCAGGATAGCACAAAAATCAGATGCTTCCAAAGATTCTAGCAGAAAAGCACAAGGAATCAATGCTGCATATTTATCATATTTGTAAAAATATCCTCCAGTTTTATTTCCTTTTGAAATAAACAATTTTAAAGCTAAGAATAGCACACTGGCATCATTCTACTGCTTTTAGCTATAAGCTCTTCACGTGTTCGAGAGGCACCAGTGAGGGTCTCAGGCCTCATGATCAAGTCCAACCTCATGGTTGGACTAGATGACCTTTAAAGGTCCCTTCTAACCCAAACCATTCTATGATTCTCAGAGGTGGTCAAAGGTTGCACCCGGTCTCTCCAAGGCAGACCTTGGAGAGCTCCCATGAAACCATGGCACTCCAATGCTGGAGCTGGCATTTTAATTCTCTCCTTTCAATAAAAATCTCCATTTAGACATCAAAACTTCAACAGGAGATCTCTAAATAATCCAACAATACCATCCTCCCAGCTGGGCGCACAGTTTGTTGAGAACAGTGGGAAAGAATCCAACAATACAACGGTTGCCTTGAAGCATGGCAAGCGGCCAGCTGAAGTCCATCAAATGTCAGGACCTGCATTTCTGGCTGGACCTTGAAGAACCACTACAATGTCACTGGCTCTCCTCGGACCAGGTGAAACACTACTGAGGGCTTCTGCTTTTGATCACTCAGGATATTTAAAGCTAAATAATGAGGTGGAAAAAAACCCAAAACCTTACTCTAGCAACCCATGTGGGATTGCTTTGCTGGCAGAGCAGATGAAAACTTCTTTTCAAGACCAAATTGCTGTTTGAGTCATTTTAAATTTACAGAAACTTTTTTATCTTTTGGTTTAAATTCTACAGTTGTTACACTTTTTTTTAAAAGGAAGCTGAAAATGTTTACTGACATGAACCATACTTGCTTTGTGCCTTTTCAAGTACCAGAAATGTTCCATTGCAGGCACTCTTTGAAATGTTTTCCTTTTTCCTGCACACTCTTTAAGGTTATGTCAAGTTTCCTCATTAGAAGTAAGAGGTGATTTCTTATCAGCTGCCTGGCATGGTGTAATGTTTGCGTTACGTAGCAAGATGGATATTGCATTTTATTTGTCCTCAAAACTGTGGGAGTGGAGAGGAAGGACTGGGGCCAAGGGACCGGCATTATCACGGGGCAGTCTTCCTGCCTTGTTCACAGCCAAGGACACACATACATGAGTTTATTTTCCCTTCCCCAAAAGAAAGATTTTTTTTTTTTTTTTTTTTTTNTTTTTTAGCTGCCATAGTGAGTAACTCAGCCACACAGGAACCATGGCTGGGTACCCATTTAGGCTGCCCCTTCCCAAATAATACAAAGAAATCAGCTCATTCTAATGAGGGGAATTGCATCCCTCTCACTTTAACAGTTCCCAAGCTCATTTTCCTTTTCATCCCTATATGCCTCCCCAAAACATTTCACCAGCCAGTGCCCCTTTTGCCTCCAAAGACAGCTCGCTTGAGATGGGGGAACCGGGCTGGCTGCACTGAGTGTGCCACTGGTGGACTGGTTCAACCCCTCTGCTTACCTTCTCACCAAGCTCCAGCAAGACCACAGACCTTTGTGGTCCTCCACAAGGTCATCCTCTAGAGCTGTTTTTTGCAGGGAGGTGGTGGGGGAGGAGATGACCTGAAGTATTTTCTGGTTTCTTTCCCATTCCTCCAGCAAATGGTCTCCAGGCTCCGTCTGGCAGGACGTGAGCAGAAAGTCCTCGTGAAGCAACTCAGACAATGCTGGAGCACATACGGAAAGAAAGCCTGGAGCTGTGTTTGGAAGAGGAGAGGCACAGAAAATGTAAGTGAAAACAGCAAAACCAGGAGGGGAGAAGAAGGAGCCCTCCCCTCCTGACTGCTGAAGCTCCGTGCGTTGGTGAAGACTACAGACACCTGTGCCCAGAGGGAGAGGACATGGGCGACCACCTCCAGCTGGGGAGGGAAGGGAGAGTTTGTGGAACATTTCCCAGTGAAAGGGGATGAAAGGAGACCTGCTTTTTTGGCCTGGTGGCCAGTCATGGCATGCTTGGTCCCCTGATATCCTCACAGGGAGTGATGACAGTTTTCAGTGGTAGGGGTTGGGTTTTAAATAGCCTCTTGTGGGGCTGCAAGTCAAGACTACGGGGCCTTCTGCTAAATTTATGGGACTAACATCTCAGCCGCAGACAAGCTGGAGTGGAAACAGTGAATCTGAAAAAACAATTAGGAGAAGAAAAAGGCTGCTCTTTTCTTAATTAGGGGGAGTGTGAGGATCGTTAGCTCCCCTCTCCCACGAAAGCAATGGTTACTAACACAGGCACTTGCCAGCTCCTCTCCCTGCTCCAGTCTGGAGCTGGGCGTGAGCTGGCGGAGCTGGTGTGCACGGAAAAGAGGGAGGTTTGCTGCATTTTCAGGGTGGCCTAGCACGTTGCACAAAGCCTTGCCTAAAGGTCCGTGCTGGGAAGCACTGGTGGGTTGGGCAGGTCAGGGCAGCAACCCGCTGGGTGCCCAGGGCATTCTGGGCAGAGCTGGGTGAGGCTGGTCACTCAAGGACCCAGCATCACACAACCATGGTGGTGCAATGGCAAAAGCTGTAGTTAATATGAACAACGGCCGAACCCTGTTCCTGGAAATGCAATGCAACATAAGGATCCTTGGTAGCAACACTTGAGGTCTACATGGTGACCGTGCACTGCCTCAATTTCCTGGAGGAGTTCAAACCAGCCCCCAAGTGTTATTTTAGCACAGTTTCTTGTGTATAAATATTTATAAAATGCTTGCTTCGAACACCCATTTAAAAAAAGAAAAAAACTAAATAACCCTCCAAACCCCACTACCGCTTATTGCATCTTTAGCAAAATATTTTCTTAACCCTTCTTATCTTCAACCCTGGGGCTTTCACTAGCTGAACAAACCTCTCCCCTCCCCGTACCCCCAGCCTGCCTGTTCTCCTCCTGCAGGGCAGCAGACTGCTTGCTTGGTGGTTAACGAAGTTACATAGGACTGTAGGAATGTCAGGATTTGGGGGCAAAAGGAGGTGGAGGGAAGAAAAGAAACTTTTCAAATTTGTAGTCCTATCATGGGCATTTGGTTTTCATCCACAGGGGTCAATAGGAGAAGGAAAAAGCTCATAGATGGTTTACTGACATGCAGCACATTTGACTTGCGAGGCTTGGGACCTTGGGCAGGACTGAAGGCCTGCTCTGGGTGTCCTGGGCACCGGAGACCACCGTTTTCTCTGACTCTGCCAGTTATCAGCCAGCTCTGCGTTGGGAGTGGGTTGGACATCATAACAGAAGGGCCATGGGGTGATTTCTTTTTTCCCTCGGGTTTGGGCTAGCTACACAGGTGTCCCAACACAGGAGCAGTACCACACCAACCCTAGAAGTCCCCAAACTTCAGCCCTGATGGCAGCAGAGAAAGCATTCAAAAGACTCAAGCTCGATGATGAATGTCCCATCTCTTGCTGTACAGCTGGAGAGTGCTGCAGTGAGGAGAGACCTTTTGGGAGGCTCTCAGGATGTGGAAATAGGGTTACTTATGCGATGCCCAGAGGTGGACAATGCTTGCCTTGGGAACCAGGGAAGGATCTCTTCCCTTTTCCTCCTGGCTGGTTACCATCCCTGGCCCGGGACTCTGGTTCTTCCCAAACTGATCACCATCCTACCTCAACCAGGGCAGCAGGGCTACAGCCTGTGGCCAGCGAGACTCAACATCTAAAACTGAATCAGCCCATTTTTTAAGTCATCTTATTACTTGGGATAATATAACTCATTTTACATCTGTAGCGTTTGCCCCCTTTTGTTCCTAAAATCGTCTGGTTAACAAATCCCAAGATAGAGCTGTCAGTCTGCCCCCGGCCATCTCTGCTGCTGCACATGAATGGGGACAGACTCATTTTGAAGTGTTCCTGAGGTAAGGGTGACCTACTTTCATGGCTGCGGTACAGTTCATTACGAATTCCTAATGATCTCATTGTTCCATTAAATGAAGGTTGCCACCTGTCCCGAAGACTTTAGATCAAGCTGGGATTAACATATCTGCTGACCCATTTCTCCCTTTTGTAGGACACAGCCCCATGATCAATAGGGGTTTTTTTCAGACCATCCAGGGTTGAACCTTAGCAGTGATGTGGTGCTGGGTCTGATTAGCAGGGGATGCTGAGCAATGGGGCTCCTGCTGGTGCTGGGCACTGCTGAAAATTCTGCCCAGTTGATTTGGGCATCAGATTCTACCTGCCTGGATCCCACCAGAAAAAAAGGTCAAACCCAATGAATAATTTACTANTGCACATTACACCGTTAAAAAACATCTCTACTAAGGAAAAAAAAAAAAAAAAAAAAGAAGGGAATTGCCAAGGTTGCATTTAGGGCAAATGAAATTCTTCCAACTTATAGAGAGTCTATAAGAGACTCTATGAAGGACCTGGAGGCTGCCTGCGGTTTTGCTCTGGGCAGTCATCCCTACTGCAATATTATGGTAACAAAAAAACCCAGGTTAGCACAGCAGCCATTCTGGTTTGTGGACCCTTGCAGGGATGCTCCTTCGGCAGGCTGTCCCGGTGCAGGCAGCCCAGCTGGGCTGGCAACAGGGTGCAGGCAGCCCCTGGTTCCCTACTCGCCCCCCCCCCCCCCCCC
>WAAD01006482.1:52746-112070 GCA_013389945.1 Fregata magnificens
CCGAGAGCACTGGAGGCGGCAGGTTGGAAGCACAAGCCGTGCAGCACAAGGAATAAAACAAATAAAGAAAGAAAGAGAGAGGAATAAATTCCCATGGACAGGCTCAGTGAGCGCGCTGCAGCCAAATGACCTCAAGTACACCGCTTTCTTCTCTCGCTCGAGGAAGGCAGAAGTACAGCTGCATTTTTCATACATAGGAACACCCTAGCTTGATGTTTCTTAAAGCTGTCTAGACAGTAGAGCAAGACCTTATTTCAAGTCACATAATCACTTTCCCATTTTTCTTTGCAGCAGAGGACGTTTTCCAAGATTAGATAGAAGCTGGTTGAGCAACATGTTATTAACCTTGGGTGTGCCTCCCTGCTTCAGGCTCTCCTTGTCTGAGCTGGAGGTGCCTTTCTGTCTGATCACGTCTCCCCTTTATTCATGCCTTCCCCCTTGACAGAAAAGCTTCTTCTTTCACTAGCTCGCAAAGGTGAGATAAAATTACACATGGGCTGCAGAAAACTGGGAGCACAGAGGGTGCTGCAGTAGAATGCTGGCTCCTTTTAGCACAAGGCAAATATTTTGTGCTTCCCAACATGGCACTGATGCCTCCACCTGAAAATAGCATTAGAGGAAAAAAAAAATAAAAAGCTTTTTGCTGGCCTCCACCAGGCCAGTGTGCCCCCAGGCTGTTGGAAGGAGGTGGTCAAAGCTGCTAAATGTGAGAGATGGTGGAAAAAAAGCCCTGCCAGGGAAGGATGCTCTCAGCAGAGACACATCCATCCCTCCAGCGCACCTTGCATTGTGCAGCCTGCGCCTTTCAGGGCTGACCATCCCTGGGCATTTTTCTGTGCGTTTCTCAGTCCTTTCGCTTTTCTGTGTTAAGACTGCAGCCCATTCCCACAGAGTAGAGAGGGTGAATAAAATATCCATATGCCATCTGACTGCAGCACGTGGCCTGACCCAGCATTGCCCGGGGATAAGGAGCCACTGTGGAGATGTTGCACCGGGTACTTTTGCTGCAGAAGATGCTCCTCTAGGGCCAAGGACGAGGCTTTCCAAGCATGAATGGCATGATACAGGCGCACAATTAGCATCCTGAACCCAACGGGGACCATTTTTTACTGCGGTGACGCGCAACGGTCTGTGCTTAGGTTATCCGGGGGAAGCAGGGTCCAGCTCTGCTTGTTACACTGAATTAAGTCAGCAAAAGCTGAAGACAAGTAGACCATCACAAATGAGATTATTTCAGTTTAGAGAGCCGGGATAAGAGGTTTGCTGCCCTGCTGGAGAAGCACTGGGTTGGTAGGATAGAAAGTTAGTGGTTTTGGGGGAGCCAGGCAGGTGTTTATAGCTGAAGCAAAGGGTGCGTTGCCTGCCTGGTGTTACAGGAGCGATGCTGACCCTCTCCCTGAGCACTGCATACATAGGGTTACCTATCAGGAGTAAAACATGCAGACTGGGAGAAGAGGACTGCCCTCCTCCCCACCTCTCTACAGGATTGCCACGTCTCCCTGCGGCTGTTAAAGTGATTAGCCATGCACAGCAGCAAGCCCGGGCAGCGATCTCTCTTTTTTGCTTGCTTAGCATTTTGCTTTAGAGGATGCAGGACCTGACTTTGGGAATAATTTCAGCTCAAGAGTATCCGGTATTTCTCTGCTCCCTAAAGTAAGCAGTTAAAATGATCCAAGGGAGCTGCCTTTCCTTAAACAAATTCTCTACTGCTATGCAGAAAGTGAATACATGAGCTGCCTGATATTAACGCTTTACTTCACAATTTACATATCAAGTGCTTTAATGAATTGTTTTCAGTATCATTGTCCCTACCATGAATAAACTTAAAAGTAATGGATTTGTAATTAATTAAAGTTTAATTACAATAGTTTGTCATTTTATTATTTGCAATTATTACCACAAAGGTAATAAAAATTGCAGGATGTCACAACTGAATACAAATCCCTAATCAGAAGCAATCAACTCAGGCCGTAACCTTGAACAAGGGTGATTTTATTAATGCACCAACTCCAGAGCCCGAGCCACTGCCTTGCAGGTGGCAGCTGTGGTATCCTCAGCCCTGGCTGGGGCCACGTGGTGCTTTGGGCGGTCATGGTGGGATCCTCTTGCCCTTGGGCAGCCCTAGCCATTCCTCCCCTTTGAATCTCTTTCTCCACAAGCTAGACAGTCAACCGCAGACTAAAGAAGCTTCCGCCCACCTCCTGTCTGTTCCCCTTGAACAACGTTGATTTAGTAAAGCGGTTATCCATCACAATTCTTATTAGCTATCATTTCTTCCAGGTCCTTTGGATGAGTTTTTCATTTCTATCAAGTTTAAAACTCTGCATTAAATCCTAATTTCTGCATCGTATTCTTCTAATATTTAACTTTCAAACAATTTTTTTTACTATTATGAAAGGTCATTCCTAAACCACCCCAGTATTACGCCTCTGACTTTGTGACCCCTGTAGCAGAAGTTTCTTTGCTCTGAAGTATGAAGGATAAAAGAAGAAGGGTTAAATTATATCTGTTTGCTGCTGCTGTCCCCATGACTATTTCCAGGACTCCCAATACTCATGTTCACATGCAGTTAATTCTTCCCACTTGAGGGAACAAGATACGCTTTTTCTCATCCCTGCATCTTGATAGGCTCCAATCGTACCCATGACTGCCTGGCTTATTTCCGTTGGCTTGGCCCGATATCTTAAAAAAACCTGGTTTAGAGCAGTTTTCCACTGGCCAGTCTCAAGACATCTTCAAAAGGCATGAGAACTGCACCCAGAGCAGCAATTAGGCTGTAATTAAGCAAAGACTTTCCCAGTGAATGCCCCCAAGGGGCTGTACTTGTGATGTGCAAGGGGGTCTTCAGGCTGGCTTGTCCCATGCTGCTAAATTTATCCCTTCTCACCATCCTTTGCCAATCTTTTCCACAGCACAAGCCCTCAGTCGGGTTTGCTCTTTGAAGTCCATTAATTGGTTGGGAAGGAGTAATTCAATTTTTAGTTTCATTTCCTAGGGAAAGCATATGTGCATTTGCCCATCCTCCCTTAATCATTACTGAATATATTGGCCAACTTCATGGAAAACCCAACAGAAAGAGAGAGTTCTTGTTGCCACTCTGTGCCTACAAGTTACACAAAAAACAGGCAGCTGGGGAGAGGCAAGAGAAACCCATTCGATATCCCTAAATCAGCGGGTGACTTTCACCAGGCTTGAGAAACCCAGCACACGTATGGACCCCAGGCAGACCGCATGCCTCTGAGCCGTCGTACTTCAAATCCAAAACATTTCTGCAGCTTCCGGTTGGGAACTCGGCCACCACTTCATAAATCAACACCCCTGCTATCACCTTTGCTCTGCCAGCAGACGGTTTGTTGTGAAACAATACAGTCCTGGAGGCGTCAGCTTCCTTGGGTTATCTTAGTGGAAGGCTAACATCAGAGACCCACTTTATCCACTGGGTCGGTGGTATTTTCAAGCTCCTTGCCTCCAACTGAAATCCCCTTGCACGACACCTTGAGAGGTCTAAACAGCCTCTATTTTTAAGCTGTGATACAGCAGCATTTTCAAAAAGCTTAAGATCTCATATCTTAGCACCTCCACGTTAGAGAGGTTTGCAGATACGTTCAGCTTCAGGCATGTAATCTTTCAATTGCCTTAGCATGAGCTGAGACCTCAACGTGTATATAAAACCTGCAGGATCAGGGGCTAAAGTTAGGTGAAGGGTAGAAAACAAAACCACCATAGTCCTGCAGTATTTGCATTTCTTGTAAACATACTTGCAAAACCACTTAGCAAATGAATGTTAATTGTTCTGCAGAAATCCCACCCTGTTCAAAGGAGAAGGGGGGAAAAAAAGCCCTAGGTCAATGTTGCCAATTTTTCCTTTGATCCCCAAATAAAATTCAGGTGATTTCATCCCACATTGATCAGCAGAGACCGAGTAAGAAAATAAAAAGGAAATTACTTAATCTTAAATGCCTATTAACTGATGTTAAGCAATAAAAAAAAAGAGCTCCATTCGACAGTAACAATCCATGTGATGAGCCCACGAATGCCAGAACAAGCTGGGTATGGCTGGAGCTGTCAAAGGCATGTAACTGCAAACCTTTAAACCAATTTAAGTGCCTTCAGTTGGGTTTGCGAGACAATTATGTCCCGAACAAACATTTACATGAAAAAGGCTGTGGACCTCGCTTTTGTTGCTTTTCCAGCTCAAGGCTGGCAGAGCTGGCAGTATTTTACACACACTGCAGCTGCTGGGGCAGCAGAAATAGATAAAACTTGACAAATCAACACGGCATACACCAAACAAAGAAAGAGACCTTTGAACTTCAGCCTTGTGGCTGCAAGTACCCTGAGCCCAACCTTAACTCATAGTGGTGCTCTGGCTTTTAGACTTGCCCCCACCATTGCATCTGGTCTCACGAGGTGAAATGCAGCAGTGATGCTGGCTGAGAGGCCAGGAGCAGGGATGGATGTGAGTATTATCCTTACCCAGGGCCAAAAGCATGACGAGCCTCAAAAACTAAGTGCATCTCTTGGGATTCAGGGATTACCGAGATGATTCAGAAACCCCCACTCCAGAAACGCCTTAACTCCAGCATTTTTGCAGTTGTTTCAGGCGTGTTTCCGCAGAGCAAAGTAATTATGCTGTATAAAAACAAACTGAAATGATTATCATAAGCCAATGCGTACACAAGAACAAGAAGTCACTTTGGGGAGAGTTCAGGCATTAACTGCTGAACTTGGTTTGACCTACTGACTGCATGGACCAGTGACTCCCAAAGCAGCTGAGGCTGAGGACAAGCATCCCCTGGCTCTACTTTTCTCTCCTTCAGCCTTCCTAGACACTCTCCTCAATTTTTTAAAGCCTTCCTTGGTGAAGGTGACTTCTGCCTATCTTTTGCCTTGCCAGCAGCCCCACGTCAGATGTTCTTAAGGTGGGAGGGAAACTTCTTCCTCCCTCATTTTTCCAGGGCTCTCTGTGTCTGTAATATATTAGTTAATCCATTGTTCAAGCCATAACCTTGGCTTTTGTTGTGGAACAAAGAGGAACTGGGGTGGCTTGACAGCCCTGCTGCTTTCTTCTCTCCGGATTTAGACTTTCATAAATGACCCTGTCAAAGCTATGCCTCGCAATGCCACAATGCTAATTGTTTGTGGTATGGATTGATGATGCCGTATTAAAGCCACTTGGCAGGGATAAGGTTTGACTTTTTGTGTTCAGATGAACAGCAGCATGGATGCTTCAGCAGAAAGAGCATCACTTGGCCTGCCTCCATATCTGGCCACCTCCGCAAACCAACGTCTCTGTGGTTGAGTGCATAGCATCATCTCAGGGCACCCTGGAAAATGGAAACCATTGTCCTTCCTGAGATAAACCCTCTCTTTCAGACCTTCTTCTTTATATAGAAATACTCATCAAGATCCCTAAAATACGAACAAACAGGAAATTCTTTATATGGCACTAAAATAGAGTCAAAATCCTCACTAGATTTGACACAAAGGTAAACAAAACATGGACTATGTAAAAAAAAATTAAAATTACTGCAAATCTCACCAAATAACTCAATTTTTTTTTAAGTAAAATAGATTAATCTGTCCTTATTTTGCCCTTCATTGCTCCAATGAAAGCTTTGCCAAACTTTGTGGCAGTTCTCATTTTCAAGAAAGGGACCCATATGACAATCTCTTCTTATTTTTTTAAAAAGCAAGTTTTGTGACCACTCCCTTTCTGTAACATCTGTGGTTCATCACCTATGTCATTCAGTTTCCAGACAGTAAAAGCCAAAAAGAGGAGCCGTAAGCATGTAACCCTCTCCTGGTGATATCTGCCCTGGGAAGGTGCGACCGGGAGGGACTGCACAACGGCTCATGAGCAGATGGAGGAGACGGGCTGGCCGCAGAGCCGGGGCGGGGGTCTGGGGAGCATCTAACTCCACATGTCCCATTACATATCTCAGTACTAAACACTTCCCACGCGTGGTCGTCACGCTGTGAGGTCTGGACAGGTTCACGCAATGAGGACTCCACTGAGGGTTAGTAAATACAGAGCAGCTACCAGACCCAGAGCAGATGTTTTTGTGGGATAATGCCTTAAAAGCAACATCACCCCTTCACGGTCATCCCCACAAGTCCTACCAACCTTGGCAGGGGTAGTGTAGACTGGGGCTGGGTGTTTCTGAGAGACCTCGCATCACCACAATCCCGCAAAGACTCTCTTCTTTCTTTCTTTTAAGTCTCCTCTGCCAAAACTACGTGAGGTTTTCACTTTCTTTCAGCAGGGAAATTCAAAGACCTATGCAGATTCCCTTGTGCCGTGCCGGGAGAGGGGAGCGATGACTGATTGATCTAGGTTTCTCCCGTCAAGAGCACCAAAGGACGTACCGAAAGTATCTGTCTTCTGGAAGAAGGTTAATTACAGAAGCTCAGCTTGCACACAGGGGTCCCACCAGTCAGCACAAGATAAGCAGCCTTGGGAGTATAAATTATTACAGATGATAAGGCAGAATTTCCCCTTAAACAGCTTTGTACATATGTTCCTAAGATTGACTCCAGAGATGCCTGTCATCAGATGTCAAACAAGAAGCAACAAAAATTACAAAGAATTAATTTCTTGTCTTTTTTCTTGCAAGCATACGACAATTTCTCCCTTGTTTAGATTAACCAAATTATTTCAGATCTTAACAAGACGTGGCTAGATGACAGGACCTGGGAATCAGAACTGATGTCTGATCACCCATGCTCGATCACAGCAGGCAGCGAGAGCTCCACCACTCCGTCGTGTCTGCAGAAATGGGGGCTGGTTTTAGCTCTAGAAATAAGATAAATTACAGGCGCCAATTGCTACAGTTTTTGTTGTGACTATCTCTTCTGCAAGCGGTGTATAAACAGGAAACCACGGCCACATGGCAGGGAACTGACTCAATACTGGTGAATACTGATAGAAATCAGGTCATATTGACATCCTTTGTTTATGCACTGCTTTGTTAACGCTGTTTATCCTTAGCGTCTTGGCCACGTATTTGGAAAAACTCCCACTTTGCCACCCATCTACTGCTCTTTTGTCCCCCAAAAACTGCTGCAAACCCCTTGCCTCTAACCATCACCAGTAGCAGCTCCTTCAGACCCAGACCTAAGGGGATGCCCGCTTTTGGGGTACAAACTGATTTACTCCACTCTTCCAGGAAGGTTTCTTTCTGATGCCTAGGAGCTTGCTATCAGCTTTTGCTTGCAGGCGGGAATTTCTCTCCTACCAAGGAGCCAAATCTATTTTAAGTGACCAACCTGCTGAAATGCAGCCCACAGCAGGACAAATCTGCAGGCTAATTGTGCATTGCACAGCAAAGATCAGCCTACATTTGGCTGTCGGCTGTTTATCTCTACCTGGTAGTTTATTCCAAGCCTGAATTCATCCTACTGGAATGAGGAGTTTACATGCATTATGAATTTCTTCCAACGTTACTAACACGACAACATCTGTACTATTGCAAACACGATTCATTTGCGATGTTCTGTGTTTTACAGCAGCGGTTCATCTGTTCCTAAACACTTTCCTCCCCACTCCAGATATGCCGGAAATATCAAGGTAGCGTTCCCACCGTCAGCTCTGGGACATCAGAAATAGATGACATGAGAAGACCCTCAAATTCCTGCATTCATGTTTTTGGGATTTCTTTACCCAGCTGAGTCCACAGCAGGTCACAGGCTTCTGCTGGCAGCTCCTTCTTTCACATACCCTTGGCTTTAGAGGAGGAAGGCTATCGCAAAAGCCAAAACTTTTGAGCTGAGAGGAGAAAAAATTTCGGGTGTAAACTCTTGTTATTCCACCCCCATTTTTATCAGCTATGGAGCTCCTTCTCCATCCCCAGATTTCTGCTGTATCGCATTAGCTCTTGGTCTTTGCAATCTAATCCGATTCATTTTTAAGCACTGCCTCTATCAAGGGATTTTTTATTAACCACACAGCATGAGGAGTTTAACCTTTACTGTGGGTTAGCTATACACTGAATTCCTCCCTGCAAATCAGCCCCTCTCCTCTGCATTTACCACCAATCAACCAGGCTCAGCCCTGGGGATCTGCCCAGACGGACCCTCTGCAGATGGGCAATGTGTTGCACATTGGTGCCCAAAGTCACCGATGGCATGAGGAGGACTTACACCCAGTTATTGACTGGGGTCACAGAGCCCAGCCCCAAAGCAGAGAGTTTAGGACTAAGCAGCTCAATGCCTCAGGGGTGGCAGGACGAAGAGAGGATGAAGGCTGGGAGGCATTTTGCCAGCCAATTACCTACTAAAATTAGTGAGCTGGGTCAGTGGGGATATGCAGAGAAAGGCTTTGTTCTGGGGAATTAGTACCTGGGGAAGCCTCTATCTCTGTCTCCCCATATATAATACTGGGAGATTAACTGGCCATGGCATGGTACTACGAATAGCTTTCAGGGCTTCGTGGTGGGCTTTTGAAACATGCAGAACCAGCAAAGTTTGGAAAATGAGTGCTCAGACCTCTGACCTTCAGCATTCAAAAAGATAAAGGCCATCTCAGGCTTGAGGACTTAACGACATGGGAAATACCCTACCGGTCCCTGCCAGCCCAACAGCCCACCTCATCCAGCGCTCAGTCTTCCATGGCAATAGGAGATGCCAGTTTGGGTGGTCCATGAGCCCCGCTTCTCCCTGCTGCCCTTCCCCTCGGATGCCTCCAGCAGCCCCAGCTCCTGCCTGTATCCATTGAGGAAGCAATATTCCCCCATTCACTTTTCCCGCTGCTGTCGTGATTTTGCAGACCTGAGCATCCCCAGCATTTCCAGTCTGTCCTGGAAGGGCTCTGTCCTGTTGCTTCCATGGTTTTGGCTGCCCTTCCTGGTACCTGCTCTACCTCCGCTGCCCTCCTCAAGATAACGAAAAAAAAACCCCTTATTACAACTCCAAGCCGACGCAGTTTGGGGCAGGGTCTTTCCAGTTCTCATGGACAACCACACACAGTTAAAAATCTTGCAGCTGGCCAGAGCAACCAGATGTTATTGCTGCAAATTTCCTCAGCCCCGTGCTCCTTCGGTAAGTGGAAAACTCTGGTTTGAGCTGCAGCCGTAAAAGGGTCTACTAAAGATATAGGGTGGGTTTGGTTTTGTGCTCCCTTAAAGGCCATGCTGGCAACAGCAGCTCTGCAGATGCTCAGATATTCCCAGCCGCATCCCAGCCGAACCAGTGTGAACTGGGAAGCTGGGCTCAACAGGGTCATGTCCAGCCTCCACCCCAGGCATCCTAAAAGGTTAAGAAGGGCTGTGCCACTACGTGGGGCAGGGTTTCATCCTGTCCTCGATTTGCCTGTGGGATCCGAAAGGAATTTTTTCCTGCTTGTCTGCCAGGCAGGGAAAAAAAAAAACCCCAACAATTTGTTGTTGTTTATACTGGATGGGATTAAAGTTTTCAATATTTGCTATATTTAGATGTCTTTCAGACCCAGATTCGGGGAAACATTACGCATGATTCTTGCTCTGTTTACCCTTCGTTCCATTCCCTCGCTTTTGTTGTTCTTCCAGTTTATTCCTCTTCCAATTTAGGTTACGTTTCCCGAGGACCGTGGCATAACCCCAGATTTCCCAGGGAAACCAGCACCTCTCGGCAGCGGCAACCGGTTTTGTGGCTCCAACCAGACCACCTCGGTCCTGCCTAAAGCAAAGTGCATCCTCGTTGCAGAAGTTTTATTGCCAGCGATCAGCCAGGAAGAGACCGGGCAAACCACTCTTTCCTGAATCACAGCCCAAATGACCCCTTAAAGTGGATAATTCACCCCAAGATAAAGACATCTATCCACTTGAGGATGGGGCTTTGTCTAGGCCCCCAGCCTGCCCTTGCTTCCCCCTGCAAAAAGGGGCTCCCAACACCAACAAGGTGTGGCACAACCCTGGCTTCTCCAGGGACCGAGGAATTTTTGTTCCTCTTCCCCTCCCTGAATTTCTTGGGGAGGAAGGGATGCCGATCATCCCTGCAGTGAAGGACTTGTGAGCAAAGCCCAGGCTGCAATATACTCTTGTAAATCCTTCCCAAAGATGAGCATGCGAAAGATCACTTTATAGACAGGGTGGATGGGAGAGACGTTTACATCCAGTGCCCATTTTCCAGTAAATCATTCCCTTCAATCTAGCTGAAAAAAAATATTTTTTTTTTTTTTTAAACTCTGTCCCCACTACAGTTTTCCAGAGCAGACACATGTTTTGGTGCGCTCTTCCTTCATTCTCCCTTGCAGGCGAGGCAGGATGGAGCGCCTGATACCCGATCTCTCTGTTGTGCCCTGGCTAATGGAAAAAAGCTGCTTGCTTGGAGCTGCTCTGATTTATTCCATAATAATCTCTCCGACGCGGAGCCTTTGACTTCCCCACAGAGGCTCCACTAAAACTGAGCCTGGTAGCTGGGTAAGGACAGGTAGTTATTTTCTCCTGATAGCAACAGTTGTGCACAGTAATGTGCCATTTCTGCACATTGTCTTCACCTTAAATATAAAGGCAGCCGTCAGAGCAGAAGCTTATTTATTCATTTTTTGAGGTCTGGTCCAGAACCCGTCATTTGCTTTAGCTCAAAACCCTGCACATGGATCCTAGCACAGCTCCTGTGTGTGTTTAATTTGAAGAGCGCAGACTATCTGCCTGCTCAAAGCTGAGCTTGTGCAGAGCTGCGTGGAAGAGCAGGATGCAAAAGGCACTTTGACTCCAGCTAAGCCTGACCTATCCCTTCCGGCCACGGGAAACTCAGGAACAGATGTGTGGTGCTGGGATTTTTCTCCCAAAATATCTCTGATGTTTAATTCACATTTTACAGATTTGCTATTGCTGTGTATAGCATGAAGGAGAGCACGCTATCGGGTTGCAGGGAGGTGAAGAACATATCTAACAGCTTTCCTCGTCTTTTTAAAGATGACTCAAGATAAGTTTTTGGTTTTGTAAGTGATGGGCATTTTTTCAAATGCTTTCACTATGATCTCCTTGGAAGTCTTTGCTATCTTCCACATCTAAAGCAGCATTATTATAGTCTGAATAGCTGAGCATTGAGTGTTTACAGAGAGGGGTACATCTTTCATTAGCCCCAATGATGTCACCGGGTAAAATAACCAGATGAGCTTTCAAGCGCAAAAGTCCTTCTGCCTGCTTGTCTGCATGTTTGCCCGCATATCACCAGGTTATTTGGTTGGGGTTTTTTTCCCCGCTTCAGGCTTTACACTGCTTGCAGTGATTGATTTCAGACAAGATTTTTGCTAGCAGTTGGTTGTCACATTTGAAGGAGTCTCTGCTACAGCAAATGTGGCAAATTTTAAGACCTCCCTGCTCACTGCATCCCCTGATTTATTTCATTTGTGCAGAAGCCCACCTCTAAGCTGGCATAGAAATATTACGGTGCATGGCTGGTTTTACTCCTTTTTGACCCAGAAGGGAAAACTGGCCGAGTGCACTAACAGCTACGGAATGAAGCCAGAGTATTCAATCAGAAGACAAACGATGTGCAGGAAATCTCTTAGGTGACCAAATATTTACTGCACCAATGAAACTCCCCCAAAAAAGTTCCCACTCAAAAATACTTGAAATTATCAGACTTTTTCCCAATTTTTCTCTACGTCAGTAGTCAAAAAGTTTCCTCTGGGAAGACCTTGCAGAGCCGCAGCTGTGTTCCCCTCCTGCCGAATGGCCGGGAGCATCTTCTGGACACGGACCAGGAGGCACAAAGAGGTGCAGGACCCCATGCTTCTTCTCCGAACCTGTCTCCCAAGGACAGGGGAATCTCACACTCCTGGCTGGGTTTTTAATTTTTTTTTTTTTTTTTTTTTTTAATGTAAATAAATCAATGCTAAAAGTAACTTGGGGTCGGATACAGCCTTGCTGCACCTTTCCATCAGGGCTGGAAGGAGCGTAAAGCAGCAGTGCAGAGGAACATTGGTGGGGTGGTGAAGAGCTTGGCCACCCTGCTCCCCCTGTGCGAGGGGTTTATTTCCATTGTGTGAATCAATTAGGGTTGTTTTCCTGAGCACTGCAAAAAGCTGGTTGTTATTATGCCCCTCAGCTGTCTGATCGGGAGAATAATGTCATCAGGGTGGGGAGTGACCAGCATCTGCCTCTGCGCAGCTCTTGGCTCCATTTAAAGGTCCCACGGGGCTACAGATGTGCTTTAACCTCCACGGTGAAGGCACTGAGCCGCCGTCCTGGCTGCCCGGCTTTTCAGGCAGCCAGTTACCATCCCCGGCTTCGCTCCTGCTCCTCGTGGCCACACCAGCACACAGCCCAGCGCAGATGCAGCCGCCGGGGTGCGCATCCTTGACACGCCTTTCCTCTCATTTCAGGTGGGAGAGGTTGCGGGTATTTTTCAGACCATGAATTCCTCCCGGGCTGAACAGACTGTCTGTGTTTACAACATTTTTGCAGGGCATGAAAACCTTTTTCCACCAAACCCTGGGGAGCACAGACACCAGCCCTGCTGGGGGTGCTAAAGCTGCGATGTTTCCTGTCCTCCCCTGGCTGAGGGGCTCCTTTCTTTGATGTCTGGGCTCCAGAGAGGGTTGATCCAACAGCCTTTGCATGCCATATTATCCTCACAGAGTTGAGCCACCAGGGATCAAGCCAGGGGGACCCTGGAACTACACCCAAGGGCCCACAGGAGCATTGGCACTGCAGCAGCCGGATGAGTTGCTGTCTGCCAGCCGTCTGCCCTGCATGCCCTCCGCTGCTCCCCACGAAAGCTTCTGTCAGTCTGATGTGCAGCGGGGCGGGGGGGTGGGACACACGCGAGTGCAGGCAGCTGCCGGCACCCGCCACGGCTCCGCTAAGGCTTGGAAACTTGTTCAGTGTGTTTGAGCCTCGATGGCCAAAGGCGAGAAAAATAGGGGCTGTTTTTCTTTCCCAGCTGCTCCCGTCAGACAGCTGGTCATCCCTAGCTCCGTCCCCTGGCTCCACCCCTGTGGCAGCCTCAGGCTGGCAGCTGCCGCAGGGTACGTGGTCCCCTGCCTGCTCCAGCGTGCCCGGGTGGCATTTCCTTCAGGACAGGGTACTGGCTCTTCATCAGCCTTCAAAATCCCAAAGCCACGGCATCTTCCCTCCCACGAAAGTGCCCAGACACCCACGAACTGGCTTTGCACCCCTCTTGGACCCTGCAAGCAGAGGAGTCCGGCACAGCCAGCTGAAATGCCTGGACCCAAAAAGCGACTAAATACCCCTGGGGCTGGAGCAGCTATGCCAGGAATGCTCCAATGGGCTGCCAGCCAAAATGTGAACTCCTCCAGCAATGCGGTGCTAGGTAGTTTGAACCCGGTGTTTTACTTCCATCCCAATTTCTTTATTTCTTTTTTCTTTATTTCTTTTTTCGCCTCGGTTCTGCTCCTTGGCAGTCCTAGCGTGCTCATCCCTTCTTTACAGTTCCGATATGCATGTGATGGACCCATATTTTCAGTGATCAAAGTGAGAATAAAACAGAGTTAAAGAGCTCATATTGTGCAGGTGAGTAAACGCAAAGCAGAGAACAAGGGAAAGCTCAGCCCTCCTTTGCTCCTTGGGGTGACTGTAGGTATGGGACCTTACAGCCAAAGTCTTCGGAGCTTGGGAAAACATGGGATTTGGGGACCTAACTGAAATAGAAGATGACAACAGAAAACCAAACCCTTAGCTCTGAGGGTCTGAGCTCAAAGCTGGGATGCTGAGTGCCATCGGGAGCAATTTCCCGAGGGAATTCACATCAGCCCTGTCACGGCACTGTGTATGACCGAGCCCTTGCTGTATGTCTCACCCCACAGCGAGGGAGGAGGTACCACTTAAAGCATTGTACAGATGTGGGGATTAACACCCTGATCTCCCTCCATCCCAACAGAAAATCGGCCCTGCCAGAGAGCAGCACAGCCCTGCTGCCGTAACACCGACTTAAGATCTTCCGCTAAAAGTTTCCCCCAAAAAAAATGCTGCATTTCAAAGCAATTCCTCCTGCCAGCATCTCTATTTATACAGTATCAAGCACTGATGCCATCTAACCCACTCCTTTTCTTCACATTAGCTTAAACTGCATTGCCAAATTAAGCAAACCCACTGCCCAGCATATGTTCTCTCTCATCTTTTTCTCCTCTCCCCCCAACCACTGCCACTACCATCCCTCAAAGGGAACAAGCACAAATAATTCAGCCTCTGCCGATTGGACTGGTTTTAATCAAAGGATTTGCTGGGTTTCTACTGCATGGGACACCTCATTAACAACTTCACACCTTTAAGAAGGAAAAAAAGTTCTGTTATCCATTTCAGCATTACTGCGCTTAATGCTGGTACCCGGCGTTTTGCACCAGGGTCCCCTCCCAGGACAAGTTTTATTTTGGTGAGGAACAAAACAACAACAAGATTTAAAAAAAAAGCATTGCTGGGCTGAAAGGGCTTAGAGATCGGCAGGAGCATATTTGTCAGAAAGGAGATTAGAGCCTAATGAAATTTGTCTTTGTGCGTGTGCCTGTTTCTCTCTTTTTTTTTGGGGGGGGGGTAGGGCGGGGGGGGTGTCTTTGTAAAAAGCCAGGCTTATTAAAATGCAGGGAGAACACCACACAAAAGACATTTCTTAGGGTCCAAAGGCGTACTTATTAATGCAGAGGTTTTTGTACAGAGCATGCCAGTTTCAGGAGATTTTGGGTATTGTTTGGGGAGAAGAAAGCAAGCCTCACTGATCATTTTCTTTTCCAGTTTCAATCACAGCAGCTGAAGCAAGCAGGTGCTGCGATTCAGAGCCCACAGAAAAGGGCAGGAGACGGGGGGGGGGAAGGGAAATGTCACAGGGAAAGACTCATCTGCATGAGGGATTTTTACTATTTTGGCTCATTAAATTGCAGCGCAGCGGTGTTGTGTCCACGCTCCTCGTTTCTCCGTGAGGATGGCAAGTAGCTGCTGGGGAAGCATTGCACGAGCACACCACCAGAAGTCAAAACCTGCTTCAACTGCAACAGGTTGGCATCAATAGCCAGCAATTTTAACCAAAGCATCCATTTTCCCACATACGCCTCTGAAGATGTCAAACTGTTGGCATGAAAGAAAATGAGGGGTTGTGGCCGAGATACTGGTGTGGAGCACAACTCTAATTTCTTCCATTCATTTCAAAACACACCGGGGTCAACACCCTGCTGCAGCAAGCATGCCTGATCACTGGTGAGTAGCACCTGCAGCAGCATAGCTGCATAGGGATGGTTTACCTTAACAGGGTCTTAATGCTGGGGAAAATATGTTGATGGCACTATGCATATGGAGCTTTTGCATGGCCGTTGAGGACAGAGAGACTACAGCAGCAATGACAGCCCAAGCACGCTTGCACAGGCTTAGGGAAAAGGATTAGAGGTACAGATTTGCCCCTGGCCTAAGGAGAACCCTGGTACACCTCCAAGAAAAAGTTTGCCTAGTCGCTCACTCTTGGAAAAGCAAACCCAGGGGTGGGTTGTGCAAGGAGTTGGGACTCCACCAAGTCCTCATTTGCAAGAGGGTAAAGACTTGAAAAATCTCCGCAAGGCACTTTTAGCACTTCCCATGACTCTCAACCCAAAAGGGAAAGCCCACATCTACCTTCTGGTTGGAAAACCTGCCTGAGGCTGTTACTAACAAGTGTTTCTCGAGCATGAGTTGTTTGCTATCGGTAGCAGAGCCCTTGGGAGTGTTTACTCAAGAAGAACAACAGTAGGAGTTTCTATTAACTAGCTTTTCACACTTTGACAACAGAATTGGGTCTACCCAGCTGGCTTTTTTTCCACACTGCTTGCACGTTTCCACCTGCTATGCTATGAAAAGTATGAGAAAAATCTCATGTGTTTTCTTATGAGATTTATCCTTCTAAGAAAATGTGGGAACAAGTCCCATGCTGCCTCAGCCGAGAGAAGAGCATACAGAGGGTAAGCACCGAGGACGACACAAAGGGAGGACAGAGCAGCGAGCCCTGGGAACCGAGCAGCACAGAGAACCAACAGAAAAGCATCCCGGAGAGACATGGCTGCAAACTCCCTTGGTACTAATTTTTCTCTTTAAGTTTGACCGAAGCTCATTGCAACAAAAACCAGCACTGATGCTGAGGATAAAATATCATGAGCTACCCCTGTTATTGAAAAATTCACATGAATTATGATTCTATGGTATCTGATGGCTGTGTAGAAACACAACAAGTAAAGACAATAAAATTCACTGTAAGCATGTTACAGAACATTACCCGACTTGTTCTGCAGAGCCCCAGGGACAGTCACAGTGCATGCTCAGCAATGCCATCCCATTAAGATATAACAAATTTGTGGGTTATATTCACTTATGGCTCCAGTCAAACTTCTGCCAACCTCTCCTTCACCTCTTGCAGGTGCAGGAGCAGAGCAGACCATAGCAGACATCTTTGTTTATTTTCTTAAAAAAACCCTGCCACCACTCACCCATTGCTGCCAGCCTGAGAAGGCACCCCACAGGCGAGGGAAGCAGAAAGCTGAGGCTGGGCTAAAATTGCTTAATAAGTCTGATTGTTTTCACCTTTGCTCAGAGGATATTTTAATGGAAATCAGATGGACTGAGTCTGCAGAAAGGAGTTCAGCACAGAGAAGCAAGAGCTTCTCCCCCCGAGGCTGGCGACGGCTTGAGACCTCACAAAATCTTTATTGTTATTGTACTCTTAATGTTGCAGCCCTGCTCGAGTGCCCCGCCTCAAGCTGAGGCCCCCAATTTGCACAAGCATACAGAAAGACATGTTCCCTGACAGCTCACATATAGGAAACACTTTGGTGGATCAAAATTTATATGATAATAGCATAAAAAATGCCTGGGATAGTTCATCCCTCGTTGTGCTGGACGCAGTAAAGGAGGGACCTCTTGGTCAGACCCATGGCCAGCAGCGAACTGGACAGGCAAAGGAGCTCCAACACTAAGGAGCATCTTTGACTTGCTTTCATACAGGTAAAAGGAGGATCAGCTGCCTGGCAAAAGCCATATATTGTCTTGGGAGGATGTCTCGCACCCCAAAGCATGCAGAGCTTGGGCGTTATGCTGAAGGCTCAACAAAAAGATTGAGGTTTTAAAAATGGCGCATGATTTGCACGGGGTTCATCTGCTTTTTGAAGGTCACCTTTTCTAGGTTTTGTTCAGCACAGCAAATGGAGGGTCTTTGTAAGAGTTAATAGGATATCATAGGGCTCTGGACAAAATCACGAGGACCAGCAATAATGTGGCTGGTCCAAGTAACTGAGGCCCTGCTAAGTCCCTCTCTCACAGGGAAAGAGTACAGGTGGTAACACTGAATATCAGCCAATTTAAAATGGATATATATTTATATATGTATGGAGAGAAATATGTATACTCATATATATATATATATAATCACAGACCTGTGGAACTCATTGCCACAATATAACCGATTTCAAGGTTTTATCCATATTCAAAGAAAGGATGGATATTTATGGTAGGAGCTTAGTCATCCCAGCTAGGGATTTCTCCACACTTTGAGTAGCACATGAAGTTCCACCCATCCAAAGGCAGGAAGAAATGTTAATCACCGCTGTGGGGATTATTTCCACCTTCTCCTTGAGTCTGCCAGCTGGTGGCTGTGGGAAGCCAGACCAGGTGGACTACGACCACTTGATGGCCCTGACCAGATGCTCTTCTGGGTTGCTTTCAGGCCCCAAGCCCATCCCCAGCTCCAGCCAGCCGCATTATCCAGCCCTGCAGCCCACCAGATGGTGCTCTCGGTATTAGTTAATACCAAGTTAATCTGCGCCTTTTCTTTCCACTGAGAAACTCCAGCACAGGCGGGGTGTGGAGAAACACCACCAAGCATAACAGATTTCTGTGCTTTCCTAGAACACCAGCCAGATCGCATGGCTTCATCCCAGGCGTAACGTGGTCCAAAAACCAGAAACATGTTTTTGAAGGATCTGGAGGTGATGGTGGGTTATGGGCACTAGCGTGCACCTTCAAGCCCAAACACAATGCATGGGCCTTTGGCTGTACCACGGTGTTGAGCCAAAGCACTGGGAGAGATGGGAGAAGCAAAGGGGGTGGGGAATGTGAGCATGCCCCAACACTCAGGACATCGTTCCACATGCCAATGGACCTGTGAGCTCACTGGAAACCCTCTGGTGCATCATTTCTTGAAAGCCTCCTCCACGGGACCAGCTTCTTGAGCTTTTCTGGAGTGATACCCCACAGCTGAGAGAGCTGGCTGGGACATCGGTGGACTTTGGTATTTCTGCTGGCTAGAGATAGGAAACGTTTTCTATTTGAGGGCAAATGTTGTAATAGCAGGGAGAGGTTGCACAGGGCCGTTGAGGCATCTCAATCGCCCAATGTGATCAGCTTGCACCGACATCCACCAGCTGTGAGTTTTGATGAACTCTGAGGTCCCTTTCAGCCTTTGTTTCTCCCCAATTTTCTACAAGAGGAATGTCTGCAGTTCCCATGCCCTTTGCAGACTGCGATGCTCATAATTATATCAGGTCCGGAGAATTGGGCTAATGCCATAGGGCTGATCCTGAGGCTGTTCCTTTGGCCCAGCAGGATGGACTGTTTTCCTTCCGTGTTTCTGGCTTAACGAGGCTTTCTTTAATTTCTCTTTAATAAAACTTGGGGCAAAGGGGAACATTTAATGTGCAGTTAAATAAAAACCAGAAAGCGTACCATACTGGCTGACTTCCTAAAAACTAAGTGCATTTTCTACAGTCATCCATGGGACACCAGCAACGAAATAAAACCTCAAGCACAGAAGCCTGACCACTAAGCAAACCGGCAGCTAACTCTGCGGCTTTCATTTCTTACCAGTAATGTATTTTTATCACTGAGAAGCCGGAAAAGGGAGAGCATTAAATGTTGCCTGCATGGTTACATGGGAGCGCTATGGCCATTTACGCCCGTAATGAGTTTTGCTGCCTCTGAGCAGAGCACAGGTAATAACAGATCATAAAGTGGGTTTACCACCCGAATTGCCAGTCTCTGAAGGTTACTAAAAGCCCGTTCAAATGAGCATGGTCAGATCTGCCTGGCTGTTTTGAAATCACTGCTTTCTTAATAATTTAGTGGAAACCTCTGTTTCTCCCCTCATTGAAACAGGTGAAAATCAGGAGTGGAGCAAACGGAGCCAACATGGCTTTGTCCAGGGGAAGAGTCTGGCCAAAATCACTTAAATTTGTGTGATGATGCTATTTGTTTGCTTCATCCAGAGCCGTCCCATCAGCTTGTGGACTAGTTATAAAACTTCCCTGTTTTATGAAAACTGCTTACAAAGCATCTCCACATGGGACAGGGTTAATCCAGCCCTGGGATGTGTTTTTCAAGCGTCATGCCTAGAAAACCCTCCGGGGCTCAGGGCCCCTTGCTGGGTGGAAAGAGCCACCACTGTGCCCCAAGGGCTGAATGTCCCCATGGCAAAGGGGGTGCACCCCTGGAAGCAGGGCTGATGGAGGCTCTGGGGATAAACAGCCCCCCACTCCCCTTGCTCCCGTCTGCAGGAAACTGCCCAGAAGAGCCATGGGTTGACTATCTCTAGTGAAAAAAAATCCATCCCTCCTTTTCTTTTTAGGATATGCAGTGGTGCTGGAAATGTCTCCAACAGCCTTTATTACAGAAACCCTCTGATTATACCACTTTTCCAAACCAAAAGGGCCCAAGAAGGAGGGCCGTGCTCTGCAAAAGAGAAAAAAAGCCTCTGACACATTCACCGCTGTGGTTTCAGTGCCATGTTTTGCTTCCCGTCCAGGGGACATGGAGAGCATCACTTCCCCAGTCCCCCTGAGCTGGCATCACTGGTCCTGGCACAAGCATCTCCTTCAAACCTCTACCAAGACCAAAAAGTACTTTTTCTGCTCAGCCTGGACTAGAGTTTCTCCTCTTCGACCCAGCCGCTGAGATATGGAGAAGGATTGCACTGATTTGGTGGGTGTCCTGGCATAGCTGCGGATGTTACAGATTGCTTCGCCTTGGGGTTTCTCTGCTCCTTCGTAGAGAAACGGGGCACATCCCCACCCAAGAGAAAGCAGCATCACTGCAGCAAAGTCAGTGCATCAATATTTTGCTTCAAAATTTGGCTCCCAAGAATGGAGTGGCAAAGTGCCAGGGATGCAATTGCTTAGGTGTGAGGTGTATGAAGCTCCTTGAAGACTCATTAATAATTTTAGGAAACAAAATAGATCTGCTTGGAGAAGTCTATCTTTGGTCTTGCATTAGCAGACAGGCAGGAGGGCTACATGGTCCTAAGACATAGCCTTCTGGGTGTATGCAGTGTTTGGCCTGAGGGAAGACGTGCAGCTAGTTAAGAACAAGATGTTAGAAGCACCAAGAGGTCAGTGAGATTAAGGGCTCAAGCTTGGACTTGCCCTGAAGGACGGTGTCCAGGGCGTTGGACCACCTCTGCAGCATCCCATAGTGCTCTTGATGTGGGGCAGAGCACACGCTTCTGTGCATTTTATTTAAGAAGCATTTCACCTTTTGGAAAACGCAACTTTATCTTGTGCACATGCTTTTTCATTTACAGCCAAAAAGAGAAAAAAAAGCTGCATTTCAATTGTTCATTTAGCGCTTTGATTTCTCTCCATTTTCCTTGCCTTTGTCTGTGTGGGAATGTACATTTGTAGGAATGCATAATATATTCTAATGTTTTCTGCAGTTGTTTAGTAGGTCCCCTTCTGAAGCCTTATGGACCACCATGGGCTGAGAAACTGGGATGGAAGATCCAGAGAGACAGCCTCGTGCAAACCCAGTGTCATCCCTTTGAAGTCCTTTGGGCTTCCATGGCAGCCAGAAGTAATTAGTGAGAGAAAGGGATTGTAAGAGCCGTGCTGGCTCGCCGTCAGCGCTTCCCGCTGACTTTGAATAAAGCAGAGCTGAGCCAATACCGAGCACTGTTGGAATTACGACACCAAACGTCCAACCTATTTATCGAGCACGCTGCGGGGCTTGGAGATGGCTCTCTGCAGCAGGACTCGCGCTGTTGACCTCGCACCACTTTATACCAAAACTACTTAGCCAAAATACACTGGGTGTTCAGGTGCTGTGGCTGAACTAGTCGCATCATCCCTCCTACACCAGCGACCCTTCAAGTCAGGGTGGCTGTAGGTTCTGATTTCCTTAACAGACCAAGTTCGAGGAAGACCAGCACAGCTACCAGCACAAGCAAGAATTACCAAGTTATGCAGCTCCTAGACTTGCAGAGAAAGTACTGGATAATCAAAATGCTCCTTCTTACCTTACTAAACCTCTCGATCTGTTAAATGGTCCCTCTGCCATGGGGTGCTGAGCCTTGGCGACCAGGACTGCTCCTCCCTCTCGCTTCATGCAACAGTTCCTGCCATATGATTTGGTATTGCTGCTTGCCATTTTCCAGCTCTCTATAAAGAAGAGTGGGTAAAATTAAAGACACTTGTCTATTGCTTAACTAGCCAACTCTCCTGTGCCTTCCCCATTAATGGATGCTCCCTGCAGTCAGAGATGTCACATTCCCACAGATGCTTCAGGCGCCTGGGAAAATCCCTCCTCCACCACTGAACTGAGATCAGGTCTGTAGGGTGACTGGAGAAGATTACTTTGGGGATATTTTGGAAGAAAAGCAAGGAAGGAATTATTAAATTTGCAACCTGAAAAGGTACAAGTACTCTTCTCGCTTTTTCCCCTCTAGGCATGGCTTCGAAAAGTACATTCCTCTACCTCTGTTTTTCTTCTGCTATCTTGCTTTTTTCTCCCCTTTTGTTTCCCCGCCCCTTCCCCCCTCCTTCCTTCCCCACTATCTCTTAGCAAAGTTACTATTTTCCATGGCAAGGACTGTGGGCATTACCGGGGTCAGAAGGGACCTCAGCAGGTCTCTAGTCCAACCTCTTGCTCAAAGCAGGGCCAGCCTCGAAGCTGGGTCCCAAGTTTTGCACCTGGTTATCAACTCTGCACTACAAAAAGGAGCACAGATGTGACAGCAAGCTGTGTTTGGGGCAAAGTGCTAAAATTCCCAAAGCAGTTTTTCAACAGTAAATTCTGATTCATCCAAAATCATTTGACTTGCAGGAGAATTTTGATTTTGAAGGAGTTGGACAGCAAAACCTCAGAAACATTTAAGTTTGAAACCAAAAGCTTCATTTCAGCTTTTTCACGTTGGTTATTCTACCCTTTCCTTTCGTTGCGATGCCCATGTTTTGTATCACCTTACCTGGCGTTTAGATTGAAACTAAATGGTCCACTTCAGTAACGTCACTCCCATGTTTCTGACGCTACATTTCACAAGAACTTCCGCTCAGTGAAAAAAATTTGACTTTTCTTCCTGATCTGGAACAAAAGCAAATAGAAAAACGTCAGAAAATTTCATTCCATGTGATGGGAATTCGACTTTCTGGACAGCTTTCGTTGCTGTCAAGAAGAAGGGTGGCTGGCTGAGACAGCTCATGAAAGCTTTGAAAGTTCATACAAAGGCTCTAAGCTGGCAATGCATCCCCCAATCCTTGCATCGACTGCCAATATCGTGTGGATGGGATCTTTCAGGGTCCCCTCAAAGAACTGAATATACAGCTCCCAAGACGCCTGAGGTCTCTAGTTCTGCTAAGCTCCTTTTGAAGAGTCCTAGCCCTTTTTTTTTTTTTTTTTTTTCATTCTGCTTCAGATAACCAGAGTGGGCCTCTCGCTCATGGGAAGCATTGTTAAATCTGTCACCTCCCACCAAGAGAAGCAAAGAAGTGGGGAAAAAAGCCACATGAAGATATTAAAACAAGAAACTGGAATGTCTACAACTGCTCGGAGAGTTCATTCTTAATTCACATATCCTTATTTACTGTTGCAAACGGCTATTTAGCTATTTATGGCATTGTAAGCAATCACTCTTGGTTTCCGCTTAGCCTCAGATGGATGGTTGGCCCATGTGTCTCATGCTGTACTTAAGTAGGATGGAAAAAAAAGAGAGGGTACAGAAGTGAACAGACCTTTTTGGATGGCCACATCTGGTCCCCATGTGTAAGCCTGGCCTCGTCAAAGCCTGCTGACAGAGAAAAGCTGCATGCTGTCGTTCTAGACAAGCTTCTTTTATAGATATATTACATATATACATATACATCCATTTTATATATATATGTGTAAATACATATATACAGATAGATATTGAGCAAGAAAGAGCTTTCAATATTTTCTTTTCTGAAGCTTGCAGAGCCCACTTGGCCGGAAGTGGACCACTGGGCAGCACTGATTTATTGTAAAGCAAGGCTGCGATTCCTATCATGCTGCTGGATGGCGAGAGGCTGGGGAGCAGAGAGGAACTCTGAATACCCCTGAGTTTGGCAGGGAAGGACCTGGGACAGAAAACAGAAGGACAGATGTGAAGTGTTGGATAAGCTTATGTGAACTTTCTAACCCGCATCCCTCTGCAGAGCACAGGTCCTGGAGATGGGTGAGATAAACACTTTGCCATCCAGCCAGATCCACTGGCCCATGCCTTGACACCCAAAAAGCAGAGCTGGTGCCACTTTTTGGCCAGCAAAGTTTGCCCTGCTCCACTCCCGTGCAAAGGGGATGCCTGGAGATGCTTCCACTTAGTTTCAAAAACACCATCAGCATTTATGCACCTCCTTCTTTAACTCAAGATCTCCAATTCACTTATAATTTTCTCCATATTTGCTTTTCAGCCATCTTGCTCTCATCAGCTGGGGAAATCCACACCACCAGCTGCAAGTCCATTTTTTTAAGGCCACTTTAACGCTGACACCCCTTTTCTTAAGACCAGAAGCCTCTCCTCTCTCCATCTCCATGGCAGAGTTGGTGTCTTCTTTCCTTAGCACCCCAGGACCCCGATCTCGACTGTGACAGAACAAATAACGCTGCTGGGATGTTATGGCTAATCAGCAGGACATCTTTAACCTATTATTAATTTGGACAGCAAACAAAATAAACAGGAACAAAACTAACTTGTGTCCTCGCTCCAAACATTTGTCTCCCAAGGAACCCATGTTCAATACGATATTAAGAAGGGAGCAAGCCATGAATGTGCGAGCACTGCCGATGACCTGGTGCTTTGCTGAATTAGGGCCAACAGCCTTCTAATATTAAATCCTCATCAGAGGAGAGGTCACTGCTGGGACTGAAATACACTTGGACGGGATAAACTGGAGCACGAAACGGGCACTTGAAGGAGTATTTTCTCTTGGCGAGACCGTAGATTTGTTCATTGCAAGGCCAAAAGGGATCCACATATTTCTGTAAATTGGAATTTTTGTGGCAGGCCAGGGGGGAGTGGGATAAAGCATTTATTTCCCTTTTTGCTTTCATGTTGGAGATGGGTGTCTGATGTCACTGCGCCTTTCTGAACCCTCGTCCTCGGGAGACCTTCTGCATGGCCCCATCCAGTGACCCCTGCAGCAGAGAGAATTAATCCTCCCTGCCATGCAAGCGCACACATCAAAACCCAATAAATGGGCCCTGAGCTAGCAATTACATTTGGAAAAGCACATCAAGCACCAAGCCAAGTGATCTCAAGTGATGGAGCAGCCTCCAGCCCCCAGGGCAGCTGACTCAGGAGCTATTTACACTCGCACTATCAAAAACATTTCATCTCGTCCCCCAGTTCTCCACAAACCATGGCTTGGAGGAGGCTCGCAGCCCTCCCTGTAGAGGGAGCAGCTCCTATGGATGCCATGAATCCTCACCCCAGCCATTGGGGGTAGCTAAAAGCATCAGCGTGAGATCCCATTTCCCCACCACCATGCAACAGAATACACTGGGTGCCTGCTACCCTGGGAGATATTTTTTGGTGGGATGGGGATGCCACAGGCCAGCTGCTGCCCTTTGCAAGGGCAGGGATCTCACCAATCTCCTGTTTTCCAAACCCAAAATGGGATGGGTGGAAGAATGTGCCAGCTCTTTGCAAGCCCAGGGGACAAACTGGTGTACACTGAGAGTCTCACATGGGAAAGAGGATGGGCAGAGAGTAGAAGGGGGGCTGGCAGTGGAAAATTAAAAAAAAAAAAAAAGTGGATTTAGTGAAAAATATTAAAAAACACCACCCACTTCCTTCCACAGCCAGTGACTGCAAGACTTTCTTCCCTGTCTATCACATTAGCTGGGATTTTTACTCATCAACCCACCCTTGAACTGTGCAGCAGCATCTTGGGGCAAGATCCCTGGAGGACCAGGTCTGAACAGGCTAGCTTGCGATGTGCCCAGTGACTTGCTCCAACACAGCGATGCTTGCCTTATTATGTTCGCATGCACCAAAGGGCCAGCCTGCCTGCAAGGCATTTTCTCCATCCCTGGCAGCTCTTTCATGCTCCTGAGCTAGTCTGCTACGGAAACTAGGTCAGGAATTCACATCAGCAAGGATACAGGCTTATCCATCATCTGCTTTTTTGGGAGAACCCTGCTCACAGTACCTCTTTGTGCCACATTGGAGCAAAAGGGCCCAGGAATGACAACTGACCTGCTTTTCTCTGCTGGAAAAAGATTGTCAAATCTTCCTGTGAAAAGCTGTCACTTTGAGGCCCCAATTTAAAGCAGAAACCCTTTTTTCCCCTGCTTTTTTAAAGGACCCGAAAATGATCTTTCAATAAGGCAGTGATAAATATCAATGAGTCTCGAGCATTTGCATTAGAAGCTGCCATGTGTTGCAGAAACAGAGAAAAAAATCCCAATACATGCTCAAAGTCTGTATTTTTCCCCCAGCAAACCCCAGAATGGTTTTCAACATTTTCTTGAAGTTTTACAAGTCAAATCATTCTAGTCTGAAATACCGTATTTCTGCAGCACCTACCGACATTGAACATGCTGTTTAAATAAGCCTGCTCACGCTCGTAAGTGAGCAACATGTATTAATTGCTGCTGGCTTTTTCCAGGGACAGGAGCATGGTTCCACAAGGGCATTAAAGCAAACATTTCCCGAGTGTTTGCTCTTTTTTATACTACAGAACACCAAGTAAATGACCGAAAAAACATGTTGTTAAGAAGTTACTTAAGTATTACATTTTCTTTTCTTTAGATCAGGCTGCAACTCTTGCAGCAGGGGGACATTTCTGTCGCTAAAAATGATAATGAGAACCAGGGTTTGAATAAATGGTCCTTACACCCTAGGATGAGTGTGTCTGCAGCATGGTGTGGACCCTCTAGTTGGGAGTGGAGGGCTTCTCTGGGAGTTCATAAGAGATGGGCTTTGTTCCTATGCAAATTTCTTTGCATTTCCAAACAGCACATGCAACTTTTTCCACTTTCCTCTAGCAGTAAATTTGACTCGGCTGAAAGCAGAAGCAATTGGATTATGCAGAATGTATATAGGAGTTGAAAAGATGTCAGGTTTCCCCCCCTGCTCTACGCTATGCACAAATCTGGAAATCAGTGGTTTGCAAGATAGAGAAATTCCTGGGGATCATCCAAAATAAAAGTCATTTTCCCATTATAAGCAGATTGAAACTAGAGCTGCAAATCCAACCCTCTTAAAAACTGAGCTGCGGTTTGGATGAGATGCCCTGAATCTGGATCAGCTGACTCCCATTTTGATGTAGGAACCCAAATCAGACCAGTTTCATAATACTGTTTCAGATGTGGCTGAAAAACTCATGCAAGTGACAGATCTTCCAATGTTTTCCTGCTTACAAAATGGCTTCAAGTCTTGGTTTGAGCCAAAAAGCATGACTACCGCTGGCAAAATCTGTCAGCATCAAGTCTAGGACCATTTTTCAATGAAGTTATGAGCCTGAACCCAAATCCTTTCTGAAACCTAATTTCCAACCAAACTACACCACGGCAGCTTTCCATAGCTTTCCTGGAGGCTAGCTTAAGCACCAAGTTTTGCATCCTTTTGGAAAGATGGTTTTGGAGGCAGGCATTTCCTTCATTTGCTTCGCTCTCCTTCCAGTAACTGCTGTTAATGTTCCTGTCTATTTTGCAAGCCGCAAAACGTTTCCCATTCGCAAACTGAGCAAGTTTTAATTACTCCCATAATTTTGCCTGGAAGGGAAGAGCCAACCATATTCATCAGATAATGAGAGCAATTGCTCTGAGTGCCATACTCCCAAATACACAAGATAGGGTATGATCTCAAAAAATAAACTTAAAGCACTATTTGGATTATATGAACGTGCATTAAAACAAAGGAAAATTTACTTCGGAGCCTTCTCTCCAGCTTTGTGTCTTACATACCCTTAGGGATGTCTGCATATAACCCCATTACCTCTCTTTCCTCCATCCCCAGCCCCTATCTCTTCAACAAGGACCTTTGCCAAATAATACTTGTAGCTAAACCTGAAGGATAAGGCATACAGAGCTATAGTACATTCAAGTAAAGATTGGAAATCATTTCCTTACAGGAAGGAGCTATCCCAGTTTCTCTTCCTTTCCTTTTGATTATACAGCTCAGATTAGGGATAGTCAGGAAATTACACGTCTTCGGAAAAATAAAAAAAAAGAAAAAAGAAAAATAAAAAGAAAATAGAAGAATATCAAGGAAAAGGAAATGTTTTCATTTCCTGCCAAAAACAATCCCATGACTTTTTTGAGGTTTCAAAGGCTCGGTTCTATTTCTTTCTTCTTTTTTTTTTTTTTTTGGTAAAGTTTTACCATAAGGAATACCACTTTGCACATGCTCCTTGTTTTTAAACAAAACATAGGTCACTATAAGAATGTGCACGCATTTTCTTCCAACTTAATATTTTAATACTGAAGATGGATGGATACTGATGACGGAGCCAGCAAAAAGCAACATCTGCCCCATGACATAGAGTAGGTCCTGGGCACTGTTGAGAGGACTAAACTTGGCTCTGTGTATTTATGACCAGAGGGAAGAATTTTGAGCTTTTATAGGAAAAGTTTATCCCTGGTGCTTTTCGGTGATCAACTGACCTAGAGAAAAGCACATTTGTCACTGCGGTGTGTGACGTTTTTTGGGTTTTTTAACCTGAAAAGCAAGCAGGCTGTGCATCCTCTGAGCAAAGGTAAGCCTCTTTAGGTAATAAAGCAGGAAAAAGAGAAATTGCTGTGAAACACGTTGTGCCTAAACAGAGAATCTATGATTCTATGATCAATCAATCATCAGTCAGTCAGCACAGACAAACCTGTTGTTTTACCTCTGCTCCTGACAAAACTCGGAGGGGAAGAGGGAGAGAGCAGAGCTTTCTGGCGGGTGGAGATGAAACATGGCTGAATTATTTACTTCCAGTGTTAGATTAACTGCACTATGGGAACGACGGGACCAGGTGGTTAAAATACTTTCATCAAAATGATTTATGTTTGGCTTTTGCAAGAAGATATTATATGACAGGCTATACCATGCTCAGTTTAACTCAACCTGAATGGTCTTAGCACTACCGATTCCCTGCAGTTTACACATATATATATATATATGCTTTTTCTTTTGTACCAATGTAGCGAAAAAGCAAGTCAGTTGCATGCTTCTGCAAACCACATCTCTCAGCTCTCCATCACCCACCCATAATAATTTGTAGCCATCTCCCCCAATAGGCCCATGAAATCTGCTCAGAGACGGTCATCCAAATCCTTCCTCCTTCTGAGTATGGCACAGGCAAACCTGGCCCCAGTTTTCAGGGCTGAAGCTGCAGTGAGGCAGGACAAGTCCCCTGCAGAAAGTGAAATGAGGACGAGCTGTCAGCACTGAGCTGGCAAAGGAATAAATCTTCCTTACAGAGATAATCAGATCAGTCTCGTCTGACAATACAAAGTCAAGGGCGGCACACGCGAGGCTGGCTGCAAACGGGAGAACTAGGAGCGGCAGGGACTGGAAACACAGCGAGGCTTGTACACAGTACTCATTCATATTTTAGCAGGAGATCAGAGTTCAGTATAATTCCCCGATGGGACTATGCATGGTGTTTGCCTTCAGACCTTTCCCTCTGGCCAGTAACCATTCATATATCATAGCCTTGTTTACATCCAGCCTAAAATACGTACACCAACACATCACAGGAATTAATTTCTGATGCACAGCTGGCAAAGGGGATGCTTTTACCCCAGAGATTGAAACCTCTCTTATCGAGGCTGGGCACAACACCGGTGAAAAACCGTTAAAGTATATCCAAAATTTCTGGCGACACGATCACTTTTCCATGCGTAGGACAATGAATTTCTCTGACATATACCACGACTCCTTTTAAGAGCAAGGTACCACTTTCATTGGAAGCTGCTGGGGAGGCAGAGCAAGCTCAATGAGCTCCCAGCTAGGCTGCAGAACAGGAGGGAGCAGCTCCCCAACTTTTTGATGAACTTTTCTGGCTTAAGCTTTTACAGCTGTCCTACATTCAAAAAATATACACCCAAAACCTCTGACGTTGCTGCAGCGTTGCCCTTTCTAAGGACAGGAATGCAGCCTGAGCATCCCAGTCCTGTGTAAGAGGGATGCCCCATCTCACAGCTTATCCAAATCCATGGGCAATCCCATTTGCTGTGGCTTTGGGAACGGTCCTTTAGTGTTTCTCGGTAAAAGAAATAATCTCAGTTGTGTGTTTATCATTGTATTAAGGCCCATGTTTTGCTGGGTGTCCGGGGTTGATGGGGGATGCAGCTGCCTGGAGGTGGCTGGCTCGTGGCTGAGGTGCTCTCCCCAGCTGGCTCCTCTCTGCAAAGTGTTCCTGCTTATTCAAGGCTCTGGTGGGATGCTTTGTTGTCACTTGTATTTGGGGGAACGACAGCAGCACAGTGACCACAAGTAGATCCTTTCTTGCCAGGCCAGCAGGTGCCAGCCATACTGGGGAAGGAAGGGGCAAGAGGGAGAGATTTCACATCAGGAGCTGCAGAGAAGCCACCAAATATTCCCTATCCCTTTTTCTAACTTTTGCCCTAGCATGAAAATGACCGAACTGAGAGGGGCCTCTTGAAACAGCAAGGCAGAGGGGAGCAATTGCTCTTGAAGTCTCACCTTGCAGGGTGAACTTTCCCCCTACGGCTTATTTTCTTGCCCAAGGGCTCCACCAGCCAGACCCTCCCCGTGGTCTTCAGGCTCCAAGCACGGCCACGTGCACCCTTGCGGAGAGCAGCCCGAGCCCTCTGACCCCACCCTGGTTTTACGCAGCTTTGCATTAATCCTCAGTAATCTATAAAACACACGATTTGGCAGAGATGATGATTTCCCAGAGGGGAAGAGGCACTGATGCCAGCATGGTGCTGCGACAGGGAGCAATGGCACGGCGGCAGCGTGGCAGAGACATGGGATGGCACAGCACAGTAGCTTGCCTGCCCTGAGCAGTTCCCAGCCCCTCCATCCCATCCCTCCTCCCTGTGCCCCTCTCCCAGCCCTGCTGCTGCAACCCACCACCCAAACAACCCCTTTAAAGAAGCTCCTGGTTATTCATTTTAAATATCCCTCCCTAGGGAGCACTCATTAGATACAAATCTTAGAGCAACAACCAGCAAAGCCTTTGCAAGCTTTAGCACGTGGGTGTTTGAGATGGGCTGGAGAAAGCCCATCTCTCATCCCCAATGTAACGAGTATCTTCGGACCGGGGGGAATGCGAAGCATCAGTTTGTTTTCTTTTGTTATTACTGAAGATCAAAACAAAGCCAGGAGCACGGCAGAGGGTCCCCAGTGTCAGCAGGGAAATGGGAAGGGGTCAAAGCAGCATCATTAGCAGAGCAAGGCACCACACGTCAGCTCCCGCATCCAAAGCAGGGTGACCCAGACTGGGAAGCCCCTCTGCCTCCATCCCCTCCGAGGGGAGCCCGTGGGGGTCTCAGCTCCATCCCAGAGCTGCAGGACCCTTGCCACACCGGCAGCCCCTACACCGTCTGCACCGAACTGATCACCACTCTGCTGCAATGGAGACAAATCCGCTCTCACAAAACATCTCAACGCAGCAAATATTTTTGGCTAGCTCTTCAGTGGGGTAAATCAGTGTGGCTTGTAAGTGTCAGGGGAACCATGGGGTTACTTCTGATCCGGCAACACAGCTTGCCCTAACCACATTTGTCTCTTTGAAACATCAGCACCACACAGTAAATCGTGCTACGTAGCGTATGGAGCTAACGATCGCTTCAGCTCCTGATGGCCAGAAGATGACAGTTTTACAGCAAACACCCTGCTGCCTTTGACCTGGGGGCTGTATGCCACCGTGGCTCATCTGCCAGAGCCCTCGGGCACCCCCGGCCAGGGCAGGTCCTCCCTGGGACCAGCCCCTTGGTGCCCAGCCGCCCTTGGTTCTTGCTCCCGATCTCGGCCAGTCCTTTTTTTCAATGGGTCATTTGCCATGTCCTGACACTACCAGATTGGCATGCAAAACATCTCAGCTGTCTTTTAAAAGTTCAGCCTTAGGACAGGCTTAAATCCTAAAAATCTTGCTAAGTAGAGGCTGGATTTCCATATGCATCAGAAACTATTTCAGCTGCCTCCTGGGGCAGGCAGAAGCCCATCCTGCAGCCCCTTGAGGACCACAGAGAAATGCTCCTACCAAGGCCTGGGCACCGTCCATCGTAACATCATCACTCAAGAACAGCTGGAGCACTGACACATACTTGCAAAACGTCTCTTTTTCTCCTACTTTAAACATTTGATTTAATATTATACATTATTATATATTAATATAAACATTATTTAATCTTCCACCCCTCCCTTCAAGTAGCATCAAGTGTCCTTTAAAATATATGAGCTGGTAAATAGCAGTGGTTTCTTGACCTTCTCTGCACCACTCACCAACTCATAAACCCCACCAATGCACCCCTTACTCTGCTCCTCACTAAATTAAACAGCCCTAATCTGTTTAACCCCCTCCTCCTCCACCTGCGGAAGACTTTACACGTGGTGCTGGCAGCTCCTGGCACACAGGGACGTTCAGGGAAGGGACATGGCAGGGACTTCAGTTTCACAAAAAGGATGGGTTTGGCAACCCTTCAGTCCCCAGTGGCTGCTCTGTGAAAAGTATTTTGCCATGCAGCATCCCTATAGCTGAGGGAGAGGAACATTTTCCTCTTCCACACTAATTTTCTCTGGTTTTCCACTAAGAAAACAAACTAGTTTTTAAAGAATGAAATGAAAACAAAAGCAAAATGATTCTGCTTTTCTCACAAATCCCTCTTCCCCTTTTTCTGGCGGGGAGATGGAAAATTATATGGGAGGTGGAAGGAAAATAAGGAGAAAGTGTTATTTAGAATAATACTTTTTCCGCATGAAAAACTGAAGAAACCCCCAAATTTTAATCAAAAAGAGCTGAATTGCCATGCCTCTCCTGGGGTCACCTCATCCCTCTAAGCCTCTCACCCTGCAGTGATCCAGATATTTGCACGCCTGCTCACGCTGCAGCCTTTGGGCTTTCCTGCAGTACGATGCTTTAAACTGAAAAGGCAGAGGCTGTGGACAGAGGAAGGGGAGTGAATTGGATCCCTCGAAAGATAAATACCGCCTTGTGGAAACTCTGAGGGCTGTAAGCCTCCCGCAGTTCATTGCTCCAGAGCAAATGAGCTAGTGGTCTCCATCCAACAATGGGCAAACATCCGTCCTGCAGAGCCCCTGTCCCAAAACGACAGCAGCTGTTGAACATCCTAGCAGTGTCTGCTGGACAGGGAGAGCACCCAGACATGGGACACATGCACAAGCCCTCTCCATCCCTGAGGGAGGGCAGAAGAGGCTAGTGCTATTTTGATGGTGCACAGTAGCCCGAAGCATGATTAAGATGGTTCCCTTGATGCGTGCCAGCCATTCCCTTGACAAAACTGCTGTTTTTCTTTAAAGGGTAACAGAGCTTCCCAAGAGAAGTACATGTGAAAGAAATTAAGGACCAAGTCCAAGATCAGGCAGGATCTAATCAGCCCAGCTTAAATTCTGATGTCACATCCAATTGGCCTTCATCCCAAGATGGGATGTGCCACTCAATCAAGTCGAGCTCCAGCACATCAGCAAGGTGGGCTGTCCCACCTCAGACAAGGCAAGACCCCCAAGATCACACCACCAGCGGATGGGCTAGCGCTGGCTACAGCTCTTGGGCCAAGCTGGGGATAGCTGCTGCATCTATCCACGAGACACCACCGAACAACTGGAGTGATTTTTCCAACCTGTCGCCAATCTATTTCTCAGTGTATGGGGATTTCCGTAACTTTTCACGCATATGGAGATTTTATTTTTCCGTTCTTTTTCAATTACATGTTTCATTAACTGCCTGCACCTCCTGATTTGCTGATGACTAGCTGAGGTTTCCAGACTGAAGAAATGAAGAGAGAAATAAAGCAATGATCTATTACTGTTTACAGCTGCCATGGGATGATGCAAAACTTAATCAGTTGTTTGTAAAATGCTTTCAGTAGCAGGGAAAAAAAAAAATGGAAAAAATAGCAATCCCCTGCTGAAGATAATTTCCACTCCATCTCCCTCTCAATTCTCTTTTAAAGAAATGCCTAGGGAAGTGGAAGTCCTTGAAGTGTGTCTCACTGATGACAGCTCTGGGCCCTCTGCTAGAGAAGGCTCCCAAACTTCTTCCAGTAATGCCACTGCTGCTGGCCCTTCCCACTGGTCACCAGATCATGAGGTCACTTTTCTGGCCGCACACAACCCCACTGCAGGCAAAAGAGCCACCCTTGAGGACCAGAGGGCCAGGAGATCTCCCTCTGACTTTGCCCAGCAATGAAGCATGAGTCACGGTGGGCTCTCAGCAAGATATGGTGTTATTTGCATCAGAGACCATGCTCTGAAGTCAATCCCTTCAGCCTTCCCTTGGTTTGCCTCAGGTTCAGAAGTCCTCTTTGGTCAGCTCTGCCTATGACAGATGGGTTTAGTCAGCACTCCTTGGATGGGCTTTTTGAGGACAAAGCCATCAGCCTCATTTCTGACAAGAACAGTCCAGTGAGATTTGTTGACCTGATGTAATCCTGCTGGGACTGACAGCTCTGCATAGCTCTTCCTCAAAGAGAGGGACAGCAGATAGATAACGGACCTCTGAACATGGCAGCCCCTCTGCTGAATCGTGCAAGGAGGAGCTTCAGTTCACCGTCAGCCATCACCGCTGTCCCAGCAGTGTTAGAGGCATTTGGCTGGTCCCACACTCACACGTTCCTCCCTGATAATACCTCTCCACTCCCCAACTCAGCCCATGTTAATTGTGTATGATGTCTTAAAGACCACCCAGCTTGAGCTGCAGAGCATTCAGTGATGGATAAAAATAACAATTGCATTGAGCGAGGCTATGCTCCTTGCCAAAAAGATTAGCAGTGGGAAAATTCCTCCTTTAGGGAGCTTTGCAGCCAAGGACCAGCCCGTAGGGTTCATGACCGACACCATGCCCCATGTACATTTAACAGCTATGGGTAAAATGTGGGAAGAATTAAGAGTCTGGTGTCTTCCCCTAAATCTTGCTTTTGTCTTCCTTCCTAAAAGGAAGAGCGTGGTCAGGTCAGTGATCCTGGCAGAATGGTAGGCAGTGGGCACCGATGTTCATTTATTCAAAGACGTTATAGGGGGGAGCTGGTGATGGTATGGGAAGGCTCTACGAACTGGAGCATCATCTTTCCCTCCAGTCCATTTGTTGTTAAAAATAAAGCAAAACAACACAAACTGTGAGGATATTAGAGAAGGAAGAAGAATCACCTCATTTGTTTGTCAAACAGATTTGCACTGAGCATATCTGAGGATGGGTCCATAGGTAGCCACCCCAGTGTTGTAAAATGAAGTGCCATGAAGAGGCAGGACCCAAACTATGGATTACAGAGAAAAACATTCCCTGGAGTTGAAAGATGAATACTGACCCTCCCTTCAAGTATTTTTTATTTTTTGCAGAAATGCAAAGAAAGGAAAATTAGCCCTAAGACTTTTGTTAGATGCAAGTGATTTAACTTGTTGCTGTGCTGATAGATACTGCTGTAGTACCAGGAAGGTTATCATGATCTTATCCATTGCCTAAAAAAGTGAATTAGACACCCAACACTTTTTCTCACTTTGAATATTTGGAAGTCTGTTAAAAATCCTTCTCTTCCTCAAGTATCTCAAAGTCAAGGATTGTTGAGTCCAGCCTGTTTAGAGAAGGTATTTGAAAGAGTCAGTTGTTCTGATGTTTGTAACTTTAATGATCCTGTTAGAAGAAGGATTTGGCATGGGCACACAGAAGCTTGTCCTCTACACATCCAATTGTCGACTGTTAAAAAGTCCCTGTGGGGCTTAACTTGTATGTCCATTCTCCAACCCTTTCCTGTTTTGGCTGGAAAGAGCACTTCAACACTGGACCACAAAGGACTTTGCACTTTATGCACAGAATTGGATTTGTTTGGCTGCCTTTCATCCTTTAAATCTAATCAGAGGTTACTTGGCTAATTCTACAGTGCAGTGTGGATGTCACCTTTATGTTACATTAAAAAAGACATGTCACATCAGAAACATAGCAAGGTCTTGCAGAACCGTTAGCCTAAGATGCAGAAGCCCATGCATGCATGAACTACTTATGGTTTTTGTTTGTTTTCTCCTTTTTGTAGATAATAGAGTTCGCTTTCCCCATCTCCAGTCTAATCACTGCTAAGAAGTCTTGACACCTTGTAAAGGAACAGTAAAACACTGGGACAGGAGAGAAGGCAACAGTAATATTTAATCATTAAAATAATTTCTCTGAACCTCAGACTATTAGGAACCTGCGAAAAATTCTTCTGAATGAGTTAAGAATTGCATGGGATGACAACTGTCTCTAGACAATAATGACAAAAAAAGGCTTCTAAACACCTTCCAAATTAATTAATAAGTTCCTCCACCACCAAGCCTTCCCCTGAGAGCCCCAGGGCCCAGTTTTCCTGCTTTTGATTGATTTTACTTAATCACAGAGCTTGGTAGTCCCTAGCAAGCACCCCAAATTAATGGGGCTGCTACATCGTGCTTGACCTCCTTTGGATTCCACGGATGGGACTCAGTGGTGGTGCCACCCAGCCAGATGCTTCTAGCACCTTTTGAAAAGAATTTTTTTTATTGGACGCCCTGGCAAGAGAGCCCACGTGGAATGTAAACTCTGTGTGCAGAGATATATGTTTTCTCTCGCTGTTTATAAACATATAAAGTCCAGTTCTTCCCCTGCCGGGGTTATATGAGCTCAGAATTTATCAACATTGGAGAACATACTCCTGATTTATACTGAAGTGAGCGAGCAAATCGTTTGCAGGAGAAAAAAATAGATTAGGCAAGCAACCACCACTTTGCATATAGATTTGAATACACATACAACACAATATTTTGATTACTTGTAATAAACAAACTTGCCTCGATAGCCACAAGAGCAAACCTCAGATCCGGAGGGGAAGTCAGGGAAAAATACCCTTGTCTTCCCCAGTGGGAAGGGAGGCTGCCTAGATGTGAAAAATGCCCTTGGCAACACCTTGATGTGGCATCTGCTTTGACTGCTCTGAGCCAGCCTCAAATTTTCTTTGCTGAAAGAGCAGGGTCAGGGTGTCATGAACTGTATGCCCACAGACCTACAGAGGTTTTGCTGGCTTCTCACCAGCTTGTTCTTGCTCATCTGTGGCTCCAAGCTCCCTTTCCTTGCTGCTTCCCCTGCCTTGCTCCTTGGTCTTGCTCTGCTCTATCCCACATTTGCTGCCCCACAGGACCGCAGGCTGGTCCTGAGAGCCACTAAAGACAGATTGCTAGGCTGGGTCTATCTTCTCCCACCCAACTGCTGGCCCAGCCTTCAATACCTGCAAAATCACCCTGAGATTCTAATGGAAGCAGGCATGTAGTTTCTGTTCATGGGCTAAAAAGCACGAAAATCAAAGTACATTAATTTGATAGCTGGTGAGCATATGGATGAGGTAATAAGGATGGCTAGCATCAAGTGTCCTTACAAGACATTAGAGAAGCCACTAATGTTTTGACATTAAAAAAATTTATGATACTTGCAAGGCTGAGCTGTGATAATGATGCATTTTCTGGCCCCAGTACTGCCGTTATTGTTGAAATAACATGAATGTACTGGTAACAGAATAAAGGATTCTATATATACATATGTTTACACCCATACATATTTATAGATGTACACACACGCATATAGGAGGGGATAGATAAATATCTGTAGTTCACAAATGAGCAGTTTTAGGAAACTGCAGGACACGAGGGAGGATTTTGTTTAGAGAACTTTCTCCCCCTTCCTCCTTCCAAGATGAGATCTCTAACATCTGGCACCCATCGTCTTCCAGCGAAGCCAAAGAGGTCAGGAGCACAAAGCAGACACTGCACAGAAAGGTCATGCTTTGGTAGGGTATTCACTTCATTTCAGATGGATGAGGAGCACTAACTGTGCTCATCCCCTGCAGCTTCGGCCTGCTGGGGCTGCAAAGGTCTGGCAGGGTGCTGCTCCTTTGCCACATTGATTTAAAGTGTTGGGGATACCTCTCACAGCCAAAACGAGCCAGATGTAGGTTTAATCACCAACACTGGAGCTCACTCTCTCTCCATCCTCAGGCACCATTTCATGACTGTATCTGAATATGGCTGGAGATGCCTGACTCCTTTTATCCATTTTTTAAATATGCTTATGGATTGAACCTGGGATCATCAAGCTTAATAAAGCTCAACATGTTTAGAAAAGCAGAGGGCAGAAAAAAGGTAGATAAACATACATACATATATACACACACAAAAATAAAATCCCAGAAGGAGGAGAAAGGAAAAGCTGTATTACAGTGAAGGAGCCCTGTTAGCACAAGACACGGGTGCACATGTTGCCAGGAGCAGGGGAAGACTGAAACATGCAGCTCCCAAGTGCTAGTGCAACTGTGTGCCAGGACAGCATCCCTCCAGGAGCAGACAGAAAAAACCCAACTGCTTTAATAGTGGAACTGGACCAAATTGGTTTCTGAAAGGGCTCGTAGGCGGAGAACATTGAGAGGGTCTCCGTGGCCCAGGGACTCAGCTTGAGCTCTGGCTCAGGCCCAGAGAAGCCCCAAGTGAAGTGCCACGTTGGAGCACCCACCACCACTGCGCTCAAGGGACCTCTCCAGGAGCAGCGTGGGTGCAAGGATCCCCCATGTCACTTGTGCCGGGGTCCCTAATCCCATTCATTTATTATTTGCAAGCCAGCATTTGAAAAGCACCCAACAGTCTTTTGATGCTTGCAAGACCTTAACGCTGGAAGAGTTTGGGTGGCTCCTTGTGAACTGACTGCTCACAGCTCAAGAATGCTCATAGCTGGTGGATGCAGGGCTGAAGCAGTTCAGCATGGGGAGTTGTAGGCAGCACCACCACCAATCCCAGCTAAGCCTCCCCCCTGCAAACAGCACTGACAACACATCCCTCACTGGACACATGCATAGGTACGGGTGATTCACCCAGGGTGGCAGCAATCTGGAATATCTCAACATCTGGTGGCTTCTGGTGCTGCACAACAGGAAAAGTGGATGGCCATCAGTCAGAGAGAAAGGGCCAACACCAGAAGCAGAGATTACATTAGCAAAGGCAGGTACGCATTGCACCCCGAGAAGCAGAGACCTATCACAGCTTGACTTCAAGCCCAACCACTCCTTCGGGAGATTAGATGCTCACAGTGGCAGGAAAAAGACTGATATCAAACATCTTCCCCTGCTCTGGGATATTCCTTTGGGAAGGTGGTGCCAAGCCACATGGAAGCACACCCTTCCTTCATGTCAAGCTGTGCAGGACAGCCTCTGGCGCAGCTGCTCAGAAATCCCTGCTGGGGCTGAGCGGCAATCTGAACCATGAATCATACATGCTTAGTAAGTTCCTATCATAAATGTCTGGCAGCTTAACTTATATGGAGCTTCTGCAGAATGAGAAATGTGTACCATTTTTCCTAGGAAAAAAATAAAATGAGGCCTCCTTCTTCCTTCCATTATCCCTTTGAGCGGAGTTTGAGCTTTTTCTTTCTGTTCCAGGCTATCTGGAGGCATATGATAGGACAAAGGTGTGGGGATAAAAAAAAAATAAAAAATATCCACTACTTGTGCTTTTGATACTCCTCCTTTGCAGCTAACTCTCTTGATCCTAGCCTGAGATCCATCTTCCTTTTAGCCCAAGAGTACCATCACAATGAAGTCGCATTGGCTGGTGTATTAAAAGTGCAGACCAGAAGATGAGCTAAACAAACATGGTAGCTGCTGTCACAACCATTTTTGCCTATAAGGCCTGTTGTTCTTTAGTGTATTCTTATAGCTCTTCACAAGAGCCCAGAAAGGACAGATAAATTACCCCACAATACATTGAGATGTGCCATGAGTCCTTGGCATCAAATATAGGCACCAGGGACAGGGTGGACACTGCAGTCTGAGGGTTATTTTGCAGTATGTTTGCTCTCATAAGCTAGCCAAACTAATGTGAATTATCAGGGGTGCAGCGAGCTGTGCTCAGGGGCACTGCCAAGCACCCCCAGAGAGGTGGCAAGAGCAAACTTGCTGTGAAAGCCAGCTAGAAAGCTTCTGCAGGAGAAGTTCTCTGACTTAAAAAGCATAAAATCAGAATCCTTCCCTGGATAATATCCCTTTTGTTTAAGGGGGAAAGTAGTTCTGAAAAAGGAAAGTTTTTCTGTTGGAAAACTTGAATAGCTGAGCCCTGGGAGGCTGTTGAACTCACTTTCCACAGCCATCAGGAGGAAGGTGAAGCTGAAACACTCCATCCAGGAAAGGCCCTCAGCAAAACAAAACCTATTTGTTCATTGCCGATTTTCCTCCTCTTTCTTTATTTGGAGGAGGGGACCCTCTTGATGCAGTCATCCACATGGAGAGCAGGGTCCTTTTTCCCTACTCTGCTCCACCTGCCACCAGTTTACACAGCCACACACACAATCCTTTCCCTGCCGACACACAAGCTGCACCCATTCAGCCCCATTTCTGTGTCACATGAAGACCCCTTTCCTCTGGGTTCAGCCACCTGATGGGAGACCACAAGCCTAGCAAGGCAACCTTTCCCCGTTTAATTAGCATAACCCTCCTCATTCAAACCCTCTGACCATGCTGCAGCAACAGCAGAGAGGGGAAAAAGAGCCGGAATAATGCAATTAGCTCTCCCATGCTCAAGAAAACCCCCGGGGTGGGGGCGGGGGGGGGGCAGTCAGGAGCTGCAGAGCCACCGGAGACATGCCCACACTTTGAGCACTAGATGCAAGATTTGGGGATATTTTTCCATGAGGTGAAACAAACAGCACCACCCAAATACATAGTAGTTAAAAATAAATAAATAAAACCTCTTTCCAGATCAGCTCAAGGTGGAGCTGGAGATGTTCCTCTCCCAGTTAAAGCAGGGGATGTGGGTGAAGAACCTGGCTTTTGTATGAAGCAGAGCACTACATCTGACGATGTTGACACAAAACTCTTGTCTGCACATTGCAAACCCCCAAGGCTAAAAATGCCTCGGGGGCAGACAGACTTCTCGCCCCCTAATCCCCAAAAACCAGGAACAGAAGAGCAGGCACCATGGGAGGGAGGGAGCAGAGCAAGGGAAAGGACCAGGGACCACCGTGAACCCAGAAGGATTTGCCCCACCAAAGCTCCTACACAGCAAACAGACTAGGACTCAGCCCAAGCATCCTTTGCTCAGTGACACCCGCTGTAAATTTGGGGCAGCCTTCTCAAAGGACAGGCATCATGGGTCCACTCCCTTTTGAAGCCAGCAGGACTCTTGCCAACAATGCAAACAGCAGAAGGCTCCAGAGATGGGCTTCTCATCCAGACACTCAGAGCTGTTTTAACTCACAAACCCAGCAGAAAAAAAAGAAAGAAAATAATTCGGTGTTTTTGTTGGATCCCTTTTTTGCCAGGTTAGTGAGTTAAATCAGGGTCTGACAAGCACTGAAGCCAGCACTAGATAAACAGAGGGAGTGCAGACTAGAGCAAGGATAATAAAAGGAGAAACCTCCACTTCTTTTTTTTTTTTAAGGCAATGCATTTTTAGGTTGCCTCCAGCTGCCTTCCCGAACCCAAACCCTGGGAGCCAGAATGGCAAGAAAAGAAAAAGCCAGCTGCTACCAAAATCACCAGCCAGTAAATGCAAGGATTAAGAAAGAAAGGAAAGAGAGCAAAACACAACCTGCTCAAGAATCAGTTTCAGGGTTGGGCAGCCTACGAGCTTGATAAAGCCAGCTAGAAGAGATAGCCCATGCAGATGCATTCACAAAAAAAAAAAAAAAAAAAAAAAGAGACTGTCTGGAACCATTGCATTTGGCCTCAAGATCCAAATTCCAGCCTAAAACTCTGCCTGTAGGAGGAAGAAAGCAGCCAGCCAAAAGAAGAAGGTGGAAGGCTCTTTGCATTTTTCAGGTTGACCCTCAGAAAGAGAACATAGGGAACCCTAAAATGCCCCTGTCAAAACACCCCCAGACACTTACTCACACATTAGAGAGAGCTGCTCTCTGATGATCGTGATGGAGATGGGCTTGCACAGGCTCCTGGACCAAGGAGGGAACGAGGAATCCAACAGCTACTCCTCTTCCAGGTTCTGGCACCTGCATGTGTGATAGATAATCATAAAATCAGTCTTCCTGGGGTGGGGGGGGTGTAGACAAGACGCTCTCTTGTAGTACTTCTTCCCATGAACAAAAATTGCTAAGCTGTATTCAAAGCATCAGCTGTGACATTGGGGGGAGGGGGGGACACACACAGGAGAGAAGCAAAATAAAAATGCTTGAGAAACAGTGAAATAACTTCAAAAATAAAGTAGAAAAAAACCAGAAGAAAAATATTCTCAGAACAGATGGAGCAGGTTGTGTTTCCTCCCTGGCTCCCTCTGGTTTCACCAAGTGCACCCACTTATCACACACAGGAGCTGGTGAAGAACAGGCACACATCTGCCTTTCCTGCTGATTTTGTGATTTTGTAAATCCCCCTCTTCCTTTCTCCAGACCAAGCAAAGCCAACATTTCCAGTCTCTAACTGCCGGCTTTCCACCATTTTACCTGTACCTACCTCCACCATGCTCCTACTCAGAAGCAGGGTCAAGAAGTGCCCTCAGTGTTCAAGACATAGGAGCACCAAAGCTTTATTTTTTGGCAAATGGCACTCTGTCTTGCTCTCATCACCCTCCTCTGGGAGACTAAAGATCTTAAAGCATCTGGCCCCAGCACCTGGGGCCCCATTGCATGTGCTACTACTGAGCACCTCTTGGACCAACACCTCCTGACCTAGGTCTTGGATGCCACCAGGACCCAATCCAGAAAGGCATCTTTTCTTGTGGGTTTTAGGACTGTACAGGTTCCTCTCATTTCTAAAAGATCCCCAGTTCCTAACACTGCAACATCCCTGCTTCCTATGCTGAGCTCAGGCTTACCTTGCATGCGTACACAGAGCCTTCCTACGTGCAGACACACCACAGGCTGGGCAATAAATAGGGTAACCCCCACTGTGTCAGGGCTTTCTGCCTGCCTCCTGAGCTGTGGATGTTTGCTTTCCATAGCTAATTAGCGTAGCTTCCCCTCTAATGAAGATTACTGTTGTCTTTCCCTTCTCTATGCTTATTAACCTAAGCGGGAAAAAGTGAGGTGTAGCCTAGCTGAGACAGCACAGGCAGAGATGGGAAGAGCAAGAAGCAAGCTCAACTCATGTTCTCAGGAGCCCATACTAATGCAAACAACCATAAAACCCTCCTTCTCCTCCCTCCCTATTCCCAGACTAGCTGTGGGCTGAGCTCCTGCCCTATATCCTCTCCCGAACCAGCTCCACCCCATCGTTAGGATGAAGTCCCACCTTGCTTAATTGATTGCTAGATTAATCGCAACCAGAAGTCACACATATTGTACTGTTGTTAGCAAGTTTCAGCACTTTTAATTGCATGGCCCCTTGAAAGCTCAGAGGAAGAGTATGACCATATCTCCCAGCTTTTCCTCAGGAGTCTTGAAATACCACATAAGAACATCATTGCTGCCATTTCAGCAACTGGGGAAACTGAGGCACGGGAGGTGACGTGACTGTTCCTGCTCATCCAGCTGGCCCGTGGCAGAGAATCCATCCCCCAGAGTTATGGTCCTATCTGAGACCCACAAGACCAGACAGGGAGTCATTTTCTGCAGCTACCTGTAGTGAACATCCCATGGGGGAGACCCACTCCAAGTGGACTGACCCCAATCGAGCCTAGAGGATTCCTCTTTACCAAATGTTCCTGTGGGGAGGATTGGTCAGATTTTGCAACCTCTACAAAGCTCAGAGAGGCTCAAAACTTCTATTCCAGATTTAAGGGAAAAGAAATATACTTCAGTTAAGATTAAGAGGGAAAAAAATAAGTACTTAGAGAGCTCTTTATCAACATTTGACATAGGGGATGTATCAGAACGATTATGGCTCCCAACAGCAAAGTGCCTGTTGACAGCTAGGGGAACCACGTGCTCAGCTAGCACCGGGACATATTTTTGGAGGGTGAAACCCTCTCCTTTAGACCCCCACTGGACCCTTATTCCATCCATCTTTGTCTTTGAGAGGAAGACGGTGAGCTTTGCAAGCATGGGCTGTCATCTGGACCAGGCTTGAAGATACCACTGCAGCCCAAATGGCAGCCACCTCATGCTTCCTCGCCCTGCAAATAATCTCCCTGCTGCATCCTTAGGGATTAAAGTTTTAATTCCCCAGGAGATGCTTCTTCCCTGGCTCCTGGTTAGTGCAGTTCAGTTTGCACCATAGCACACTCGCTTCCCTCCGGAGGGTCCCAAGGTCCATTTTGCCTACATCAACCCCTGAACCGCATACCCCTGGGTGCGAGCCAAGCACAGGGAGTTAATAAGTGGGATTTTCTGGGGGGTCCCTGCAAGGGGGACTAGAGTGCTCCCATGTGAGCTGGGCAGCAGCAGGCACGGCTGCTCTCTGGTCTCCCAGCATCACTCTACGCAGAGAGATTTAACGCAGGCAATTCACATTTCATCCGGGAGAAAGGTGAAAAGCTAAACATCTCCCCCCTTGGTAGAGAGATACATAGCCCTGGAATTCCTGTTTATAAAACTGCAATCAGTGCAAGTGCAAATTAGGTAGAATCAGTCAAGAGTAGGAAATTACTGTCAGAATTTCTTTTTTTTTTTCCTTTAACAAAAAAAAAAAAAAAAAAAAGCAAAAGCAATTTAAAACCGCTCTGGCTGTTGAGCTTTCCATAAAAGCTTTCCAAGACTGCATTTCTATGTTGCATGTCACCATGGAAGACACCCGAGATGTAGTGAATTCCCCCAAGTTAATTTGAATTATGCCACAAAACAGATGTGTTCTTTGGTGCACAGAGAACCTTTTTTCTTCAATTTCAAAATGACTGCTGCTGCCACTGATCAGCTCTTATTATCCCACTGCATGGTCTGACATGACATAACAAGTCATGACACCCTCGTATATCATCAGGAGAGACAGTAGCAACTCCACTCGAGTTGGGAAGAGTAGTTATAGCGCTATTGTGTTGTCGGAGAAGGTTTGTTGGGAAGCTGGGGCTACTGTCTTGACAGGAGAAGGTATTTGGGAAAGGAGAGATTCCCCTTTCTGCACTAATTAAGACCTCGCAATCAGGCAGCGTGCAGGAATGAAGATGGAATTCATCGGTGAATCGTATGGAATTTCACCCTCTGGGCTCAGCTCCCAACTTGTGGGAAAAGACACAGATTTAATCAGAAGCTTTGAAAGCAGGAAGAAATCATTAGCAACACCCAACCTGGCCTCCTGCGTTAGAGCGGGTTGTGCTTTTCACCCAGAAATTCCTCCATCAAGTCTGATAAGCCAGGGCTGAGGAGGAATCTGCCACTGCATGACGGATATAAGCTTGAGACAAAGCTGAGAAAAAATGCACAAGATCCTTTGGACATCTATTCCAATGGTTAAAACCCTCTCATCTTTAAAAAGCATTAATCTAGTACCCATTTTATGACTTCAGCTTGCAGTCACTGTACCTGGCTGGGTCTTCTGCTCGGTTGAGGACATGTCTGCAGCCAAAGCTCGGTGACGTGCAGGTGGCTGATCCAGGCGGCAGATTTGTGAGGCCATGAGTGCAGGACCATCCAGGGACATTTTTCAAGTGCCCCATGGAGCTAGAAGCAGCACCGCGCCCTCCTACAATGTCTTCCTCTGAGATCTTTCCATCTCCAAGGGGTAGTTCAAGGACCTCAACACACACCACACTCTCACCAACCATGCTTTTCTGCTATCCTTCCCCAGATGCCCTTAGAGCCCAGTTTACAAATGTTTTGTGTTTGGTGCTTTTGCCTTGTCTGATGGCCACATCTCCAATCTTCTCCATGCTTCCAGATAATCTAATCAACTGTAACATCACATTTCTCCTTCCCACTCTTGCCATGCTGGGTATAGATAACCATGACCACAGGGAAACATGCCCTTCAGCATGACCTAATGTTGATTTAACAAGTTCTCCCCCATTAGACCCTATAGAGCCTCTGCATAAGCCCATATCTCTCCATTTCTGCTATTACCGTGACTCAAACTAACCCTAAGTATACAAGAGTACATTTGCATGCCCACGCTTGCAGGGCAGCAAATGCACAGGGTCATGGCTGATTTTTCCTGTAGGTAAGCTGCTGCAAGAAGAGCTCAGTGCTGAGCTGTAAGGTAAATTTTCCAGATGTGAGTCATTCTCTGCACCACATTTGGGGGGGAGAGGGGGGAGAAAGTCCAGTTTTACAGCACTTCTGGTAAAGGAATGCAGAGAATGTGTCGTAAACACTTCCCCCATCAAATAGGTGGTAAATTGAGCCATGAATGTTTGAAACACTGTTCTTTGGAGAACTGGTGGGAATGATTTGGAGTTTTGAGGCTCTTACAGTCAAATTGTTTGTTCTTTCCATTCCTCAATTTGTTTTTATTGTATTTGAGATGATGAGGAAGTTTTTTCTCTGCCTGATATGCTGTGCTAGTTACTCATAAGAAGCCTACCAGAATTGGTAAGCAAGAAAAAAATTGTGGCTATATATATTTTGTCATTGGCTCCCCTAGGAAATCACAGCCCAAACCATGCCCGGGGGCTACACTGGAGAGAACCTTCCTGCCTTGTCAGATGGAAGATGGGCATTTTCCCACCTTCGGAAGATCTTTATCCAGAAACAGGCAAACAAACAATCCACCCAGCAACCTATCTTCCCCTAGTGAAAATATTTTAACTATCCCAGATAAAAGAGCCAAGCTTAACAAGGCATTACATGTGCTTTTCATGAATTTTTGCAGGAGGCGGTTTCTGGACTGACTTAAGGAATGCACTTACCATGCTGTTTCCCCTATATAAAAACACTGAATTAGCATTTCTCCCTGTGATTCTCAGCATGATATTGCGACGCGCAGAACAATATAGGATAAGTAAAAACCCATAAAAGGCTCTCATAAAATTGCACAGTGCTTGGTTTTCTTTCGTTAAGCCCTTGACTTCATCAGTTGTTTCATCTGCTGATAGGAACAAGGGACTCCTCCACAGTGCTCTTATGCTTATCAAAAATCTCTGCTCTCCAAGATACAAGTGGAATAGGTGGCCATCAGCCAGCTGAAAACAATGAACCCGAAGCGTGTCTGGATATAGTATCCCTGCTCATTTTGAGCCATTATCAGGCATGGGGTTGGCAATAGGAAGACAGGACACCTCCTTTGACCCTATGGGCAAGCAGACCAAATGAGAGCGAGGCAGCATTAACAAGGGGAACATAAGCATTTTGTGCTTTTATGAGAGGCTGAAGAATCTGAGCTGGGAGCCGATCTTCAGGGTCCATCTAATTATTCCTTAAGAGCATTTTAATTCGCAGCTGGTTCTGTTCCTGTTCAGTACCTGGCATCTAATTTATGGGGCAATGTTTCTTTAAGACTAGCATTAAAGTGCAGAAGTAACAATCTAGGGTTAAGAAGGTTAGGCATTATGTCCAGATTAGTATTATCAGATGACCTGAAGCAGGGGTTCTATTAAAAAATGCCTTAATTAAAAAATACAGGTCAAAACCAGTTTAAGCTCCAAACCTCCGGTTATATTCACTAATTAGAAGGCTTGGACATGTGCCTCAGAGTGATGGATGAGCCATACCTGCCTCATGGCATCACATGAAGAGATGGGACACGGCTCCCCAGGCACAGGACTCAGGCAAGATTGCACCAGTTTTCTTCATTCCAATTCACCTCTCTTTTTTTTCCCCAGAAATTAATAGACCGCAGGCATTCAGGAACCAGAAATCAGCAGGGCACTAACTCCCCTTGGTTGCTTCACTCTGAACTTCAACTTATGCACTGAAGCCATGCCAGCTGTTTTCTCAAGAAAAGCAGAGAGAGCCTATAGCTTAACACGTTATTAACTTACTGCCGAGCCTCCAAAGTGCCTATGCAGGAGTCAGGAGATGTATTTTCCTTCCTCTGGTAAGCAGAAGAGTTTTGTACCCTGAAGGATGCCCTAGGCCTCTGTGGGGTGTTCTCAAGGTCTTCAGTCTTGCTCTGATAGAGGTCTACGTCTCGTGCACAGGAAAGGTTTGCTAGCAGACAGACCACAAGCAACCACATCTAAAGACTGTGAGTTGAGCAACCCTGAGCAAGAGACAGGTGTTAAGTCTCAGTCCCAATGAAGGTCTCCCGATTTTCACCAGACAGCAGAAGACACAATGCTGACTGTCTCCACCCCATTTGTAGACACGCGTACAGATGCCCTGCCTGGTTCAGATGCAGGTAGGAAGTTTGTGGCTAGGATGTAGTTTTTATCCTAGTCTCCTTGGGATCACCATGCAATGCAACACCCTTACCAGAACTACTGAGGACAGTCTTGGGCCCTGTATAACCCCACACTTCTAATCCAGAAGATTTCACCCAGCGGTTTCAGGTGAAACCAAACCTCTTCTCTCCAACACCATGGCAATTCCTTGTCGAAGGAGAGCAAACCCTCCCCACAAACCTCACCAGAGCAGTCGTGCTTGAAACATCCGCCTGGCATTTAGACAAAACTGCTTTTTCACTCAGAGAAAAATCTCATCACTTGTGTGACAGAATTGGAGAAGGCCATGGGGAAGCATCAGGAGACAGGGCAAGGAGCTGAGCAAACCTGCCCTGGGAGGTGAGAGACCTACAACGCTGGAAAGGAGAGAAAGCAAGCCATTCACCAGGCTCTGTGCTAACAGCTGCAGGTTTTCCCTTTCACATTAAAAGTTCAGATGCCAGAAACCAGACTGTGCCCCCAGTAAGAAGCTCGTAAAAACAAATCAAAACAAAACCAAACCCCTTCCTTTTTTTTTTTTTTTTTTTTTACTACAGCATATTATAACCCATTGAAAATTCAAATAACTTGCATGTCTCATTTGTTTATCTGCTGCCCTAAGTAGAGATTTTGCTATATAGCTCATAATTCCTTTGGGAAAGCAAATTGGTAATCTGATAGAGAAAGTCACAAATGGGAGAAGGCCTTCCAACTTAGAGGAAAAAAAAAAAAAGCATTTCCTTGCAAAAAAAGGTTCATACTCTGTTATTTCAGCAAGCAAGCAAATTTAGCAAGTGCTCAGTAGGTATTTCAGATAAAGGGAATTGTCACAGCGACAACTGATTTGTTTGGTATTAGTTCTGCTGTGCTCTGTCAGTGTGTTTCTCCATTAAAGAACATTATTGCTGTTCTTCTGTTTCATTTACATAATGAAAATAGATGAGTTGTCAAGGCCTGCCTGGTGAGGCACCTCATCCCCTTTCACGTTGTAGGAGAAGGCGAGGTGGTCTCCATCCCACCACCTTGTCAATCTTCCCCAGGGCACACCTCAAGTGACAACAGCGCACCTTTATTAGGCACAGCATCAGCAGGCACCAGGCAATCAACCCTAAATTCATCGTGCCCACCATTTCCATCACCCTCACTCATGCAACACAAGGAATAACTGAGTAAACATCTCCTGCATTCAACAGCGGTGGCAGAAATGACCCAGAGCCCCCATGGTGAGATTAACAGCCAAGCACCACAAGATCTGTAGGGCAAAGAACATCTCTATCAGTAGCAATTTGCATGGCCCCTTGCACTGTGTGGCTCTAATCACTGATCAGAGCCACACGGTCTCCAGCTTGACAGATATTACATTTCTTTGTAATCCCCGTTCCTTTTGTAATCCCCATGGGCTCCAGCCCATGCCTGGGGAGCTCTACGTGCAAGTGCTCATGCGTGATGGAGGGAGAATGGTGCTTGGTGAGAGCTGCTGACAGCTGAATGTGTTAGGAGATCATTGAGTCGACGGCATCTTCCAGCCAACATGGTCGTAAGGCTCCAGCATCCCCAAAAGGTGAAGAGGAAGGAAACAAAGAGGCAGCATGTCCTTTTAGAGAGAATCATCTGGGTGTTCGGTCCTTTCCTGACACACCGGAGCATGCACAGAGGATCAGAGCAGGCTCTCCTCCATCCCAGATTTATTACTGCAGAAGATGTCTCCTAGGAAGCCTGCAGGGTTTCTGGTTCTCATCTCCTCTCTGCAGCTGCCTCACCGCTCAGCACCGCAAATTGCACAAATCAGCAGTAACGGCTGGGAGATGAAAGAGTAAATAGGCCATCAGATAAGTTATTGACACTAAAGGGCAAATCCTGCCCTGACAGGCACCCTGCAACCTCCTGTTCATTAGGAGGCAGATGGAAGGGGTGTACGTCAAGGTGAACTTCAGCCCTCAGGACGTGGGCTTCATTTATGGCAGATCCAGCTGATGCGGGCACCTGCGGATCAGAGGGGAAGATGCTTCAACCCTATCTGCTTCCCACTGGCTGAGATTTGGTTTTAGCAGATACCCATTATTCAATCACCTCAAATCGCATTCCCACCCCATAGATCCCAGCGATTTATGTGCCAGCAGAGCTCAAGCAGGATGGTGGTGCTTTGCAGTGAGGCTGGCAAGGATAAACCACAGAGAGCCTCAGACTTTAGGAAGATGCTGAGAAATCCCAAGTGCCTTGTCTGAGACCTAGCGAGGATGGGGGAGAGCGGGAGAAACACCAAGCGCAGACCACCGAGTCCTTTAATTCAAAACTCTGCTTTGACACTTGTATCTTAAAATCTTCTGTTCTTGACTTGTGGGTGAGAAACCCGGCTTTCTCTGTAAAAGGGGAAAAAAAATTCTTTCTAAACTTCCTCTTTAAAAGCTGTGAACTGAAAAGAAAGAACCTAGACGTATTCATGTCTAAAACTCTGGGATTTTAGCTACTGCTCCTGAGCTAAGGGTGGAGAGACCTGGAGAGTCCCCAAGGGGAAGCTAACTCCCAGGGCTTCACAGCTTGGCTTTAGCACACCACAAGTTAAAAAAAAACAAAAAACAAAAAAAACCAAGCAAAACTGATTTGAAATAACCCTGAACTCCAAAGGGAGTTTCCAAGAGCTTCACTAGATCATTTGCACTCAAATTGCCACCCAAGGGAGCGGCAGGACCAACATCACCAGATACTTGCACCAGAGCACCAACTTTTCCCCAAGCAGAAGACCTCCAACTTTTCCCCTCTCTCGTATCTTGCTTCTTTTCACATCACACTTAGGCTTTCCTGGGACTGCTTCTCCACTGTAACAGCAGACAGGAGGAATGTGGCACACCAGGTTTGTTTGGATAAAGTGAGAAGGGGGGATTACCATTAGCTTTCTAACAGAAAACCGGCACCTCTGTTAGCTCTTAGATTGGTACAAGGTTCTGTAAATAAAAATTGGACACAGGAGGGGGAAGCCCCCGAATTCCCCAAAAAGAGTGAATTACCGATACTCCAAGAGGAGTGATTAGGCAGGATGCCAAGCTGTAGCTAATGTTTTCCAAAAATAACTAAGTCAAAAGTACATAAACATCAGGAATTTCTAGCACAGAAACCACAGCCCACGCGTTCTCCGATAACCAGCTAGGAGCAAGCCTAGCAAAGCCTTAAGTGATGGTGGGACTCATGCCACTGACTTTGGTGGTCCTGGGAGTCAGCCCCAAGGAGCTGTTCCCGTGGCCTGTGTCAGAGCTTAAGCAAGGCACCTTTTGCCCGATGCCCTCTTGCAAATATTTTCCTGCTGGCAAAAAAAGCAAAACAGGAGAGGGAAGGGTTGAAAGGAGCTAAAGGCTAAGTTCAGCTTGCTGCTGTATCCCCTGACCCTATAAGCCAGACCTTTAGCATACCAATAGGGAAACCAAGTGGAGAGGGTTAAATCCTCACCCATCAAGCCCACCATAGAGGTGTGTTATGCTGACAATTGCTCTTCCCGCACTTGAACTACGACTGAGCTAGTAGTTTAAGGGTTGCTGAGATAGCCCCTCTACTACCTCGCAGCGACTGCAGTGGGTGAATACTCTTTCTTTCCAGAGATATCTCTCTCTGACAGCACTGTCTGTTCTGCATAGCAGGGGATTTCGTAGGGAAAAAGATAAAGAAATACAACTGTAAAACTACTTTTAAAACCTGCCAGAAACAGGCACAGAGCTGGAAAGCATTTCCTACCCCTTAACCCCTTTTGGGGTCCTGGTGCTGCTGCCGCTCGGCAGGGCAGTCGCTGCCCGGAGGGTGGGAGTGGTGGGAGACCGCAGAGCTACAGAGGTGGAGAAACATGAGTGGACGCTACAGCTCTTCTTACAGATGTGCATGGCATCAGTCAAGATGATTACTGCAGAGGTTTCCTTCCTAAAGATGACTACTGCAGAGGTTTTCCTCCTCTGCTTGCAGTCTGTTCCTGCTGCCCCACATCTAGTGGTGCAATTAGGTGGCAGCATTTGGGGAAAATCCTAAGGACTGTACATTTTCTGTCATGCAGCAGTCACAGTGTATGCAGCTAGGTCAATACACAGATCTGTGACATGCCACATTTGAAACACCAGATCTGAAATGTGCACACTTGCTTCTCGCCAAGCCCAACTTTGCTTATGCTATTGCTTGGCTGAGATGAAACTCAGGATGTAAAGTGGCTCAAGGTTTTTTTGGGCATGCAGAGTCATCTATGTGGAAACATTTGCAAGGCTCAGTGCTTTCCCCTAAACAACCTCAAGAGGAGAGCCCAGCGATCGTACTGAGGGTTTAGCACAATTCCTATATAAATTGTATTCTTCCAGTGGTACAGTTCTATTTTCCAAAGTGATAAACCATAATCTTATTAGCTTGGCTGCTTTAGCAATGCAGAATACCCCCTATCTGATTGGCAAAAGGAGACAGGGTTTCAGAAAGCAAGTCTGCATTCTCGTTAAAGCATGGGCAGTATTTTTTCAGCCTTCTCCTGTTTCAACAAGACATTAGTATGTACAATGTGTGCTCTGGAACTAGTTTGGTCTAATCCTCTTCTTTGTTTGCCTTTCAGCATTGCAGTTTTTAAATTAGTATGGCATTAGCCTGATGAGGAAAATGCAAGGCTGACTCACTCTGAGTAAGTTATAAGAGCCACCATCTCTGGTTACATGACAGCACTTCCAGAAGCAAGTCCTTTACTGAGCAAGATCCAGGAGAAGAGCACACAGCAGCCTGGGATAGGTTTCCATCACCAGTGACAATACAGGGCGTTAGGGATAAATAAGCCCCTTCCCAGAATCATGATTATTTTTTAACTAAGCATCTAAAAAAAAAGTTGACAGTGTTTCCCAGATTTTTCACAGCTTTCAAAGTATCAACATTTCAAGTGAAGTTGTCCAAAAGTCTCATTATCAGTAATTTCGACCTTCTGTTAAAAAAAAAAAATAAAATATATAATAATAATAATAACTTAGTTTGACATAAGTACTTATAAGAAACATTCTTAAAATTATACCTATTTCAAACCCTGGGGGAAAACCCCTGAAACTCTAAGTTTTGAAGTCACATTTGGATTCAAATTATTCTCCTTTTGATATGTAGAAAATACTGTCGATTGATGCAGGGTTTCAAACACTTGGCAATGAGTCTTATGAGGTGAAGCACAGAGAAAAAAAAGAAAAATCTACTTTTAAAAATCTATTTTTAACAGATAAGAACAACATCATAAAATAGATATAAGGATACGCAACCAATCAAGTGAGTTCCAAAGGATATAAGATATTGAGGCAGAGCCTGGAAGAAATAGGGAACTGGTGTTTATCTGCAAAATAAGGATATCCATTACCAAGCACCTGTTTATCTCTGTTTACCTCTTTCTCTTTTGGGGAGGGTTAACCAACCGCAGTATTCCTCCCGTTTTCCTTACTACAGGTCACTGCCACGCCATGGGACCGCAGACCAGAGCCACCACTGAATAATTCCCTAAGCTCAGCTGCAGAGAGCTGGAACATATGAATTACGTCTCTGTTTAATAAGGCAATAGCTCTTTGGGATATTCAGCCTGGAGTGAAGTTGCTTTAGTAAAATCTGGAGTTAGAAGAGAATATGGCATCTGGCAGGTGCCACAGAGTTTGCTAGCCCATCCTTGCTTGTTCATACTCAGGAACGCTGGGAGCATTTCCAGAGCACCACAGAATACGTGCTGTTTTAGGATTTTATCAAATGTTTTCCTCTTCAGTAAAGTTTGCGGATTTTCTGACTCTTTGCAACCTCCAAAATCTGGCATCCTGGAAAAAAGTCAAATGCAAGGCAGGACTGTTCATTAAGGTGGGCTGGTGTGACCAAAAGAAATGCAAATTAGCCCTAGAGACTGCCAGAATTTGCTCAGCAGGCCTTCTGGGTTGGCGTGCATGCTGTGGGGGCCCTCCAGCCCCCTGAGTAGCCAACAATGAGCCCTAGGTTTGGGGAGGGTAATGCAAAACAGGCAGACACCCAAGCACTGCCCTGGCTTCCAGCTGCAGAGACCTGCTGGATGGCCCCGCCAATGGAGATAATGCGCCATCTCCCAGGGCTCCATCACCGCTTTTTCCTGCCAAAGGATGATGGCAGGGAAGAAGCCAGCCTTCTGATGTCCTTGGACAAAAAGCTAGGACAGGCTCTCAGGGAATTTGCCAAGCAGCGAGATATTCTTCTCTCCAGAGTCCAACGTGCTTGTTGCTGACAAAGGAGAGGGAAATTGTTAAAAGGAATTTAAAATACCTCAAAGACTACCAAGCCCCTGAAGCCTTGTATCTTCAGAAAGATGTCCTGCTCCCACCTACACCATCCCGCTGTCGCTGTGAGCCGTGTGTGATCCCATTTAGCCAGGGTCCATACTGTCTGTCAGGAGCAGGGCTTTTCAGTCCTTTTCTACCAGGTGACACCCTAGAGAAGAGCAGGTGTTTTGTTTTTTTTTAATTCCAATCAAAGAATGGAGACAAGCACTGCTGGCTCGTTGGAGAGCCGGAGGGTTGCTGTACATCTGCAATGCCCTTCACCCACTATTGCTTTCCCAGCAGTTACTGGAGCTGACAGACAAACCGAGGCAAACAGATAAATTCTCAGTTCAGGTGCAACTCAGCACACAAATTGCACTGATTCAGCTAAATAAGGAGTCACAACCTAAACCACAGTAACCTCTGCAGTTGCACATCTTCAGCTACAGCAGCCCCAGCGGCACGATCGCTTGCGGTCCCTGTTTCAATACAGCATATTTTCAGTAAAAACCATGACCTAGCAAAATGAATTACTCCAGTGTAAGCGCAATTGAAGAATTATTCCAGACTTTAGCATCAGGTCCATTCAGATCCCCTCTGCTGGGTAAGCTGGTGTGAGTGCTGCAGCTGGGCAGAGCTGGTGGCAGCCACTTGGGCAGAAGCCAGGGCTGATCTCATAGATCGATGCACTGGGCATCAGATGGTTCTACATTCATCTCAGACCAGCTTCTGGACAAGTTTTTGCTGTGGGGGCATGGGGGGACGACACAGGACAAAACCAAAAGAAAATTACTGAGAGTTGCAAGATGACAGGCCTTGTAAGAGGTGCAGATCTATAGTCTGTGATCACTTTTGTGTTTCACTCTATTTCTTCAGCTTTGGGCTGCGTGACACATCCATCAGCTGAGACGGTAGCTCCTCCATTAGCCCTGCATGAAAGTTTTTTGTAGCTTTGTTAAAGGCAAATAAGTCAAAAGCAACTGTTGACACCAGATGTCCTTTGGACTGAAGGGCCAGACTACACAGAGCTGGTGGAGGGGAACGGTACATGATATTAAACAGATTACTGGGTTTCGGACATCATCTGCTGTGTTTTGAAAGGCAAGCCTTCACCCAGCAGCATTTCTCAGGATCCCAGCACAGTTCCTCAGGAGCTGCACCCTCAGCTGACACAGATCAGAGCTCTGCTGAAGTCAGTGGCATTGCATCCACTTTCTCCAGCCACAGGATCTGGCCCCAAGTTTTCCAGGTCAGCATCCTATGACCCTGACAGCACTCTGCCTCTTCCAAGACAATTCAAGTCTTGGCAGGAATGTCCCTCTGTTCAAGTGAAAACATTCCCAATGTTGTGATTTTCCATCTATAATTACCAGGAGATTAAATTCCTTCATTGTGCAGAAGCATGATTGCTCCCTTAAGACTCACTGATGTGCATGCTTTCAGAGAGGGGGAGAGGGAAGACCAGGGAAAAGGAGAGGAGGAAAGAGGCTGAAAAGGAAAATCTAAACAGTGCACTGATTTTCTGTTTGGAACTGGGTTGCAGTAACACAGCAGATTGTCTGAATTCGGTATATCCCTTGGCTCAAGAACAACCAGCCCAGTGGTGGAAGGGGAAATCAAAGCCATGCAAGCAAGACAGCTACTCTCCATTCAGCTTTCCACAAGCCACGAGCTTTATTTGGAGGCTGTGGAGCCACATGCTCAGCTAGCACAAAGCAGCACCCTTTCACTCAAGGATCCAGCCTGCCCAGAGGTCAAATAGACCTTTTAGAGGTAGACCAGATGCTTCTGTTTAAGTAGCCCGGTGAGAAAGGTCACAAGCTTAAGTTGTTCCTTAACATCCTGCCGTCGGCTGCCAACAAGTGCATTTGAAGGTACATGGGCTGAGCTTCCTTCCCATAGTCCTGCCCTGGACGGTTACCTCCAAGGAAGAATTTAAGCCTCCAGTCTGAGCTCTGAGGCACATCAAGGTCATTTACCAATGTGGTTTTTTTAATCTTTTTTGCTAATAGCACTGCATATTGGAGTGCGAATTACAGCCAGCGGTAATAATGAACTCACAAGATAACACCCCTGGGGGGAGAGCAAGGAAATTCAGGGCCAGGATACAGAAGCTCTCATCAGGCAGATGGAAGGCTCGCTAACAAAGGGTTTTGCAGCAGGGGACAGTTTGGATTCAAGCAGACCAACGCATCGAGCCTTTTACGTCTCGTACATTTTTTTCCATGCTTCCTACAGCCAATTCTTGCCAGAATTTTTCAGACTCCACTTGGTGGAGAAGTGTTTAATCAGCATTCAGCCTCTTTACTGGGCTGTCTCTGGGGGAACAGATTCAGGCAAGCGATAGCAAGTGGTAATTTTGGCTGCTTAATCTGAGTTGATTCATTTTAACAGTCTGCTTAACAATAGATACCATGTGGCCACGACCAAAGAAGTTTCATGGTCTTTACTGAGATTTAAAGTAGGTGTGAAATGCTTTAAAAATGCATCATTACTGCAGGAGTCATAAAAGCTTCATTGCCCTAATGAGGAAAAGGATTGGCCCAAGTTCCAGAGCGATTATTGCTTTTCTCTGTAAGGTCATTCAGTGTCACCTGATTCCTGAATCTCTTTTATAAAGTTGCAGAGGAAAAAGACGAGAGTCTGAAAGCTCCAGATCCTGGAGTCAAGTGATCACATGCATCTGCCTACTCTACTGAACTTCTGCACCACCTAGGAAAGAGAAGTTTAGATCTTTCTCTCAGCCTCAGAGCACAACCTCTGTAAAGAGGTTCAACTAAAGGAATTACCAATCTCTTAGTCCATCCCATCCAAAGCACATCCTCTTCCCAGCCCTTGAGCCAATACTCAGATGAGCAAAATGTTATGCACCTGATTCTAGCTTTGACTCTGTATGTATTATTCTTGCATTGCTCTGGATTTTTAAAATTTTTTTTGAGACAAACAACAACTATATAATGTCTTACCTCACTTTATAAAGTATGACAGATGTGTTTCTGTAATACATTTTGCAATTCAGAATTGCAGACAGTCAAGGAAAAGGTTTTGAGATTAGACAGTAATAAAATCATTTTGCATTCTTAAATCAATGCCTGTGCCAGTTTTAAATTACATTTTAAAAAGTGATCGTTACTCCAATAGTAAAGTGGGCTATTATATGAGTGACTGAAGGTCCAAGGCCAGAGCTGGCTCAGGTATTGAGTTTCCAAGCCGCAATAATGCCAACATTTTTGGAAAACAAGGTCATCTTTAGTCCAGCTAAAAAGCAAAGAACTCTGGTATTTCTAGACCTGAAATCTCACTGCAGGGGGTTGGTTTTGAGACAACACAACACTGCTTTTTTTCAAATGGTATGGGATTGTCGCCTCCGACATCCTTGGCCGCCGCCGACGTAAACTCTCCTAAGAGACAGCTACGAAACTGATGACTCGTTCTCCTGAATGACCGTTGCAGATCTTGGGTTGTTCATGGGAGTTCAGGGTGGGCTGTCTGGTCCAAAGGGCAGCTGTCTCTCCAAGCTGCAGAGTTCAGCTTGGCTGGGAGACACCTGACCCAGGACGCTACGTCCTAGGGCATTGCCTGTGAAGTTCGGACCTGCAATGCTCAGTCCCAGGGCAGCCATGCCCCAAAGCTGCCTGAGCTGAGGACGCTGAGGAGCAGTCCTCCTCCTATTTCTCGTTCACAGAAGTTGCAGTCTAAAGGTGTTGATCGTTACCTTCATGACACTTACGAGGACAAAGCCTAGAGCATTTACTGGAGCATTCCCGGCTTTTTATAACAGCATCACTTAGGTCTGAACTTCCCAGCTCACTTTGAGGTTAGCAGCAAACACCAAACCTTAGTGACAGAGCTGACTTGAAATCCCTAGTGCACATCCACGTACAGCCATTCAAGTGTTTTATGCATAAAATCAGTATTGCTCCAAAGGCACAAATTGTAACCAGGTCAGTCCCTATCCACCAAGGGGTTTGTTTTAGTACAGCCTAGCCGTTGTGCTTATGTGCTCATATTTTCCATCATTTCTTAGAAAATGTGGGCAGAGTGCAAGCACGTGTGTCAAGAGAGGAAAAGAGGACAAAGGAAAGGAGGAAGCCCATCTCCAAGAAATCACTGATTAAAATTGCTCCCAAGTTCCCGTTTCCTCCACAAACAAAACAGCTTGCGAAAGTCCAAGTTGGGGTGGATAAAATATCAGCCACGTGCCTGACTTACAGCACTGGGACTGAGGTTTGGGCACCACTTCAAGACTTTCCCCTAGGAGTCTATCCAAACCCTCTTTGCTTCTGATGTGGAATAATTTGGAAGTGTATTTAGGCTGCCGGCTGGGATAACACACAGGCTATTGTAAACACACATGCAGCCGATCAGCACCAAACCCACACAAATATGGTCTGTACACACATAAATAACTACTACATATTCCTTTTTTAAAATAAGTAAATAAATAAATAAATAAAACGTTGAATTAAAGGAAAAGACAAAATCACTGAGCAGGTCTTAAGAAAAAAAGTGATCATTTATGGAAAAAGTTATGTTTCACCTAATTGTAATAAATGAAACATACTTAAATGCAGGCCACTAGATTTAAAAAGCTATGGATAAGATACAACCATAACCAGCTATCATCCAAGTGTGTGCAGTGAAGCAAGACCATACTTTCCGTGGATGCTGTTTCAAAAATACTGCTGCTACCCAAGAAAGTTTGGAAATGTAAGAGAGCATAACCAGGGCACGGAGACCTGCACAGCCTCAGAAATAACCTGCTTGAGATACATAACCCAGCCTGGAGCTCTAACCCTGCATAACTGCTGTTTGCCTGACCTCTGCTTTGGGTGGAAAAGGAGAGAATTGTTCTTTCAGAGTCACGGCTCTCTGGGATACTTTGGGTTTTCTCCACTACAGTGGCCAGGAAGAAATTAATCTCACGTGTGAGACATGTCCCAGCTGGCTTGAATGCAGAATGGTGTTTTGGACCTGTCCCAGCTTTCAAGACAGGCTGATGGAAGCCTAAAAATGGGTGTCTTCATAGATGGCCTCAAGGGAAGCCATAGCCAGACGTTGGCACCATTCAGGCATGGCCACACCAGGAGATGGAGGGGCCCTTCCCTAGGATTCCCAGGTAGTTCTTGCTAGCTCTGGTCTGTCTCACGGCATTACACCCATATCCTCTATTATTTCTTAAAAATTCCCCAATTACCTCTGGTATTGTGCTCTACCAGCTGGTCTTGGGCAAGCAGATGAACCACCTCATGTCAGCAGGTGAGCAAAGAAGTCAGAGGCAGGGGCTTGCAGCAACTCAACTTCCCTTCCTTCTGAAATGCTGAGCATTTTTCCTTTTCCATCTCCTTCGAGAGGTGTGATCTGACAGAGGTCAAAAGACCTCACATCAAGGCTGCTATCTACCATGGCAACTGCTTTTCATGCAAGGGAAAGAGTCTCTCCATATCTGGCCCCAAAAGGACTAAATAACTCCAGGCATTTCTGGAGATGCACCAGGCATTTCTGTCCACCATGCCAAGCCTAGGCTGGGATTTAAAGAAAACAACAGCAAACCAGTCTGTCAAGTTTATAGAATCACAGAACAGTTTGGGTTGGAAGGGA
>WAAD01006534.1:0-14130 GCA_013389945.1 Fregata magnificens
GGAAAAGGCTGAGGTACTTAATGCCTTCTTTGCATAGCTTTTAAAAGTAAGACCAGTTGTTCTCTGGGTACCCAGCTCCCTGAGCTGGAAGACAGGAACAGGGAGCAGAATGAAGCCCCCATATTCCAAGGGGAAATGGTTAGTGACCTGGTACACCACTGAGAGACACACAAGCCTATGGGGCCAGATGGGATCCACCCAAGGGTACTGANATCCACCCAAGGGTACTGAGGCAGCTGGCGGAAGTGCTCACCTAGCCACTATCAATCCTTTACCAGCAGTTCTGGCTAACTGGGGAGGTCCCAGTTGCCTGGAGGTTAGCAAATGTGATGCCCATCTACAAGAAGGGCCGCAAGGAGGATGTGGGGAACTACAGGCCTGTCAGTCTGACCTCGGTGACAGGGAAGGTTATGGATCAGATCATCTTGAGTGCCATCACACAGCACATACAGGACAGCCAGGTGATCAGGCCCACTCAGCAGGGGTTTATGAAAGTGTTGCAGAGGTGCACAAAGTCTAATTAGGCAGATCATATAACCCAAACAATAATTTATTCCAACCAAAAGTGCTTTGATACTCCAACAAGCATTAATTAATCACAGGTTTAGGATGCCAGGCGGGAACTATTACTATCCAGCTAACCTTAAGAATTCTTGAGGGCTTTATCCAAAATGCACAATCACTCATCTAAGAAGATGAGGGCTCTCAACCTTGAGGATTTACCTTAGGCGGCGTCCCAACCCAAGCAGAGAGTCCCTGACTGCAGACCTGCTGCTCCGAGGAGGACCAGCTCCATAGGCCCCCAGCAGGGCTCCATTGATACCCCAGTCGAATCTGACTTGTGGTCATATATGGTCACATCTGTTGCCTACTGGCCGAGGGCTCTGTCTGTCGGCAGCAAGGCAGCGAGGGCGTGAAAGTAAGGGTGCGAAAAGCAGCAGTGGGTGCTCTGCTTCAAGAGTCGGAAAGCCCCCGTCTCTGTAAGGGCGGGTGCACCTGCCACAGAAAGGCAGATCCTCCTTGACTAACCAGATCTCCTTCTATGACAAGGTGACCTGCTTGGTGCATGAGGGAAAGGCTGTGAATGTTGTCTACCTGGACTTTAGTAAAGCCTTTGACACCGTTTCCCACAGCATTCTCCTGGAAAAACTGGCTACTCATAGCTTGGAGGGGCGTACACTTCACTGGGTAAAAAACTGGATGGATGGCTGGACCCAAAGAATTGTGGTGAATGGAGTTAAATCCAGTTGGTGGCCGGTCAGAAGTGGTGTTCCACAGGGCTCAGTTTTGGGGCCAGTCTTGTTTAACATCTTTATCAATGATCTGGATGAGGGGATTGAGTGCACCCTCAGCAAGTTTGCAGATGACACCATGTTGGGTGGGAGTTTTGATCTGCTTGAGGATACAAAGGCTCTACAGAAGGGTTCGGACAGGCTGGATTGGTGGGTCAAGGCCAATTGTATGAGATTCAACAAGGCTAAGTGCCAGATCCTGCACTTGGCTCACAACAACCCCATGCAACGCTACAGGCTTGGGGAAGAGTGGCTGGAAAGCTGCCTGGCGGAAAAGGACGTGGGGTGTTGGTTGATAGCCAGCTGGACATGAGCCGGCAGTGTGCCCAGGTGGCCAAGAAGGCCAATGGCATCCTGGCTTGTATCAGAAATAGTTTAGCCAGCAGGGGTAGGGAAGTGATTGTCCCCCTGTACTCAGCACTGGTGAGGCCGCACCTCGAATATTGTGTTCAGTTTTGGGCCCCTCACTGTAAGAAGGACATTGAGGTGCTGGAGTGTGTCCAGAGAAGGGCAGTGAAGCTCGTGAAGGGTCTAGAGCACAACTGTTATGAGGATCAGCTAAGGGAACTGGGGTTGTTTAGCCTGGAGAAAATGAGGCTGAGGGGAGACCTTATCGCTCTCTACAACTGTGTTAAAGGAGGTTGTAGAGAGCTGGGTGTTGGTCTATTCTCCCAAGTAACAAGCCATAGGACAAGAAGAAATAGCCTCAAGTTGTGCCAAGGGAGGTTTAGATTGGATATTAGGAAGAAGTTCTTCATTGAAAAGGTTGTCAAGCGTTGGAAGCGGCTGCCTAGGGAAGTGGTTGAGCCACCATCCCTGGAGGTATTCAAAAGTCATGTAGCTGTAGCGCTTAGGGATGTGGTTTAGTGGTGGACTTGGCAGTGTTAGGTTTGCAGTTGGACTCAATGATTTTAGAGGTCTTTTCCAACCTAAATGATTCTATGATTCTATGCATAGCTAATTAATGGCAATCCAATGCCACTGGGGATATTGCGTAGAACACCACATCTAGAGACATTCCTTTGTCCTGGTTCCTGGAGAATGTATAAGCTATTAAAAAGAATAAAATTGTTTAGATCTGCAAAAGTCTATACTGCAATGTTTCAGCCAAAGGTATCATAAAATGTCTTCTTAAGAAAAGAGGTATCATAGAATTACAATGTTAATATTTAAGAAGCAATAAGAAAACACCTAATTATTGAAAACATGTACAACACTGCTATGAGGCAACCTAAATGAAACTATAGATACGGAGTATTCCTAAAAATATTTATGGTAATATGAAGAATAATTAAACACCATATTTTTTTCAAACTATGTAGCAAAGGTGAACTTTTTTTGTTGCTATTCATTTCTGTTGAAAAATAATTTCCAGTGTTCAGCCAATATCAGATGGATATTGTTGGACTTCACATTTGCTAAAATTCCCAAATTATCTTCTTATCAGGACCAGAATTACAATGTGCATATCATGAACTAGTCTGGATTATGCACTACATTTTATTTTAGTTTAGGTCTACATAATGTGCAAATTGTTTAATCTCATCTAAATTAAGCTGTCTAAAGGTTAGACTTCTGAGCAATTTAGTGACTGCTTCCATAAACAATGAGGGGAGAAACACATTCAGAAATTCATTTGTCTATCTCATCCTGAGAGAATTATAAAGTGTTATGATGGAGGTATTTTCAGAGGTTTTATTTTCTGCCATACTCACTGACAGAGTGATCGTTGTTGTTTTTAACACTCTTTGGTCCGCAGTAAGCTGTATATCTAAATATAGTAATTTTTCTTTTTATCATGGGCATGTTAAAAGGGGCATTCCACTATTGTGAGACTGTAATTTAGGTGATCAACATTGTGTTATCAGTCATTGAGAAACAGTGATCTGGTTAAACATGCTAAATATATCCCTTATTACCAGGATTTAATTGCAATGGCTTTTGTCACTTCATTTTCTAAACTTTCGCTATGAAAGCATCAGCCAAAAGAAAACCTCACTGAGGACTTGTCGACAGCCTCTGCATAACACATTCCTTGAACATTTGAATCCTCCATTTTTCAGCTGAAGGTAGTTTGTCTAGAATGCCTGAATTTTAAAGCTGAGTAGCACACATATGTAATGATTGAACAAGGTCAGCTCTTTGTTTTTCCCCTTGTTTTTTAAGGGGTTCTCAGATGTAAATATTTCTTTCTTTTTTTAATTCTTTTCTTCCCCCCCCCCCCCCCCCCCCCGGGTTATTTTTTTTTTTTTTTTTTTCCCCCCCCCCCCCCCAAGAGTGGTTATATTGTCTACTTTTTTTTTTTCACATACATCATAGTATCAGTTTTAAAAATAAAGGGTTTTTTTCTCAGCTGGCACACTGTCTTCGAACTGCTGTGATTGCAAAAAGATACCTTGCTATTTAATGTTCAAGCAAAATAATTAAATTCACAATAAGGTGTAGGTCTAGGTGTAAAGATAGACTTCTCTGACCCATTTTTGCTCTGGTAAAGCACTTACATGTAGTTCTGTAACTAGGATTACTTAACTAAAGGACCACTAAGTATAAATATTTAGTAACACACTTCAAAAATGATAGGCATATTCAGAACTAATGGTGATGGAAATAAAATTATAAAAGCAAAATACACATGCAACTTTGTATTTAGATTTTAAATTCTCTATGACCTCAGATTCCTAAAAATGTTTAGACATCAGAGCACAGGAGATGCCTAAGTTTAAAGAGAATTTCAGACACTATTGACAAAGGAATGAAGAACATAAAATTACATTTTTAATTTCCTATACATATTGAGTGTATTTTAACATAATACACGTGTTTGCTCAGGACTAATGCTAAAGGTTATCTGCAAGTAACCTGCAGCATTCAGATAACACGGAAGAATATAAGCTAACAAACAAAATCTCCTGCATGTGATAGTAGAAAACAAACTTAGACATCTGTTGGAAATGCTTAAAGCAGTCCTCTTACACCATCTCTGTTATGGTGTAAAAGGTGTAATTTTGCCTTTTAACTTTTATTTATACTTTTTGAGCTATAAGACTAATACATGTTCCAATATGGGATTTAAATAGCATGGAAGTGTAGCAGAGCATTTAGTTTTGCAAATTAGACAAATGTTGTGGAAAGTGCATCTCCTACCACCCTGTGGCAGTTTAGAATCACTGCATATTAGCATACGTCATTAAACATATTCAGCTTCATTCATACTTCCTTAATGATTTTACTCACCAAGCAACACAAAAAGAACGCAAACCAAAGGCTCCCTGTCCAATTCAACATGTGCATATGCAACTAATATATTGCTTTAAAAATATATTTTGTATTGGAAATGTTGCCTTTTTAGCAGGCAGTGCCATTATTAGGAAAATGAAAATATATGGTTACATAGGCTTGTCATTAGAAATTTCTAGCAGCAATTATATTGTTATAAAAGTCATAATTTCTGTCCTGTCACCATTTAATAATAACTAGGTTAGAATAATTTTCTTGTAATTTTACAATCCTGACAGTCTGAAGCAAAGTCGCTCTTCCATTATGAATGAATATCTATTATTTTCATTGTCCTGTATAACAATATTGTTTTAAGATGGCCTTTACTTGTGTACATTTTGGTTTTGCAAACTATATACTCAGTGTCAAGATCATACAGGGAAATATATATTTAGTATCATGTTTATTTTGCTCCTATAAGATGGCACGCTTGTAAAACATTAATATTCATATAGTAAAAATAGCTTCATAATTATTCCCATTTTCAGCAAATATGCTAAATTGTTATGTAGTTTCATTTCAAATTTCTGGGCTTTATTTCACATAGTGTAATAACACAGTGTGTAATAACACAGTAGTTTAATCTCAACATAACATTAGACAATTTACTTTTCTCCTGTTTTCATCAGGAAGCACTGGTCACTTCAGCAATTTCAGTACTGTGCTAATAAGTTCTGCAGTTATGGGGATGTACCTTCTTTTTCTCCATAAATATTTTCCATTGTCAGAAAGTGCTAGGAAAATGATAGTAAATCAATCAAAACTCTTCTGAAAAACATACTCCTTTTCTAGAAATGAAGTGTAGACTGTACATGAGATCAGTTCTAGAAAGAAATTAAATCAGCAGTTGTGAACCTGAAGATATATTACCTGCATTTTATCACACTGGAAGCTTTGAACCAAAATGTTGTTGTCATTTTTTCGTGAGTTACAGGCTAGCTGTTTGAACATTTTTAGCAAATTCTGAATACTTTCAAAAGGTTAAGTCATCCATGATACACACCGCTATGCTTATAAGCTTGAAAAGTGAGATGAAGTGTTAATTTCATATGATTACAAGACTATGTTTACAGAAAGATAAAGATATTATTAGCTAAGCCATATATAAAGCTTGAACTGATCCTATTCAAATGAAGAAACTCCAATGGTGTTAGCAGTGATATTTTAGTTGAACAGACCTCAGAGGTAAAAACTGATAGTGATTTATTTTCTGGTTAATAAGAATAATACAGATCATTATGATTTCATTCATACAGTAGTACATCTGTATTCTTTACAGACAAGGTGAATGACCTCCTGAACATGTAGGTGATGGATATATTTTTTTCTCAAGTAAATTTGTAGCCCTTCCCTCTCTGCCCAGTGTTTCCTATATATGGAGTTTTGTTTAGTTCATTTAAATATTTCTGTCTATTAAGTAAAAAAAGTTTAGTGATTTGTATTCATGTAGAGAGATTTCACTAATGGCTAGGCTACTGCAAGCTGGTGGTTTGTATGTGTGTCTGCATTTGTAGTACATATGGTGTGAAACTACCCATGTGTTAAACTGCCGAACAATGTGACAAATTACATTTACCATGCACCTGTGGCTACCTCACCTGCTTTGTAACCACTGAACCCTGTCCACCAGGATTTATTCTAACATTCTAATTCTCTAAGCAGCTTCACACAGCATATAAAATACCTAAAAACCCTGACAGAGAATTGCTACCAAGTAGCATTTCCCCCCTGATTTATGTTGATGTGAGCTTCAGAAATGGCAAGGAATTGTACCTGTTAGCTAACCTGAAGTATAATAGGATGTTTATCACAGAAGGATGAATTTCAGCTTTTCATTTCCTCAGTGGGTTGTAGGAGCATAGATTGGAATTAATGTTGCAACATGGATATCTTGAGATCATTTGTGTCTCTACCATTTATTTTTAAGGGGTGGTTATATCCTTAACTTTTTCTGTTTTCTGGGTCTTCCTTTGCATTCTGTTAATAAGACATTCTCTGCAATTTCTGTTTCTGGATGAAGTCCTCCTGTCCTTACCATCTATTGCCTTACTGTCTTCACAGATATATACATTCCTTTGAGTCTTGGTGGCAATGAAGTAAAAACTGCAAGAAGAAAGGAAATTTGTTCCTGGGGTTCGGAAGGAGGAAGAGGATCAACTTTCAGTCTTTTACTTAATGTCCACAGAAGCCATGATGCATGTGGAAACAGAAATGACACTTTTTTTTTCTTTTTTTTTTTTTTTTTTTTTCCCACCATTAGTAGAGAAAAGACCAGTTTCTTAGGGCAGTGATCATTCCATTTGATTCACAACCATTGCTCAGAGAGGTAGAAGAGGAGGATTTATGTATTGATTGATTCTTGATTTTGATATATATGAGAAACACCAGGTGTTTTTTAAGGTGGCAGCTTACATCCAAACAAACAGCTCTACCCTGCTGAATTGCAGACTGTCATATAAAATCTCCCTCTTCTTGATAGTCCTGTGAGACAGATACTTCTTTGCAGATGCTATAAATGCTTCTCTTTCTTATCTGCTTAGATATATGGTACTGAGGAAATCTGTCTGAAGTTCTTCCCACAGTCTTGTTCCCTTTGCAAGTTGCTGTAGGCCTGCAACTTGATCTGTGGTTCATATAGCGCTAAAGAAGATATTATTCATCTGCCATTAACTTTACAGGAGTTTGTACTGGTTTTGACTGGGATAGAGTTAATTTTCTTCATAGTAGCTTGTATAGAGCTATGTCTTGGGTTTAGGAGCAAAACAGCGTTGATAACACAGGGATGTTTTAGTTATTGCTGACCAGCGCTTACAGAGTCAAGGCCTTTCTGCCCCTCACACCACCCCACCAGCGAGTAGGCTGGGGGTGCACAAGAAGTTGGGAGGGGACACAGCTGGGACAGCTGACCCCAACTGACCAAAGGGATATTCCATACCATGTGACGTCATGCTCAGCATATAAAGCTGGGGGAAGAAGAAGGAAGTGGGAGGGACGTTTGGAGTGATGGCATTTGTCTTCCCAAGTAACCATTGCATGTGATGGAGCCCTGCTTTCCTGGAGATGGCTGAACACCTGCCTGCTGATGGGAAGTAGTGAATGAATTCCTTGTTTTGCTTTGCTTGCGTGCGCGGCTTTTGCTTTACCTATTAAACCATCTTTATCTCAGCCCACATGTTTTCTCACTTTTACCCTTCCAATTCTCTCCTCCATCCCACTGGGGGGAGTGAGCGAATGGCTGTGTGGGGCTGAGCTTCTGGCCAAAGTTAAACCACAGAAGTCCTGATATTTTCATATTTAAAAGGTACAGAACTGAATTGTTCATTAGAGGACAAAAATAGCTATATCTACCAGAAGTCCGTAAAATCAACATTGTTACAGCTGAACAATTACCTACTATTTCTGAGATGTTTCAAAAATAAATTATAATGGAAAGTTATGACATTACCTATGTAGATATGTGTTCTCAATTTCTGTGGTGCTTTGTACCAGGACTGACTTTAAAAGCTAAGTATTGTTGTGTGAAAAATGTAATAACTTAAAAAATGTTTTAATTTCATTTTCGAATGAATGTTTTGAGTGAAAAATTCAACTCAAAAGACAATCTGGAACCTCCTTCCAAGTGAGACGTTCAAGAAAGGATTCAAGAAGAATTTAAAAATTAGGAAAATCAGAAAAGTTTCTCAGTTCCCACATATGATAGTTGACTTCGGACCAGAGTGAAAATCAGGCCCATCTTTCTACACCGGAGGGTGTCCTATGTTTCATGCAAAAGGGACAGGCACACATATGAGGCAGAAGCTGTGCTGTACTCCATATGAATACATAATCATGTTTCAAAGGTGCACTGCCATGTGTTCTACTATGTTCTAGACATAGTCAGAGATGTCTGCTATTATTTCCCCATTATTCCTTTATTATATTGGAAGTTTCCATCCCCATACTAAAGACTTTTTTTTCTCTTCTGTGCACAGAAGTTAGGACTGGGCAAAAAAAAAAAAGACACACATCTGAGCTAAATCTGTGTATAATAGGATTGTAGCTATCTGTTTCTTAGGTTGTACACATAGAAAATATATTGTAACTTCTCAAAATGTTAAAATAAAAACAGGAAAAAAACTGTTCATAGAGCCTAAAATATCACCCTTTTCCAGCTCAGAAAAACGCTTGTTTACAATATGTCCTTAATTTGTTTGTTACTACTCTGCGTAGCTGTTATTAATATTTTAATCCTTTTGAAGGTATTAAATAGAGAATGGGGAATTTCAGTTGACAACATATGTTTACCCAGCTTGTAAATAAACTTCGCTTCTGGCTTAATGTATAACACCACAGAATATGTCATTGAGATGTCAGGTGGTTAGAACCACAGTTTTGTACCTGGAAGGATAGAAAGATATGTTTCCATGCAAAAACTGAAGACAATTCCAGAACGTTTATGTTACTAGAGGATGAGTATGTTGTCCTGATTTGAACAAATTTATTTGGTGTAACTGTTAAATATTGACTGATTTATATTTTTCTGTTGGAATTATTGGTTAACTTAAAAAAAAAATTTCTTTTGTCAAGGTAGACATTACAGAGTATTAATGATCAATATATTACTTAAAAACCACAGGTGAAAGTCAGTTTCAAAGACAGTTTTTCCTAAATGTTCATAGTATCTCAGTATTTCTTTGGATTTTCTAATTATATACTAATTATGTTAATTAATGAAGGAACTAAGATTGATATCAAATATGCTAAATGTGTATTCAAACTGAATGTAAAAGAAAATTATAATGGAAGCAGTAATTCAACAAAAAAAATTACGATTTGAGTGGGGCTTTAAGAAGCTAGTTCCCTTTACATAACCAAAATCAACTAAAGAAGCCTGAGCGTAAATGAGAACCAGTTTTTTAATGTCTCCTTTTTCAATCAGTAAACAGGATGAGTCTTGTAATTAAAAGGTATTAAGAAGCTGAAAACTGCAGTGTCTAATAAACCCTATAACAATTCTACTCTCCTTAGAAGTAACAGTCATTTTAATCCAAAAGTGACTACAGTATGTTCCATCATCTATACAAGGAAAGAAGGGAGAAGGGAACAGATATTTACTACTTATTAGGAAACTTGAAAGTTTCTCTGATCATTTAGGATTGTTAAAACTCTTAAAGGCCTCAGGAAGTGTAATTTATATTCAGCAAATGTGTCCTTCTATGGGTCTACACACACAATGACAATTTCTACCTGGAGCGAATTCTAGATTATTTTTTCTAATGAAATAGTTTGCCACGTTTACCAGAAAGAGACAGTGTTTAAGAAAGGAAAATGGTAAATTACACTTTGAATGTAATGTCTGAGCAATTTATACTTCCTGAATAAAGTGAATAGATTAGCTCAATTCAAGGTATAAAATGGGGATTAATACTTAGAAGGCTAGAAATGCAGATATCAAAGACATACACACTGTGTATTTAATCCGTCTCTATTACATATGAAATCTGAGAAAAATGTTTGAGAGAAAAAAGATTCTTTCAGAAAAACAAGGCTGTGTGATTTTGCATAGAAGTTTGGAAAATTTGTTGAGAAATTGCTTTGTTAGCTAGACTTGCAGCTGGAAAGGGGAATTTGCTGACTAACTCTATATACAATGAAAGTTGTAGAGTCTTATTTCTGAGATCAGGTCATCGCTAATAACCATGTTGTGTTAAGTCATTAAGTTTAAGGTCTTACCAAACTTGAAAAATAAACTGAAATGCGTATTTTGGGTGGAATCCATATTACAAATGTCAGTATCTGCAGCTCATGTGATCACTCTAGGCTTCTTTGTAGTGATAGAAAGAAATAGATGTTTCTAAGAAACAATTTATCTTGTCCAAAAGTAGGGATGAGACCAGGTATCTAAAAATGTCTACTTGCCTTCCGTGACTATAAAGGGCAGGCTATAAAGGTGTCTTTCTCAGGGAAAAGACATTTAAACTGCATACATAAAGTTTGGAGAAATGAATTCTTCCATGTGTGACTCATTTGGGAGCTGTTTGCTACTTTAGTGCATCTTCCTAATCTTGAGTAGATAGTCGTCATTCATTTTGCCAACAACCACACAATGGCCTAAGCCCATTCTACTCAGGCAAACAACCACTGAGGCAGAGTAGCTACAACCACCTCACACAGCACTCCTCTGAACTCTGTGTCATGTCCCTGCATCTCTAAACCATCTCTGCTGTATACTGTAAAGGATACCCCTTCACTGTGAAAGAACCCAGTTACCTGGGCACTGGTCTTGTGTTTGTCTACCTTATAAATGCATATATTCTTACTGCAATCTGCATGAATGTTAATTTTCTACATGACTGTTTTGTTGGGTTTTTGTTTTTTGTTTTTTTTTACAGTGAACTAATTTTGCTGAAAGAAAACTAGTGGTGTGGATTTGGAGGTAGCTAACTCCAGAGACCACTTTAGAAAGTTGGTATGAATGACAGTGTAACAAATTATTTCCTCTACCTTTTACAATTGTCAGATCAACCTCATCTAGCACTATAACTTCTAATACCTCCACAAACCCTAACACCAGATCCTGTCACGTAACACCTCTTTTTTTTACATGCTGTAAAAACTGCTTGCAGCCCCTCAGGGCTGCATTCACAATGCATTCACAACATTGCAGACACAATGAAGGGTAAAAAACAAACAAACAAACAAAAACATTAAAAATAATAATTGTGACTCTGGGCCATAAACCCACCACATTGGCTCAAAGGAAATCTACATTCAAAAGGCATGATTCATCCACTTTGCTCAAGAGGGGACAAGCCTGGGGCAGAGTAAACACATACGACATTTTATTATTCAGTCTCTTGTCCACCTAAGAGTTGTGTTGATGTATCCCATACAACATAAAGATAAGGTTATTCCTCTTAAATAGGTGCTGGTGCGCATGGTGCTGGTGCGCATTGTGCTGTCAACTGTGTCATAGTTTTCCTTGAAGAAAACTAGAAGGTTGTCTTCAGAATGAAGCCAGGGAAAAAAGTAGCATGTACTTAATGCAAACAGTGGTGAGTCAAGGCTCCTGCTGTGAAAGAGTGTGACAATTTGACAGGAAGTCATATACATCAACTTCCACAAGAAAAGACAGATTACTCACTTTTCAGACTCATCTACAGTATAAAAACTAGTTGTCAGGGAGCAGCAAGAATGGGGCTAATCCAGAAACGGAGTGATCCAAGAGTGACCCCAGTGCAAGGATTGCCTCCAGTGATGTGCCACGGTCCCACAGGACCTGAGCACAGCCAGGTGCTGATAACAGGGTCCATTGACAACATTGACACAGTAAGGAGTGCACCAGGGCCAGAGCCCATCCTGGGCACCCAGTCAGAAATGAAAGGAGTCAGGGCCAGAGACAGGGCTATAATATCGATCTAAGCTCCACCCAGAAGGCAGAGCTGGAGGGGCTGGAGACTGGCACTGACACAGCATCTCTGGGACAGGGACTGATGGTCCTGGGCAGGGCTGAAATGGGGTCCTGGACCATGGGCCAGATGGAGGGAGTCACAAGGGGAGCTTGGGCAGGGACTGTGAGGCCTGTGAGTGTCCTCAGGGCCTGGACAAGTAGAGAAGTCTTTCAGGATATAGATGTGTAAGACCAACCCTCACCAGCCTCTTTCTGGGGACAAAGTTGAAATCTAGATCTCTAATTGCCTTTATGAGTAGTCTCATTGCTAAGTTTTTATGCAAAATCTGGTCTCTTCTAATTCCTCTTTCTTAAAAATAATGAAGCTTATATACTCTCAGAGGAAAATGAGAGGTTTTATATCCTAAATGGACCCATGAGCCTAGGCTGTGGAGTAGCAACAAATCAGACATGCTGGCATAGCTGGGGTTTCCTTTTGCTAGCTTTAAGCAGCCGCCTATCTTCCTACAGGTTTTCTGTTTTCTTCTGTAAAAGTGTTTATCTCTCTTCATCCACTCTATGAGAAGCATAAACACTTTACATAGTCTGCTTGGATCATTCTACTGACGCTCAGGCTTTTAGCTGGAAACCTAAAATAAGCAATCCGGTTTTTCCTGTACTGCAGATGTTATAAATTGTGTGGGCTGCTATAAAGTTTACTGAAGACAAACATAATGTCTTGTTTGGAATCCTGTTTCATAATGGATTTTTTGAATGAATAATGATGGACCATTTGAAAGCTCAGAAAACATTCCACTACTATAACAAAATTAATTGGTTGTATCTAATTAATGTAGACAAAAAAAATCATCATTGGCAAGGCAATATTGTAAAGAAACCGTCATAGTCACATCATGACCTTTCATATGTATTTTGCTGTTATGAGTCATACAGTTCTTTACCTTATTATTCCCTTACACTTCTATGGCCTGTGTTTTGAAGGATTTTCTATTCCATTTTCTTTTAATCTCCCACTTGTGTGCTATGTAAACCACTATCCTTGCTACCGGCAAGAACACTTTTATGTAATACAGCTGCTGCTTCTACTACTGCTACAATTTGCTCTGAAACCAAGGTCTCGTTTTGAGTTTGCATCAGGATCATTTACTTTGTTTCCTTCAGTGCTGCATTGTTTCTTATGTTTGCCAGCTTGTCTTTTGATCATTATGGTATAATCTCTATTTGTGGCAGTTCAGGAGATGTACTTGTCACTTACCCCCCTATTTTGTTTCTGTCATGCTATCCATATTTGTTTTTCACAGTACTTGCATTTACTTCTCACAGTTACAGTTGTCAAAGTCTCTTGGGCTTGCTGTTCATCAACTTTCTGGTATTTATTTTATTTATATAATTTTTAAAATCTGTTGCACCATATAGAGGGTATACTAATTTTAGAGAGGGTCTGACAAGGAAGAGGAGAGCAGAGGAGAGGAGAGGAGAGGAGAGGAGGATTTTTTTGGCTATATCTCAGATCCAGACACTTTCTCTTCCCATTCTGGCCCTTCAGTAATCTTTGTGGTTTTTTACTTATAATTGTAAAGGCTCTTTATGTCTGATGGGCTTGAAGGCCTCTCAGATTTAGAGAAAGAGTAAGGGTAGTCAAAGTAATGCTGAAAATGCTTTAAATGGAGGGTTCCTAAACTATATAGTAATTAACTAGCAGTACAGAAAAATGAATTCAGAGGTTAAAATGTTATTTATTAAAAGTTGGTCAACAGTGCTGAAGGAGGCAGAACTGAAAGCAATATATAGACATTAAAAGAATGGAAAGTATGAGATATTGATAGAAAAGAGAAAAAAAAGAAAACAACAAGAAGAAAAAGGCTGACCACAAGATATTGGAATGTTACGAATCTTTACAGTATGTGTGTTGTTCCAGAAGTGCTTTTCATTCAACTCAAAAGTCATGGATAAACTGTACATGGATATATGACACCTTTCAGGACATGAAAAGGATAATCAAGTCCATATAGCTGGGGCTCTCTCTCTCTCTGTGGACTGTAATAAGAATTATAAAGGCTGACACTACAAGCCTGCTCTAGCTAAGAGTCAGTGTCTTTTCCTGAGACCCTTTGTACTGGGTCTGGCTGAGGGGGAACTGGTTTCCCCACGCCAGCCTGCTGTGCTCTGTGT
>WAAD01006535.1:0-25794 GCA_013389945.1 Fregata magnificens
CAACCTAAATGATTCTGTGATTCTATGATTCTATTCTAAGGTTTTGACACAACATAATTTTCAGGGGCTGGGATAAGATGTGTGTAAGCAAGAGGGGACAAATTCACTGTGACAGCAGACACAGTGGTGTCATCAGGCTTCAGGAAAAGACACCAAGACAGCACAGGAGGAACAAATTAACTATGCTGGGCAGAACCCAAAATCCATGAGGTCTTGTTAGACACGGGCCAAGGTTTTAGCGAAGACATGAGCTGGGTCTTGGCATAGTCTGTGCACAGAAGTGGCAATCAGATTAAGCTGGAGAGGAAATCAGAGCCGAGGGAGAGTTGTTTCAGATGGGAAAGATTAAAATGTGTTTGGGCTGTGAGGAGAACCAGAAGCCAGTGAAAGGGTAAGCAAAAAGAGAGCCAAAGCTGAAGGGAGCATCAGGTGACGGAGCGAGGAAGACGGTGGGGACAGGTCTGGGGCAGGAAAGGGGCTGCTAAAGGGAAAGGAAGAAATGTGCTCTTTTGCCAAAGTCTTCTTGGAATAGAACAGAGAGATCCTGTTCAGAGCCAAAACGGGGTGGAGGATGAACGAGGAAATCAGCTTTATCATGAGATATCCCGCAGCAGGAGAGCAGAGGAGGGGAAGTGGATGCTGGAAGGCGGCCACGGCTGGTGGGATGGCCTGGGGGACCTGCAGTGAGCTGCAGAGAGCCAGGCACTGAGGAGACGACAATTTATTTTGTCCCTTTTCAGCAATAGTCCATTCCATGCCTTAGCCTAGGGCCACTTCCAGCCAAGGAACTCTGTCCTTCAGGTTATGCAATATATTCGCAGGAAGCAGCCGTACAAGTCCCACCACTGGTACCTGCAGTAATGTGAGGGGCGGAGGACTCATTATTTTCTCTGACAGTATTGTGGCTTTCAAGCAATAACCCAGAAAGCAGTGTTTGCATTGGCTTGGATGTGAAGCCAGGTCATGATGCAAGCAGATAAAAACTGGAGCTTAGAAAACTGGCATTACAGTTCTGAGCTGATGGAAATGTTGCGTTGGTACCCCTAACTCGGGAGGATCGGGAGACTCATGGCGAGTAGCCATGACGTTACTCTTGGTCCTGCCTGGACAATTACCCAACTCTCACACCTTTCCTTTTCTTCCTTCCCAGATGTCCAAACACCTCTGCTCCTTCTCTGACACATGATGTGAAAACTACTTGCCTGTCCATCAGCCATCAGAGCGTACAAAACCTCGTTCAGATCAGAAATGGTGTACCTAGGCAGATCACACACCCAAAGCCAGAAGCCATTTTACCCTGATGAGGTTCCCGATGCGGAGAGCTGCCCCAGGAAGGCACTGTCCCCAAGGCCAGCACCAGCTATAACATGGCCACCCTCTAGTGGCCACCACTCCCCTCACAGAGACTCCCCATCATCTACGGGAACATCCATTGCTTGCTTCTCCTTGGTAAGAGGTTAACTAACTCAGGCACACAAAGAAACCAGTTTGGAAAATCTTGCTCTCCCCTGCCAACCATTTGCAGCAGCACTGCGTAGGCTCACAGTACAAGAGTTCACCAACTATGCATTAAAAATGTAGAGGAACCCATAGAAATTAAGGTGCCCACAACCATCACATCAGTTCCTCCTGATTGCAGTCCAGCAGAATATTTACCCTAGTCAGCCCGTATAGCACCAGCATCAAAAAGAGACCAGGTAGCGATCAAATGCTATTAGTAGGGGAAAAAAATACAAGTTTTGTTTGGGTGCACTTTCTTTCGGTTTGATTGGATTTGGCCTTGATGATCTTAGAGGTCTTTTCCAACCTTAATGATTCTATGATTCTATGATTTTTTAAAAATAGAATATTCTGATCCTCCAACTTTTTTTTTTTTCTGTTCTCTATATAGGTCAACCCATCTATATCTATATGGTGGTGTGTCAAATTAGGTGGGCATGAACACCCAGGGGAGAGTTTGCTGGGGTGGAAGGCACCACGCAGCTACTCGGGGACAAGAGCTCATATCCTTCACTTCCTCAACATAATGACCAGATGAAACATTACATGGCTGAGAATATTTCTCCTGCTAGGGTCTGTGAGGGCATCCTGGGCAGCCCGTGAAACCATACCCAGGGTCGCTGTGTCCACCTAAAGCTTCCCCCCGCAATGCATGTTGTTCCCCAGGACCCTGCGAAGGTTGCCCAGTGGGGTGCAATTTGAGAACTGCTGGGTTGGGACCAAAACTAAAGCTGTACCAAATCAACCAGGAAAAGAAGTGTAAATGTTTTTAAACAAAATATCTTGCGGTGATGCTAAAAAACAAACACATGCTGCTTCTGTGCGAGCAGGCAAAGGAGAACTGGAACCAAACTGGAAGGCGAAAAGGAAGTCAGCAACCCAACGGGTGACAAGTAACTCAGATTTCTTGCATCACACAGGATCCAGTCCTGTTGCGAAACCCCGTGGGGTTTGATCCCTCTCTCACCAGCAGTCTCATCAGCCATGAGTCATTTTAGAGGGCGAGAAGAGACTCTGGACTCACTGAGCCGCGCTCCAAGCTCATACTGGGGGATGCAGCTGAGGAGGAGTGACTTATAGCAGTGTACGCACTGGCAACCGAGTCCTCTCCAGCCACCCTTGAGAGCAGCATTAAACCTGCATTTGCCACTGGGAAGTGCACTTCCACACCAGGTGGATGTTGTAGGGGATGCCTGTTGACCCTCTCACTCTAACAGCTAACAAGTAACTGAAACACAACCAAAGCAAGCAAGGTGAAGGAATCATCTCTGGGATTTCCTGAGACTGAAACCATTTGTCCTGCCAGCTTCATTTGATGACCCCTAGTTCTTGAGCTGTAGGAGACAGAGACTAGCTAGTCCTTGTTCACACTCTCCGGACCACTCAGGAGTTTCTAGACCGCTCTTGTGTCCTCCCACAGTCATCTCTTCAAAGCCGAGAAGTACCTACCTGGCTATTCCTCATGGGAATATCACTCTGCCCCTCTTGCTGCCCTTCTTTGGACCTTTCCCAGCTCCAGCTCCTCTGGGACAGCAGACACCGTATCCATGGCACAGCGCAGAGCTATTGTGATGTTTCCCTTGTGTTCTTAATTCCTACGTGAGAGTTCCTGGCACCTCACCTGTGCTGGAGATGGCTTCACTCAAGAGTTAACATATCTGAGCAGGAAAGGCACGGAGAAAGGGACTGAGCGGTGGGGAACGTGCCTCTAATGAGGATGGGAGTGGAGAGGCTTGAACTATCCTCCCTCCTACCCCCATAACCTGCATGGGAAGGAGTCAATGAGCATAGTTACATCTCTGTTGCAATGCGGCAGGTGTAAAGCACGATCTCAAGAACATAAGTCAGGAGCTTGGAGGCTACTGACAGTGCAGGGGAGGGCAGGAAAGTGCTTGGGCTCGCACAGAGGTGCTCGGTGACACGTGCGTTACCCCCCAGTGCTCTCCCTGCTACACGAGCTGTGGTGAGCATCCAGTGTGAGCTTACAGCAACGGGTAGAGGTGGCTTACTTATGCCAGAGGAACAGAAAAGTAAGAGAGGTCAATTCCTGTGTTATTCTTCCTCGGGAAAACCCTTCTGGATATCAGCTAGCTCTGTGCTGACGTTGTTGTGCCTCTGGCTTTTGCAGACTGTCTGTCTGTCTGTCTGCCTGTCTCCCCAAGCCAATGCCATGTTCGTGGCAGCTCACGGGCCAGAGATGATAACAGCAGAGTTCGAGCCAGCGAGGAGGACAGGGGCCAGCACTGTCCACAACAGGGGATCCCTCAGGACCGGTCAGTGTGGAGGCCAGCCCTACACTTCTCCATGATGCTATACTTGGGACAAGCACAACCACAGCCAGTCCTTGGCTCTGCCCTCGTTCCCCCGATGGGGGCGTGGGGATGGCGCTGTTTCTGTCCTCCATCCTCTTACCAGGTGTGTTCTGCTGATCTTCCCTGCTCAGATCCCTTTTGTCTTTTCCTCCCCACAGGGCTGGGCTGATGAAGCTGACTCAGGATCACATGTTGCTTAGCAACATTTATTATCCCTGACAACATCCAAGTTTACTCCGGCTGCCAAAGGGAACCAGAATGAAACAAACCTCCGCCACCTCTGGCATGGAGAGCTTTTAACTGAATTTGCATTTATTGCTACCGTCTCTGCAGGCAGACATTACAAGGGCACCTGGTGGTCCTTGTCTTTCCCCTCCATCACTGTCCAAAGCCCTTTTGTGGAAGCATGTCTCTACCAGGGCAGGTCCCAAATCTCTATTCTGGTTCAGCAAAACTAACAGAGATGTAACCAGCACCAAGCTCACCTGGTGGGTGAAGAGAGGCCTTGGGCCGGAGAGCAGCATCTCTCTTCTGGGCTGTTTCCATCTTACACACGGCTGTGGGATGTTTACAGCCACTGATTCCACCAACCCGACATACACAAGCCCATCCCACAGGGAGGACATTACCTGACATACCTTCTGTTGCCAGCTGTTGCGCCACAGAGAGCCAAAATTGCATTCAGGTATTGGCATCTCCTGGGACGACACAGGTTACCAAAGGGGTGCAACTTGTGAATGAGCTGGAAGATCCTCTGCAAGGCAATGACAGTATGGATGTGTCACCCGCACCACGATAGGGAGGAAAGAGCCTCTTGCTGATGTGTCAACAGGCCCTGTGAAATGCTTCCTCTCTTTAAAGGCTTGGAGTGCTCAATGTCCTTTTGAGTCAGCAGGAATGGGGTTCAGTTCACAGATGAAAAGCCCACTAGCATTAGGTGTCTACCTGGAATCTAGGGGCAGGACTCAGCTACCTAAATGTAGGCATCCGTTTCCACTGGGGACATCCTTGGGTATCCCACCCACCTCTCTGGAAATGCATGGGTGTCCCATGCATCCTGTGCCATACCTGCCAACCCTTGCAGATGTCCTGAGCATGGTACGGCATATTTCAGAAGGCCTGAAGCATCTACACAGAGGCAACTGAATTTAGCCAGAGGCGTCCAAGGGCTTGTTACGGTTCACAGAGATTTAATCAAGGGACTCTAGAGGGCTATCCACCTCTACAGAAAGTACCTGTGTGTGGTCAGATGAATTACCCTCCAGACATTATTGTCTGTACTGGCAAGAGACTCGATGTGGTTGCCAAAAGATAGATGTGTCGTGTTATCTGAGACCTGCTGTGGTGTCATCCTCTTGGGGATGTGGCACAGGCTCTACAAGGATGGAGATATGGCCACTGAACCAGCGGATGGAGGGAGAGATGTGCCAGGCAGGAGACCCTGGGTATCAAAACAGCACTGGAAACCTGTATTTAGGCACCTGAATCATAGCCCAAGTGTACCTTCCCAGTCCAGAGATGCATTCATCCCATAGAGAGCAAAAACCAACTGGACAATGAGAAGCTTGGCCTGTGCTAGCTCTGGGCCAAGCGAGCATCGGCATCCAGGATGCCAATTCAGCAGGTTTCTGAAAATGCCAGCTTCCCTTCCAAAATAACAAGCTTCACCCACGAAGGAAAGGAATGATGATAGCTCTGTTCTCCAGCAGCTGCAACAAACAAAAGCTGTGTCAGAGCCCATTCCAGCAAGGAGGCACAGAGTAACAAATTGCCTAAGAATATGCAAGGAATTTCCTGGCATAGCCAGCCCTCCTAGCATGATCCGTGCTCACAAGCTAGAAATTCGAATCCCTGCGTTGTTAGTTAAGACGGGATTTAAAATCACATATAAGCAGGACTGGCACCAATTAGCCATCATAATGAGCAGTGCTGTAAGGTGGTGATGCCTGGAAGAGGCAGCAGATCAAACAGAAATGCATTCAGAGGGCAGGAGGGGTTTTCTGAGGGAATTTCCTTGGGATGAGCAGGGGCAATGGAGAAGGGAAGATACTAACATGGTGACTGGGGGCTACAAGGAGCTTGCTTTGTAGTAGAGAACAGAGCAAAAGCCACAGTGCTGGGAGAAACACTGCTTTGGATGGTAGCATTTTTACATGTAAACACGCCTCTGAGAACATCACAGGCTTTCAGGAAGGTTAAATAAGTGTTGTAATCTCCATTTCGTAACAGAAGGGAAAGCACAGAGACTTCAGGGACAAGCAAGAGGAGAAGCACGGATTACAGCCTGATGCTTTTCTCCTTGACCTAGCCATGAGGACAAGCTGTTTCTCTTGCTGATGTTCTTTGGGCTAAAAATCAAAGTATTCAAGGATGATTTCTGGAGGTGCATCCAGGACTTCCTGAAGGTGGCCACAAAACATGGAGAAGGGCCAAAATCATCTCCTTCTGAGCAGAAAAGAAAATGCAGGCAATGCCTAAAATTCCTTTCCTTTGTCTCTTGTGGCCCCAGATGTCCCGGGGGACATCACCCCATGGCTTTGTCCCTGCAGGCGACCCAGACAGCACAACCTCCCCAGGGCATGGAGGTGAGCTGAAAACCTCATGTGGTTTTGGAGCACCATCAGCACAGGGCTGGTGAGCCTTTGCCATCCTTCCAGCCCCTTGGGGATGCTGTGTCCTGCATCCAAGCTACTCCAGCTAACATCTACGTCCTGGTCCTAATGGTTTGCTGACCTGATTTTACTGTTGGTTGCAGTCTGGCACAGATAAGCAGCCTGGGGTGGGTTTGCTGGATGCACTTAAGGAAGGGCTGATTGCACAGAGTATCCTGGGTGCACTGAGCTCCCCAGCACTCAGCACCTCTCTGGACCAGGATTTGGATCAGCTGCATCACAGAGAGGGAAAGGACCTAATTTTAGGTCTTCCTCCTGGAACCTAGATCAGTTCATGAAATATGCAGCACCCCAGTGAGGTGGCAATAAGGTTGAAAGGAAACTGAGGCACAGCTAAGCTATGCACCCCAAAGATAGGATCCCAGTTCCATGCCTTCCTCCAAAGCAGCCATGCTCCCTGGCAGACGAAGACAGCACATACAGCAGTGCGTAGTGTCCAAACCAAGAGTTGGGCACTGGATCCACTTTGGCCGAGCCCCCAGCCCATGTCTGATGGCTCAGATGAAAGGTTTCTGTGCTGGCCCCGCTCTTGCTGGAACTGAACAAGGATGAACAGCTTGGCTTTGATTTGCAAACTGAGCCAAAGCCCTAATAGAAATTACAGGAGGAAGCTGAGCAGACTCCAGGATGTCCTCTTGTCCAACCCCAGGATGTCCTGTTGTCCACTTCTCCCCATTTGCCGCAGCAAAAAAAGGGATGAGAGGGTTGGGACGTGCCCTGATTACCCTGCTCTGGAAAACACTTCGCTCCGCTGCTGTCGTTTCCTGCCCACCTACAACTAGTGGCTTTAGTGTTTGTGCTCTTGGCACAGCCCGATGAACCCGGGAGCTAAGAAAACATTCAGAGGGCTCGAATGAGTAGCAGCCCTGTGTTTGGGCTGAATAGCAAAAGGAGCTTGTGTGGGTTTGCCTTTCAAAGCCAGCTGAGAAAAGGTTTTGTTGCGACTCTCTGTCAGGCCAGAAGCGCCGGGGAGTCTTGAATTCTGATGTCTGTGCTTGTTTGTGCCTATTTAATTTCATTATTTACTCTTTAACTGCTATAAGGGCTGAAGCAGCTCAGAGCTCTTGCAGAGAGGACTCCCGCTGGTCCTGTCCAGGCGAGGTTGGGGTCTGTCATTTGACTCGGAGAACCAAGGAGCCCCCTCCAAGACCCAAACACCTTCCCACGCAGGACATCATTGCTATGGGAATGGCCCTGTGACGCAGCCTCTGTCCTGGCCCAGACCCTCCACTTGGCAGGGTGCTAAGAGGGTCCTCTTGCACTCAAGGTTTTTTTCCAGTCTGAACACAGCGAGAGGAGGAGAGACAGAGATAAGAGTGTAGATGGAACTGTAGCCGCTGGAGATCTTACCCTTGTCCAAGACCTCTGCCCTCAGACCACCACGTCATCCCACAGCTTCTGTGTCCTCTTGAATTCCCCCAAGCATCCCAAGCAGCCGTGATGGGAAAGATCTGCTCCCTCCGAGCTAACCCTGACCTTGATCTGGCACCTCATCATCTCATCCTTGGACCTGGCTACAGTTTCCCACAGATCAGAGATCTCCAGCCTTGATGGTTGTAACTCACTCTGCCTTGGAAGGAAGACACAGCACATATTGCCTGGAAACACTCTCATGCCATCAAAATTCATCTTCTCAGGAGACCGGCACCATGGGAAGCCACGGCTGCAGTGGCCCGGTGCTGGCTCTGTCAGATGTCCCTTGGTGCCTTCCAAGTGCAGGTCAGTACCTCTACGGCCACCACTCAGTGCCATGAGGCACACATGAAAGAGGGACTACCCTCAGCTATGCATGGTCTTCTACAACCTCAGGGTATCAGCCATAAGCTGAACCTGCAAGGTGGCCATCCTGGCTTGGAGACTGCAGTAGTCACGGTCCCTACAGAGAGCACGTGATTTTGGCTGAGCCACCTCTGCGCCGTTCTTGGTACGCATGCTCCAGACCATGCGCTCCTGCCCCCAGCCAGAAACCAACGGGGAGAGCACCTTGATTTCTGCTATTAAAGCATATCAGGTGCTTTGAAACATAGATATCAACTTATTCCAGGTAAGCTGCAAAGCAGGGAGCTCCAGGAAGATTTTGGGTGATGCTGATGAAATGGTCTCGTCTTGAGTTACTGAAGGAGGAGCAACATAAAGGAAGAAGGGGGGTGGAATGGAAGAGGGTAAGGATAAATATTATTTAATGAGTATTAATATTTAGTAGCCAGAACCTGTCCTTGGTTAGTCTGTGAATTTAGATATGAAGCTCCTGGAAGGGCTTGAAGGGATTTTTGTGCCTCGTATTCTCATAGGTGCCAATTAATTAGACGAGCCAGCCTGAGATGCAAGACACTCGAGATGAAGCAGGGTAACCAAAACCAGTCTGTATGAAAAAAAATAATTATTTATGAATAATTCAGAACTAACACAGGAGTCCCAATTAAGGCTAAACCTCACAGAGGGAAATGCAGATCTAAGATTTTTTTTGGACTGAATTTGGAGTTCAGATTCAACTTTGGAGTTGCAATCATGTGAATTATAACTGCTGGGCATCCTCCCTTGCTGCCTTGTGCCTATATTGCATGTGCTGCACCTAAGGGCTGTGTTTTATAGATAGAGAAGTGTTGATTCAGCCATGTAGGTATGAAACCATCCGTTGGCTGCCGTCACTGCACACACAGTGCATCAGATGCCTCTGGGGACATTATTCTTCCTGTCCTAGCCCTCACTCTGCGGTCACCGAGTTGACATCAGGATAACCCCATTAGTGTCCAGGAGGGCCTCCCGCTCTGCACGTGCGTAACCGGGAGGGAGATGACCCCGCTGTGCTCCTGGCCCTGGAAGTCTCCTCGGAGAGCACTCGGCATCTCGCAGTGCTGCGCTGACGATGTGCTCCCTGCAGTGCCTCACGTCAGCTCGTCTTGCTGAGCTGTGCACCCCCCAGAAAGACGCGGAGGGAGATGTTCCTGCCCCAGCAGCAAGAGCTGGCCTCTTCTGCACGTAGACTAGTTAATGCTTCGCATTTTGTCACCTACTGAGCCCCATTCGACATGGCGCTTCAGCCCAGGTGTCCCACTGAGTCATTTCTCTGCTGCAGGACAAGCCCCTTCCCTCACTATCTCTTGTGGACCACTCAGAATTTCTCCACCTGGAGGCACTGGAGTATTTCCCACCCATCAGGAGAGCTCTTTGCTCACTCTCAAGCCAAGGTCTGGCGTTACCCCAAGGGATGTCTCTGACTGGGCTTGGGCTCTCCCAGCTCTCTCTGGAGCTCACATACCCCCCCCGGTGAAGCATAGATGCTTCAGACAACATGGATGAAAGGATGGGGGCCACCAGGCTCATTGCAGGGAGCCCCACTTCCCAGCCCACTCCTCCCCTTGCCGTGCGGTGCACCTCTCCTTGGGATGCTGAGCATCCTGCTTTCCAGGGAAGGGGGAACTTGGCACCACCGGGGAGGGCTTAGCGACCTGCTGGGTGAAGTCCAGAGTGGGGAAGCTTTCACAGTGCCTCGGGGAGGTCCCTTTCCCATCTGCCCTATAATCGCAATTTGCAACGATAACCAGCGTCAAATCCCATTTCAACGCCGAGTGCTTCAAAAAGAGCCATCGCTACAGCAAGGGGAGGATGCTCCTGCCTCCCCTTCCCCTCCATGCAGCTCCCATCAGGCAAAATCTCTGGCTTCCCAGGATCCTTCTACTCCTGCCTTAAGAAACAAGGAGAAGGGGGAAGGGAAGCAAGTCTCAGCCCCAGGCTCGTGCATTTTCACCCATCAGAAAGCAATTTTACATGATTACAGAGTTTTCTATTCTGGTCTGCAATTGCAAGTTTATTAGTTAAGAGCACACCAGTAACTTTGAATTATGACTACATTAGAAGAAGCACTCAAGCCTCATCATCTTCTGAATAAGACACTTAAGGAAACCTCCACAGCAGTTATAACCTTTGATGGATCTCTGCCTGTGGCATCACTTAATGTGCTCATAGTGGGAATAAGGAGAGGAGAGGGGGAAGCAGGTGATAAAGCTTCCAGCACAGAAAGCCACAGTATAGCAGCAAATCACACCCATCTTTACGGAGGAGGTTCACGAGATGATATTGATCTACTTTCACTGTTTAAAGCCCAAAAAGGGAATCAAGTTTAAGCAAATGAAAAGCCCTCTCTAAAACTGCAGAAATTGTGAAAGATGTGCAGGAAATACAGCACGGGCAGAAGCTGGCCAGAGATTTCCATAAGCCTTCACAGCAAAGCAAAATCCATCCTGGGAACCTCTTTGCCAAACCACACGTCTCCTCTCCTGGGAGATGGGGCAGCTGGGGTACATCATGGGTCAGGGCATAACAGCCACATTAGGGGATGTGGCCAAGGGGATGCCCTTCACACATGGCCTTGCTGCCTTAGGGGGAGCTCCAGCAACCCCTGAGCATCTCCAGCAGACATGGACAAATCCAAGAGCCCGCTGGGAGTTGGAGTAGTTATCCTCATTTCACAGCAACAGGGAATTATTACAAGCAAAGGCAAGGCAAGGACAGATTTAGACCCAAATCCTAAAGTACCTAAAGTCCCTTGACCAAATGGCTATTAATTCAAAGGACATAAAGCTTAATAGACTATCAACGGTTGATGTATTAAGAATTTACTGAGAACACCGAGATTTACAGCAGAATCAGGGGACTGAATTTTTTTGTTTTTCCTGAGCCAGAAACATCTTCCTAAATTGTGGAGCAATGCTTCCACTCTGTAATTTAAAATAAGTGATTAAAAAAACAGAATAAAAATAAAATCAAAGCAAATTTCAATGATGTGAAATTAAGATTACTGCCAACATCCGCTTCCTGAAAAGGAGAGAGATAATCTTGAAAAGATTTTGCTTGCAAAGGAGAGAGGCATCTTTAGCTTGAATGCTTTTTCAAACGAAGTAGAAAAAAGTCCAATCCAGAGGAGCTTAGGCAACCCTCTCCTTCAGCAGAGACAAAATGCCACTTTGGGAAACCCAGCAAATTTGGACCAGTGTTGCTGGAGGATGCCCTCCCTGCAGGATCATATCCCTCCCAGGGGGATCTGAAATGTTACTTCACCCAGACTTGCGAAACTAAATCAAGCAGAAATAAAATCACCTCCCATGTCCACGTTCCTTTCCCTCTAACAGGCCCCGGTGAGGTTTAGCCCTAACGCTGGTAGCGTAGCTCCAAGGTTGCCCTTCAGTGGGACCGATGCGGGATGGGCTTTATTTACCGAGTACAGGCTGTGCTGACGGACTTCTTGTACTCGTGGAGTACAGCCCGGCATTTGCTGCCTTCAAGCAGCTCCTGGGTCGGACTCTGCAATCCCGCTGCCGCCTCCGGGATTTATTTGCAAGGACAGAAGGTCATTTTCCCAGTCACTACGCAGGATCCAGCCCAGCGACAGTGGCAGGGTGCAATATTTCCAGGCCAACTCCCGGTCAGCCCCTGAAGTGCTGCTCAGTGAAACGAGAACACCTTTCAAGTAATAATTTTCAACCATCCACTGGCCGACCAGCTCCCTCTGCTGCTGCTTCTTCCAACTTGATCCAAACTACATTTTCAGAGATGAGAAGCCACCAGAAGCAGCAGATTAATTTAGCCCAGCAGTTGGCTGGAAGGGCACAGTCTTTGGGATTTAGGGGTCAGCTGGCTCCCTGCGAGATGCTTGGTGATATACAAAATGCTCTATGACATGTTAAACATCTGCACATGTCCCAGGTCCTGTGGGAGACCCACCACAGCTGGAGGCCAGCAGATCCTAAGGCATCTCCAACAGCCTATGGCTGCTGAACTGGACTGAGCCCCACTATCCATGTGAACAGACTTCACACTGACTTCAAGGTTCTTGGTTTATTAGGCAGATTTCTTTCCAATCCTTTGGGTTTTTCATAAAAAAGGCCAGGGTTGTACCGAGACCAAACAACTGCCTTCACCGCATCACCGAGTGCAGGCATCTGGCATCTCCCTCACTGATGCTGCCTCGCTGTCTCTCTGTTCACATCCCTCAGTGGGTCCGTACCCAGATCAGATGAGCAGAAACTCTGGGCAGGGGGTATCACAGCAGCCTTTTCCTGGTTTATTTTGAAGCTGTTACTCTAACCGCTGCACGCTGTGCCTTCAATCTCAATTGGAGTGTAAATCTCAATGGCTTCTCTTGAACCAAGGCGTTTTATCAGCCCGGCATTTACATCGCTAGCCCTTGGAGATGTGGGGATGCCAGACACCTTCTGAACTGGCAAAGATGGGGAACGGCAGCAAAAAAGTGAGAAAAACAATCTGCTGGCTTGCTGAACAACATCACCCGTGCCCATTGCAGGAGGAGCTACCATCTGCCATAGCGATGATAATCTGACAGCCGCCACTTGTCCCCAGCAGACCCGAGCCCCCGCCGACACGCTCGGCAGTGTGCGTGACATAGCAGGAGACAGCCCATCTTGGGCTGAAGAGCGTAGAGGTGAAATAGCCTCCACCTCCAGTTCACACTGGGGAAACTGAGGCACGCAGCGGCTGGGACAGGCCTGTGATTTTGTAGAAGTTTAGCGGTAAACTGGAAATGTGTCCTCCACGCTCTGCCATGAGGATGAAGCTGTCATTGAGGGGTGGGAGGGTGGCTGGATTCAATATATGTTTAGAAGTGAGCGAGGTGATGCCAGGAGGCTCCAGCTGTGGCAGAGACAGCCTGGAGGGAAGGCAGGGTGTCATGCAAGCTGCTACCCAGTCAGCCCTTAATTCTTCTGCAGGGACTGGCAGCAATGACACCAACCTCCTGGCAGTCGGGCCAATGGGGTAGAGATGCAAGGGAGGTGTCCATCCACCAGGAACATGGAGGAACCACCAATGCACTTTATCCCCAACCACCCAACAGGTGCCGGACATGACCGTGTTCAGGTCATCTCCCACCCGTGGCCAGGTTGGACCTGATAACCTCGGGATGTTTGAAGCGGTGACCCAGAGGTGAATGGCAGCAAGGTTTATCTCGGAAGGTTTATTTTGACAGCGGTGTCCACCCTGAAAAGAAAATAGCCAGCATCCTGTTTTAGAGCTGTACCATGCCGCCGCGGCCAAGCAGCTCCCAGTGGGAGCGGGACAGCAAAGCCCTTGCTAACGGGTGGTGGAGAAGAGTTGTACTCAACACGACCTTCAATCCATTGTCCCAAGCCTCTGCGTGGGCCCCAATGTCTTTTTTCAGCATCTTCTCCTGCCTGCAGCCTGTGACTACTAAGGAACAGGGAGCAGGTAGGACTTACGCCCCAGAAAAGGAGGAATGGTTGGTCTGGAAGCACAGGAGCTGCTCTGATCAAAGATGCCAGCTCAGAGCAAGGCTGCATCTTGATTGCTGCGGGATGATCAGGATACGGCACGTTCAGAGGGAGCAGGATGAAGCCAGCAGGCTGAGCTGTGGGGAGGTCGGTGCAGTGGCAGAGGAATGTAAACCCTCCTTACGTTTGGGCTGCAGAGGTGGGAGAGGGATGTGTGCCCATGGCTGCAGAGATGGCTTTGGTCCGTGAAGTCTGTCAGCACAGGATTCCAATGGAGCACCTAAGGAGGTGGCACCACCCACAGCCATCTCCAGGACCTGTTCGGTCTGTTTCCGCCAGACTAAGTATTCCCAGCCTGAGGGCACAGGCTACATTTTGGGCTGTATTTGAAGACACTTCTATTTGGGTGAGAAAAGAGTGGGAGGTAAAGAGACAATGCAGCAGAAGCTGTGCAACCTCCCTGAACAAGTGAAGCCCTGCAGGAGAGCAGGCCAGGGAAGGAAGGAGGATGCACCCCCTTTGCAGAGCAACGTCCTCCTGCTTGCTTTCCCTCTTGGCAAGCCCAGCAAACAGGCTGCGATGACAGGGGGCCATATTCCTCTGCTGGAACCCCAGATGGATGAACATTTGCTGTGCAGCTCACAGAGGAATGGGAGCCTCAGACCCTGCCTGTCCAGGTCTGCCAGACCTGGCCCCCATCCATTTAAGGACCAGAAGGAGGATTCATATGGTAAATGCAGGTGACCCCACCGGCTGCATGCTGCAGGCACTGCAGACATTTTGGCTTGTATGGATGAGCTTCCAGCTCAACCATGACCTGTTCCCACCAGGACACCAGAGGGGAGGGAATCTGCAGAAGGGAGAGGGGAAGGACAGCCAGAAGAGTGGGGAATGAGATGCAGCGACCAGATGGATGTTTCCAAGGGTTGCTTCAGAGGGTATTCAAGCTCCAGGAGGAAGCATTTTTGCAGAGGATACCAAATGGGAAAGGAAGAATGCTTGGAGCAAGGGCAAAAACACCAGAGATCTGCCTACAGGATAGCTTCATGGTCCCGGATGGGGCAGAAGACCTAGAGGAGCAGGGAGATTCAGGATGATGAAAGAAAAGCAATGCCAGTTCCTCACTGATCCACAGCTGCAGCTGGGAAAATTCATGCCAGGACTCAGATCACAGTGTTTCCTCGTAAGGGGTGTGGTGCCTTACGTGAATTAAGATGAATCGTGCAAAAATTTAGCCTAGCACAGGTCTATCAGCCATCCTATCAAGTTGTGTTTGACAGGACATTGAAATAGCATTGCCAGAAGCTGTGAGCACAAACCCTCCCAGGGCACGCCAAGAGCTGCTAACAAGAGTCCATCTCTGCCTCAGGTAACGAGATCTGCTCTGTACAGCAACTACAGAGGCCCCTTTTCAGGGGTGCAAGGAGGAGCCAATTTTAGGATGCTCCACTTTTCACTCATAGCCAGAGGGCTGTCAGCTGCTGGATGCATCTAATCTTATTGGCAGCATGTAGCTACTGGCTTCTTGTCTTTATCTTTGCTTCCACTGGAAACCGCTGATGGAGCTTCATGATTGTGAAGCACAAGTTCACGCTCCAACACCAGAGCTTGGACCGTCACTGCAGGAAGAGGAAGGCATGGGTGAGAAAACTCAACCTCTGCATTTCACACTATTGACATCTCAGCAAATCCTGCCTGGAACAGTAGCAACTAGTCAGGATTGCTTATCTGCTGGCTCTGCCTGCTCTTAAGTGGAGCAATTTGATGATGTCAGTCCAATAACCCTGGCAATAGCTTAAGAGGAGTCATAAATCATTGACAATAAGTTAATCACTTCAGCTAATAGCTAAGACAAGGAATACATTGTTTTAAAATGAAGCAAAATTTGCTAGTGACAAAAACCCATATTCCTCCTCATTGCTTTCTGCTGTTGCTGTTGACAGGAGAGCAATCCTAAAAGAGATTTGCTATGAAATCACTGTTTCCCTCCCGATCAGGCAGGGGGAAGACTAAAGCAGCTTTTAAGGTAATTCCAAATGTAAGATCTTATGTCACCAGGTCATTCAGGAGGTAAGTTCTTTCTTCGTAAAAGAAGAACAAAACAAAAAAAAGTCCTCCTCCTTTATCACATCACTTGGCAGCCTTGTGTCAATTCACCCAGGGATGTGAAACTGTTGTAAATGCAGCAGGATGCTGATCCTCCCACTGCCCCTTCCCTCCTGGAGGAGCGTGGAGTTACCCCTCTTCCGAAGGAATACAATAGGATGCTTCTTTTCCAAGTACATATGTGTACGAAAAAAATTCATTGAATTAGCTGTGCCTTCCTCCTTCTGCTTTGAAGCTTGACTGGGCTGACACAGAGTTTACTGCCTGGAAATGTATTTGAGGGTGTTTTTGGAAATCACCAGATTTCGTGATGGAAAGCTGAACAAGGGGATTGCTTTGCTCTCGCACCAGCACACGTAACCCTCTCCAGCAATGCAAAGTGCACAGCCACAGCTCTGGTGTAGGTGTCCAAGAATTCNGAGTCTATTGCCTCCCACCTCTCCATGTCACGCTGGATTTAATGGACCTGCTGTATCTCCCCTCTTCTTTCCCAAGTTAAGGAGTCCTGGCCTGCCTAACCACTCTTTTACAGAAGTCCTGCCAGACCTTTGCCATCTTCATGGGGTCATGAGGATCCAAGATGCCTGACTGAGAACCTGCAAGAGACCCATGTCCTTCTGGGCCAGCAACCAGAGGACAGACGGGATATCCCAGGTCACATCAAATAGCACTTGGCACTTAGACTTCAGCAGCTGAAATGAGCTGGGTGGGACGAGGATCATCAAGAGAAGGCAGAGGGCAGAGGGAGGGTGGGAGCATTGGTGGGGCACCGGGTTGTCTTGCAGATGATGTGATTTTCCTCCACAGGAGCACAGAGCACTGGATTATTTCCTTATGGATTTGTTCTGAAATCTAGATGAATGCGTCACCATGGTTCTCATCCTCTCCTGCAAATAGTCATTCTTTCAAAGCAAAATAAAATCAAGGACCACCTAACTTGGCATATCAGGGCAACTCTATCTCTCCGAAGCCAGCAAGCTTATAAATAGGATATCAGAAGGAAGACAGACTGACGGGACCTTGTAACTCCCACCTGACTCCATAGCTGTTTGGACAATGACCAAACACCAGGCTGCATAAAGCCAAAGAAACTCCATCACTGGCAGGGGTGGGAGGACGTTTCTCCTCACCCTGAGGTGTTTGTGAGTTTTTTCCATGTTTTTTCACTGTGGAGCCCTAATTAACGACAGATGCACGGACCTCCCGGGCTAAGCGTGCCTGAAGTCAGTACAGGAGAGGGACCAGCATTCCCTGTTCCCAGCCCTTGGCCGGAACCACGGTCAAGGGGGCCAGTCTAAAATAAAAGGTTTCATCGTGTGAACTTTCCAGAGGAAGCAAGTTTTCTCCTGGAAAGAACAGAAAGTGTGTGTGGCAGGAGCAAGCAGCTCCTTGGGGGCTGCCTGAGCAGGAAGGAAGATGTTTTGATTTATTCTAGGTGTGAAACTTGGCCAGGGAAGCTTGCCAGGTGTTTGTGTTGGCTCCCCTTTGTCACCAGGCTGTGCTTGCAGCAGGAACTTTGCTTCTCAAAGCTGGCCTCTTAATATCCATGATCAGGAGAAGAAGAGGGGACAGCCAACAACAAGGTCTGGCTTACCCAGGGGCAGGGTTGGTGGAAGGGCTTAGGTTAGATTGAACTCAGCCTCCACCCACATCTGGCAGGGATCACAGATGCACATGGGCTTCCCCCAGGGTCAGCCTCACTACCATCTCCATCCCTGCCACCTCCTCGCTGCTGCAGAGAAAACCAAGAACCCAGAACCCAGCTTATCATCAGCACTTTGGGACAATTTTCCCAGCAAAGCAGATCAAAGCAAATACCTACAACCGGGGCGTGAGAAGCCAGATCTGCGGCAGCTCAAGGCATCGGGGTGCCAGCCTTTGCTCAGCCACAATGCAACAACTTCCCACAGATGGGGCCAATTCAAATCAAGCCTTTGTGCTTCTGGACGGCATGAAATTGGCATGAAAAGAGGACAGACGACAGCCTTCCCACTCTGCAGGAACTGGAAGGTCCCGAGATAGCCTGGCAGCAGGCTTAAAGCAAACAAAAGGAAGTGCTATTTCACACCACTCGCAGAGACGGTGCAACTCATTGCCAACAAATCTAGCCACCTTAGATCCACTGTAGGCAATGGGAAATCAAGCAGATGATTGTGTTCTGGCCCCCATCTGGCTCAATGCTCGTGCTTCCCTGAATGCAAGGGGTTTCCTTCCCCTCCCAGGGTGTGAAGGCACAAATTTTGCTCTTTTAACTCTTCCCTTTCCTTTCCCTGTATCTTTCTGCATGGGTCTCACAGAGGTGGGTGACCCACTAGCATCACCTCCTCCCTCCGCTTGTATTGCTTTCTCCCCACGTCTTCTCATATGTGGGATAAAGGAAAGGGTGGAGAGAGTTGTTCCTCCTCTGCCTTCTTCCAATCTCCTTGGCATCCCATGTCTTTCTTTTTGCCTTTCTGCCCTCCAATTTTTCCCTTCCCTCGTGCTCATATCTATTCTGCTGAAGGCAACCATGCTGGACAGTAAGCATTGACTCCAGGTCCCAGCAGTGCAGAGCGGCTCACATCTTCACGACTAGACCACACTTGTGCACATCCCCACAGCACCTCCTGTGGCTTTCCTGGGGCCAGGAGATATCACAGTCATTTCTTCTGTTTCTGCCCCATTCACAGTGCCTGGAGTAACGTCCCTGTGGTGTCGCAGCCCAGAAAGATGTGTGTGCAGCACAGTAGTGTGTTGCAAAGGGGCACGTGCCTGTGTGGGGAAACTAAGCGTGTGACCTGGGATTTGGAGGGCTAGAGGACTGCACAGGGTCAGGTCTAGACCAATTTCATCCATGCAACCTGAAATGGATGAGAGGAGGGGGTTTCTGGTGCAAACTATGCTCAGAATCATGCTCAGCTTCCTTTCAGAAGGGACATTAATTTACTCCAAAAGCAATACAGGCTTCTGCATGTCTCCCGCTGCCTGTCCTCCTGTCACTCTAGCATCTCCTTCACCAGGGATTCCCCTCACCGTTAAGGGTGAGGACCAAGGACAACCTGCCCTCGGACTCAGTTCTATGCGTTGAAGGTGTTCAAGCTCTCCTTCCTGCCCCCCTTGTCATGTTAGGCACGGTCACCCTCTGCAAATCACTTCAGCCTTCACAGCTCTTCAAAGAGGCGAGCCAGGTAGACAGAGCAAACAGCTCTTGACTTTGCTCCAGACCAAGCACGCCCCTTTCCTTGGGATGAGACAGAGTGTGCTGAGCGTACACAAAACATCCTGTATTTCCCTGACACCTGCGTCTAGCGAAGCCCTCGAGAGGCGATTTAAGGACAGTCTTCAGCTATGAATGTTCTTGGTTTCATCAAAGTCAGACCTTTATTGTCATGAAAAGGATATTGTGGTGAGAGCTGTCCCTTCCACTCACTGTTGGGAAATGGACCTTGCCATGAACTAGCTCTCACATTCCCTGGAGGATTAACCCACGTATTGCTTTTAGGACATTTATGAACAGTCCTGCCTCTAAGTCACTACCTAACAGAGCACTAGGAAGAGAGACCTGCTTTAACAGACACCTGGGCCACCAAATCCACCTGCTTGGGTCCTGATGCCTCCTTCCAAGACATGCACAAGAAATTGCATGAGCAAAATGAACTCCATGGCTCAGATCCATGTGCAGCTGAGCCAATGTAGCTACAGAGAGGAAGAGCCTCAGCTATTCATCCCTCCCTGCTTCTCCCCAGCTGTGTGGTCCTACCCCTTCTCAGCACCCGCTCAGGCCCTGACACAGCACCGAGCACAAAGACAAGCCAGTTCTCATCCGTGTCGTTACAGATCCCATCTCTCAGGGACGTGGGAGGATGTTGTATAAGGGCATATGATATTATGGCTTATCGCAGAAAGTCTTTCCCCTCACAGGGAGGTCACGTGCTGAAGCATTCAGCCGCATCGCCGCAGACCCCAGCACGACGTCCTCATGTGCTTGTGCAACGCCTGTGGAACACCAGGATTGCCACTTCTCCAGGAGGACACGAACCCAGGTTTCATCCTTTTGAACATCCCTCTTGTGCAAGCAGGCGGTTTGCATTTCTGAAGAGCTTTTCTTGTTTTTCTAATTCTAGAAAAAAACATTTCTAATTTCTAAACCAATTCCTCGACCCTCCTGAGTACATGGTGGCTTCAGCATTCTTGAGTGGGACCTACAGCCTGGGTCCAGGCACTGGTCGCTGCCTTGTGTCAGGGGACTCCTGGCAGCATGGGGCAAACCACACAGGAGAAGAGCTGCTGAAGAACCCATCCCGAAGGGCTCATCATTGGGACAGGCAGCAACGAAGCCCCAGCTCCACGGGAAAGCACCTGGCAGCCCTCTCCCTGGAGAGCAGGGAGATGAAAGCACCCAGGTGCACAAGCAGGCAGCTGCAAAGGGCCCCAGAGCCCATCCTAGCACAGCATGCCATGTTCCCAGAGCGGGATCAGGGTGGTGTGACCCGCTCTGAAAGCAGCCAGGTAATTCCATACCTGCTTGGCTCATCAGTTGGGTCATATCTTGGATGTCTGCTAGACTCCCATGAATCCTCACCACTCTGAACTGTAGAAGTGGGTATCTACACTGAAAAAGGGAGAGAGGCAGGAGGAGCTCGCTTTGGAAAGCCCCCAGGTGGCACCTCCCTTCGAATCAAGTGGCTACATTCTCCCAAGGAGCTCTCATGACTATGATTTTGCAAGATGACGTTCCCTAGCAGACCTCCTCATGTGAATGCCGTTGGCGAAGGCTGGATCTGGCCCATCCGCCCCCCCGTCACCCACCGGAGCCAGAGCTGCTCCCTCGCCACTGGATACATCTCCAGGTCAGGAGCTGCCTGTCCACCTGGCTCCGCATCCCACCTCATCCCCAAACCTGAGCTCCTGACCGAGCGCTTGAGCGCTGCTTCCGACGGGACCTGTCTGAGCACGCCATTGTACATAGCTCGGGGTGACGGCTGGTGTTTTGTAGGAATTAACCTCAAACACAGGCACAAAGTTTGAAAGAAAAGAAAATCAAAGATTAAATATCAAAGCTAAACCTGCTAAAAACAGAACCCTGAAGGGACAAAATCCCCGGCCTCAAAGCGGCTTACACATCTCAAGTTCCTGGTGGTTTTTTGACCAACCTTAGCTCAATCCTGCCCAGCTTTCCTCCCAGACACAGTGTTTCCAAACACATTGCTTCCTCACCGTGAAAGCTTGCTCCCACCTTGCTAATCCTTTGCTTTTCTGCTGTACCCCCCAGATCTACCAAACGTGCTTTTCCCACAGGACCACCTTCCCCAACAGACCCCTCTAACTACATCCCTGTGGTGCATCTCCACCATCTTCCCTGCTGTTGGTCCCAAACGGTCTGAACCCCCCAGGGTCTCCCCTGTCTGAAAGACGCACCCCACCCCAAATCCAGTGGGCTCCTCTTCAGCTGCCCAAAGCCCTGGGACAATCACCAGCTTAACCAAGTGTCTCCAGGAATGCCAGCCCCAAAGGGGTTTCCAAACATCATCACTCTTTATCCAGCACATGCACAAATCTAGATGAAAATGAGACACCTTTGTGCATTTCTCCAGCTCACCACACGTTGAGTGTCTTGCAGCTTTAGGGCAGAGCTTCCCCTAAGGTATCCAGGACTCTCCTTCCCTGCACACAGCTCCTCCACCCTGACGTGGGCTGGGCGAGCCTTGCTCTCCCCTCTGCCCCTGGCCTCTGCATCTGCCAACCTGCAATCTCCTTATCAGAGGTGGGATTCAGCTGGCAGATTAAGACACCTAAACATGCGCGTCTTGATGTTGGACATTGATGGGAGACAATGGAGGAGTCTCAGATGCCACCAGGTGCTTGTTTTCAGGCCACCAAAGCAAGCCTGGGTGCCAACTTTTGGATGAGCCTCTCAAGTCACACCCAGCAGGTTCTCCACCTGATCTGCTACTCCAGCACAGGTCTTGTGCCAGCGCTGGGTATGAGCCACATTTTCTGTTTACCCAAACTCTCTGGATAACCACTTATCCAAGATCAACGCTCCCCGTAAAGCCCCTGCACCAGGTGCAGGAACATCTCCCATCGCATCTGAGTGAATTCCCCATGTTGGCTTTGCAGAGAAAGCAAATCCCCCATGTTTAAAATGGAGTTTGCAGACTGAGGGGGGGAGGCAATGAGCCCCCAGTACAGGGCAGATCTCAGATGCCATACGCAGTTCTCTCAGATCATGCCAGGCTCAGACAGCTGATGGAGAGACCTCCACACAGAAACCGTTCCCGTCTCTACTCCCTTTAGACTTTACTATGGCATGATTCACATTTCCTCTGCAAAGAGCAGTTCCCATCCCAAACATGCCTGTGGAGGCAGATAGGGGCTGTTTATCCTAGGAGAAGTTTTTTAACTGATGTGCACTACCTTACACAAACAGCCCAGTTCAGTCCCCTGCTACAATTCTGTCATGGGTACCTGAGAAAATGGCCACGTCCCTTGGAAAAAGGGACAAAAAGTATTTCCATAGGAAAAATAGAGGACAGGGAACAAGCACAGGAGAGCATGGATTGAGGACGCTGAGCTTTTCTTTCTGGGATCCCTCGCTCAGGACATACAGGGACAGATCCAGAGCCAACACTCAGCACCAAAATCTACTACGGCCTAGAATGATGTTATAGTCCCTCTCCATCACAGCTAAGAAGAAACCCACAGCCAGGAGAGAAAAATTAAAACTACCAAATGCCTCCGCTTGCCCAAAAAAAGGAGCAGTTAGGTAAAGATAGAAGAGGAAAGATGCTGGTGCAGCATCCCCTGGCTTTCTACCCCACTTCCAGTGCAGGCGAGGAGGCCATCCAGGAGGGCAGCAGTTAAATCCAAGTCTGTATCCCTGAGAAAAGTGACTTTTTGCAGTGTCTGCTCAGGCCAGAAGGATGTTCTGGAATTAAAAGCCCACATGCAGGTGCAGGCACCGTTCGGCACAGTCTTGCTCCGTACCCAATACAAAACATCTGTGCAAGCGCTGCCAGCACACCTCATCCAGAGGAAATAATTTGGGGATTAAATGGGCACACATGTAGCAGAGAAACATGATCAAACAAGCACAGGAAAAGCCACTGCCGGCAAGGACAGCCCTGCAGACTCCTCCAGCCTAGCAAGGAAATACAAAGTTCACACAAAGGGAACCAATAAGGAGAAAAAAAAAAATGTATTTTAGGAGCCCTAAGGTAAAAATCCCAGCAGGAGTCACATTCCAAAACCCAGTATTGCTTTTTGTAGCCCGCAGGAGCAGAGAGCCAGTTTCCCTCCCAAGGGGAATGAGTGCAGCTCTGCCAGAGGCAGCAGAGCTGCCGTGAGAAATACGGCGGCCCCTGACTTCCACCTGGTGACTTTTTACAGTACAGGGAATTTCCAGAGATGAAAAGATCTCTACGCTTTGTTTGATAATTATCCTCTGCTAGCGACTTCCCTTCATCTCCGGCTTTATTTTGACACATTTATTGTGCTCTTTTGATCTCCACCTTCGCAATGCCACCACAGATAATAATTTCCAACAAAGGATTAAATATTTTGATGTCTCCACAAGTAGCATCTGCTGTCACTCTGGCTCAGAGGCAGCTGCAGCGCCTCACAGCCGTTATGCTTTGAGACAGAGAAAGCCGATCACTGGCTGAGATCATGAAGACATTTCCTCCTACAGCAAATGGCACATGCAGCTACACAAGGAGAATTTGCATCCCATCCTTTGCAGCTCCTGGACCTTGCAAATCCTCACCACAGCGCTCTCCCTGCTCCTCGCAGGCTGCACACGCGTGCAATGGGGTTTGCCCTCTGGAGGTCCAGCCTGCAAGACCAGCATGGATCTCCTTCACCCCAGGACACCCCTTGTTTTAGAGACAAAGGGTAAACGTTCAAGCTGAACCCAGCCCCTCTGCCTGGGGGTCGCTGGAGGGCAATGCAGGATGCTGCCTGGCATGCACTTGAGGGAAGGAGCTGTATTATTTTCTGTTGCAAGGGGAGGTTGCAGCTGTCTTGGGAGGTGCAGGTTTGGCAAGGGAGGAGGAATGAGATGCTGATGGACGGCCACAGCCCTCCATCACTCTGCCGGACTGAGAGCTGGGAGGGCTGCCTAGCCCAGCCTCGCAGCTGAGGTTCCCAACCCATCAGGGCTCATCCTTGGAGCAAGGGGGCACGGCTCCCAACCACAGAGCCTTTGCAGAGGCACTGCAGGTGCCCTGTTTGCCAAAATGCTTTCGGACAGCCACCTCCCCCTGTATTTGCAAGGAGCATCCTCAGTGTCATCTCTCATTCCGCATCTTTGGAGACCACCAGCACGGCTGCTGCCTGCAAATCCGTGGGATAGAGGGAGCCCAGCCATCCCCTGGCACAGTGCACCAGGGTGGACATTCGTGCTGCCCCAAATCACACCGCACATCATCCAGACTCTGCCATGTGTGGATCAGGGCTTTCTCAACCACAGTGACCAACTCCCTGTGAAACACCTCAGGCACAGCTTGGCCATGACCTTGTGTTTGGGCAGGGTTGTTCCCATCCCTCCCCGAGTGATGCTGCTGGGCTCCTCCATCCACCACAACGTCCGACATGGTGACAAGAGATGGTCACATCCATGAGGCCATATCCAACTCTCTCCTCGTAGACCTGGGGCCATACAAGGGGTGAAAAACTGGCAGCTTCTGGAGCAGGGAGCTCAGCACTGCCTTTGCCAGAAATTGCCAATGTTGCTCATTATTTAATTTCTTCCCATCAATTCCCTCCCAATCTCTCCATCCCAAGGGTTTAATTCTCCAAGGAGCGGGAGCATCGCTTGCTCTCCCCATCCAAACGTGCTGTATTCACGCTCACCAACCCCAATGAAATACCTAAAGAAAAGCAAGGACAAACTCAATGAGAAAACCCACCTGAGGAGACCACGGAGAACACCTCATGCATCACTTCTCCATCTGACAGCTCCCCAAATCTCTGTATTAGGGGCTGCGCTGCCGTTCCTGGGGAGCTCCCTGGTGTCAGAGCCACTTCAAGCTACCTGTCAAGAAAGCAGAGCGCCAGCAAGGACCGCAGTGGCAGTTTTAAGACGCAATTAAAAGCTGTCCTGAGGCAAAAGCATGCATGGAAAATAGAAACCCAACTGAACACGTGACCTTTCCCCAGGACTGCAGTCTTTGCTGTTTCTCAGCAGTTTATGGCATTTTTTAATTGAAAAAAGTGTTATGCATTAAATTAATAAAATCTTATTCAAGATAGTGATGAGCCTTAGCTGTCTATTTCTTGGGGTAATTTAAAAAACTTTGAAAAAATCTCTATTTTAAAACAACTCCCTATGTATTTTCCCAGCAAGCTGAGAGGCTCCAAAACAAAAATGTCCCATGGTTTGAGAGCAGCCAGCTTCTCCAGACTAGTAAAGACCAGTAAGTAGAGGAAGAAAGAAACATCAGATGGCTCTCCAAATTTGTCCTGGTAGGCAAATAGGAAAAAACTGCAATTTGGAAAAAAAAATTGTTTTACTTACAACCTGCCATTACAGAATCACAGAATGGTTGGGGTTGGAAGGGACCTCTGGAGATCATCTTGTCCAACCCCCTGCTTGAGTAGGTTCACCTAGAGCAGGGTGCACAGGGCTGCGTCTGGGCAGGTTTTGAATATTTCCAGACAAGGAGACTCCACAACCTCTCTGGGCAGCCTGTTCCAATGCTCTGTCACCCCCACAGTGAAGAAGTTTTTTCTCATGTTCAGCTGGAACTTCCCGTGTTCCAATTTGTGCCCATTGCCCCTTGTCCTGTCGTTGGGCACCACTGAGAAGAGTCTGGCCCCATCCTCTTGGCACCCACCCTTCAGATATTTGTAAGCCGTGACAAGATCCCCCCTCAGTCTTCTCTTCTTCAGGCTGAACAGACCCAGGTCTCTCAGCCTTTCCTCATAAGGGAGGTGCTCCAGTCCCCTGACCATCTTTGTGGCTCTCCGCTGGACTTGCTC
>WAAD01006536.1:0-18404 GCA_013389945.1 Fregata magnificens
TAATTATATCACTGGACTAGAAAGCCAGGAGATTTGAGTGTACATCTGTGTCTGCTGACCTTTCTGTGCACGTGACCTGTGGGTTAGTCTTTCCATATTTGTGAAATATTTTTTTATCTTCCTACCCTGCTTTAATCACTTACCTTGTAGAGCTTTCCCAGGCAAGGATTGTCATTTAGTGCATAAACATCTAACTCGGGTGTGCTGTGATCTCTGGGAGTGACCTGGACCTTACCTAGAGCTCTCAGAAACCCAGACTGGCCCTAGCTGTGGCTGCCTGAAGTGTGAAAGAAATGTTTCATGTTGTTCATAACTGAATGTCTGTTTCCACTGTAAGATCAGGTCTCAGTCCCACAAAGGTAGTTTGAGTACAAGAATGGTCCAATTATACTCCGTAGGTTTTTCAAATGAAGGATAGGACACTTACAGGATTGTTTGTGTGCTTTCCATGTACTGAGAAGTTATGGAGCTGAGAAGGAAAATGGTGATAAATCTGATAGAGAATTATACTGTAATAGAAAACATGGAAACAAACATAACTGTTCCCATCTGAAAGTGATGATGTCTGTCTATGGAAGTTGAAAATGAGTAAATAAAGTAAGATTCTGTTCCTTCCTCAGCATGAGGTCAGCTGTGCCTTAGTTTCTTCCTCTTTGTGGTAGTGGTTTTGATGTAATCATACAGTATATACTGGCTTTTCTAAATGAGGTCACTCCACTTTGTTTTAATTGCACTGGAATAGATATAATCCCCATAGTTGTATATGCATACTTGTGTGTATACATGATACCCATATATTATATATAATTTCCATACTTAATAAAATGCAGCTTTCTTTTCACATAATCAGTTCATCTCCATGGTTGCTAAGGCTTTTTATGGGGGTTCCCTTGGCTGTCTTACACTCAGTCCCATGACAAAATATATGCCAGCTTAGATCTACATTCTTTTCAAGGGCACTGAAGTCACAGGCTCAATACATCCCATTCTCACATAGTCTTCTCTGAAGACAGCCATGTGCTGCTGCTTTTCCACCTTCAACCTTTGATGTGTGTGTTTTCCTTCTATGTCCTTCCCCAGCTGTGCTCTTTCCATGTGCAGAGAAATTTCTTTTCCTATGGTACATAATTCTTACTTGCATGATGCTGCTTGCTCCAACTGTAAGAGCTGAATGTTGGTTGCCATGTCAAGATGATTCAATAAATTTCCTTATTTCTAACCTTCATGTTTCCTGGGTTCAGGGTCTTCTGGCTCTGCACATACATTGGATGGGGATGTACTGTATTGGTGTAGGCTGTGTCAGGGGTTGATCCGTTAGGTGTTCTCAGGATGTGCCTGATAAGTAACAGTAGAAAGGAAAAGTGGCTGCACCAGTTTTCTCTAAAATAAACAAAGAAAAAGAAACTTTTTTGAGTACAATGGACATTATTCCATAGTCAGCCTCCACTATATGGAAAATTTAGGTTCAATTCCTGTACGAACTTGAGGAAATTCAAATCTACATCTTTTTGAACAGTATAATAACTATCAAAAAAGATAAATTCTTTCTGTGTGGGAAGGGTACTCTTACTACTTCTGGTTGAAAGTTGTACTTTGAAGAAAAAAAAAAAAATTGACAAGTCACTGGGGTATAAAAAGAGCACGGAAAAGAAAGCTTAACCATTTACCCTAGAGGTTAGGAAATGTATTTGTGAAGTCCAGAAGATTGTTCCTTTTCAGAACAATGTATTTCTGTTTTAAGTTTTGCTGGTGCCAAGGTGGTTTATCATAAAAGTGTCTGTGGAAACAAGACACATACATACAATTCAGAGAAAACAGAGCATAACACTGAAAAGTAGAATTAAAGTAGTATGGATGACANCAGGATGTGCCTGATAAGTAACAGTAGAAAGGAAAAGTGGCTGCACCAGTTTTCTCTAAAATAAACAAAGAAAAAGAAACTTTTTTGAGTACAATGGACATTATTCCATAGTCAGCCTCCACTATATGGAAAATTTAGGTTCAATTCCTGTACGAACTTGAGGAAATTCAAATCTACATCTTTTTGAACAGTATAATAACTATCAAAAAAGATAAATTCTTTCTGTGTGGGAAGGGTACTCTTACTACTTCTGGTTGAAAGTTGTACTTTGAAGAAAAAAAAAAAAATTGACAAGTCACTGGGGTATAAAAAGAGCACGGAAAAGAAAGCTTAACCATTTACCCTAGAGGTTAGGAAATGTATTTGTGAAGTCCAGAAGATTGTTCCTTTTCAGAACAATGTATTTCTGTTTTAAGTTTTGCTGGTGCCAAGGTGGTTTATCATAAAAGTGTCTGTGGAAACAAGACACATACATACAATTCAGAGAAAACAGAGCATAACACTGAAAAGTAGAATTAAAGTAGTATGGATGACACCAGCTATAAGAACTGTTCCAGAAGTACCTGCAGGCTTATTCTTAAGGCACAACTGACTTTTATTAAAGTGTATTTGGCACGCTGTGTAGGAAGCTGATTAGGTGATAACCCATTACACTACAGTAGTATCTTTTATTTGTTTAGCATTTAATTATTTAAATAAAAGGACTTTGCTGTTTAACAAAACACTGTTGTCTGGTGCACAGAAATATGTAATTTAACACATCTTGTTATCTAACAGCTCTATACTTTTATCAACTCAATAGGCTCTTCTGTTTTCCTCCTGGTTGTACTGTGATTACATTCTTTTATCAGATATTCAAAAGAACTGCAATGAATTTAGGTAATATTTTGAGTTTAAAGTAAGTATCAATTGCATTTTAATAACTTGTTTAACAATGCTTCTTATTTTTAATAAAAGTAATATTCTGAAAATAAGAAGGTATCTTAACACCTGCATAGAAGAGAGTAGCTCGTATCTTTCACCCACCTGTGTTGATGCAACTCTCCTCCTTCGGAATCTGACACAGTAAATTAGCAAAATAAAACTACACACATGGCATATTTTGCCATGACTGAGGGCAAACAATGTTAGATGCTAATTTATATGCTAAGGCATGATGCTGCAAACATTATGTATGTGACTAAGTTTACAATGTGCATGAATTTACTTGGATCCATAAGCGTTTGCATTATCAGGGCAAAATAAAGAGCACTACTCTGAGTGTAAAATAGGGGAATAACACTTAGTACTGAGGTACAGGTAGAATAGCTGCAAACTATTTCAAATATATAGCATAATTCCTCTTAATCTCGTTTGAGAATAAAAATGAAGAAGGGTTATAGGATCTGTATGAGCATCATATTTAATCCTGTTCTAATGTTTTCATTATTATGAGTAACTAATAACAAAACAATGTAGTTGTTGTTTCCTTACCCTTTTCCCTGGGAAAGAATCAATAGGGCAGTGGTAGTGATCTGGGAAGGCTGCTATATGATGGTGGCAGGGAAAAAAAGTGTTCATCTGGCAAGTGCTGTTTTAAGAAAAACTTTTGTAGGTACAGGGTGATAAATTTAAACACACCCCACAAATCACTCAGATGCTTTCCAGATCTACCAGAATACTCCTTGCAGAACACTTTTTCAGAAGTGTAACTTACAAATTATAGCGATTGTACAAAAGGACTTTCCTACTTTTTATTACAAAAAAACTCCAAAAGGGTCAAATTTGATTAATGAAACTGTTCAACAAAGTGAGACACCCCCAAAATATAAAAATAAAAATTGTACGTAGAAGCATACTTGGAACACCCTCATTAAGTAACAGAGTAAGTGTCTTCCTTAAGCCACACGTATTACATGTGACTGAATTATGAAGAGTGGATGTTACCTTTAAATGACCTTAACAGGAAATCACTATACTGCCAATATTACTTGTAGTTGTCATGATTCATGTTTACAGCTGCCAGCTATCCCCCAATGATCCAGTTTAAATGTTATGCATGGAGCAGGAATTAAGAGAAGTGCTGAAACTGAAAACCTAATTAACCCCCTAATGCATTTAAGGTGAACTCCTTGTTCCTTAAATGTCTGAATATGCATAATAACAACAGCTGTCCAAGGGGAAGATTCAGTGTCCATTTTAGGAAACACTTCCCTAATATCCACAACTGGGATCTTTGGAAGATTTATTTAGCTGGTTGTGAGAGTCTTGAAGGACATGAAGAAATTTTTAACTCCACCTTATGGCATGTCTTCCCTTGCCCCTTAGACAAAGTTGAAAGGGCCTGATCCATAGATTGCTTTCCTCAATAGTAGAGCATTTTAGTAAATAGATGCTCTTTTAGGATTTCAGAAAGATTAACTTACTGAGGATCTGGAATTTGTACATTGCTTCTCCAATTTCTGGAATACAAATATCCATATCTCTTGGGTTCCCACTGCCTGAAACTGGTCCATGATGTCTTGCAGCATGACAGAACTAGGATACTTTTTATGACTTGAGACTGAGCTCTTTTAGTAACAAAGCTATGGTAGCTCCCTTACCTTTTTCAGTTGCTGAGAAGATCACAAGGCTGGCAGTAGAGTGAGTTTAAGAGAAATGCCTAAATTATTAGGGTAAAGCAAAATAAATAGGTTATCTCTTAAAATTTAGTTCAAAGGTAGACTGATAAACAGATAGTCTATTTTATCACACGACTCTCCTGAACTTGTTTTGACATAATCATAGGACCTAATCTGAAACCTGTTTTAACTCATGGGGATAGATAACAAATAAACATCAGCTTAAGGAAGAAGAAAGATGAAGTTTAATCTTGTCCAGTTATGCAGTCTCTGATAGTGTCTGATAGTAAATTCTGAGGCAACTTCTTCCTTCTTCCCTGGTCCTCAGTGAACTCTAATTCAGGATTTTCCAAGCTAGAACAGATGAACTGATGCCTTTGTCTACAGTGATCCTTGATGTTGTCTTTATGTTCTCCCTCCCACCCTGCCCCATCTGTGAAGCTGTCCAAACACCTTTTGAGCCCTGTAAACTTCTGGCATCCACAGTATGCCCCAGTGAGGAGGTCTACAGCTTACCTATGCCTTGTGCAAGGAATTGCCTTTTTTGACTGTTCTGCATGCTGCTTGCGAGTTTCATGTGATGGCATGGTGTTTGATTTAAGAAAACAGGAAACAGATCTGTCTTTATTTAACTTCTCTTCTGCTCATAATTTTGTAAACTTATATTTTGATTATTTTAATTGAACTGGTCTTACAAAAGTATCAGTTACATGTTCTTATTGCTGTTCTCTTTTTCATAGACATACTAGATCTATTCTTTTGCATTGGGAAACAAGACCTGTACAACAGTATTAAAAAAAAAAAAACAAAACCCACAAACAAACAATCTGGACTTTAGCTGATGTCCCTGACTTGTGTTTTTAACTAAAGTACTAGAATTTAGCCCAAAAGAATACAGGAGGGAGTGCTACTGTGACTCTCCAATTCTGTTGCTTCAGCCCACTAGAGAAAGTGTACTTATAACTCTACAGCTGTAGAAAGCTCTGCTAAAAAACCCCCCTACAGTCTTTGACTGCTATTAACATTTATAAACAGCAGAAATTCAAGGCGTAACAAAATTGATACAGCACAGCTCTCATGTGAGAAATAACATAATCAATAAAGACTAAAGTAAAATATCCCTACATCAGCCTGAGGTCTGAATTTGTGGGGGTTCTTTCTTCAAGTGGCAATATTTTTCCTACTCGATTTGCTTAAAAAATCTTTAAGAATTAATATAATTTTGCTTCTGTTCAGTCAGACAAACATGGCCCTAGATGTGGTATTTTAAACCAGATATGTTTTCACTAGAACTGTTAAAGGCAGTACTTGCTGCAATTACCAGGTGCCCTCTGCCATCTTTCTGCCTAGGCAGTATCACTTGGTTAAGGAAGAATTGTTTTTTAAGGGGTGTTTTTTGTGTGTGTGTTAACTCTTCTTACAGTAGGCTTTGAGTGGAACCAAAGAAACTGTCATGCCACAGTGATTGCAGGTTGAATAATCCCCGTTAGGAGGCAGAAATGGGGTTGCAGTGATCTTGTCTCAGTCTGCACCCACTGACAGACTTTCCCCTCCATTTCTGTAGGCAGTTGTGTTCCATGCATGATCACTTAATTCTGTAGTGGTGTTCCAAACATACTGGGGGGGCAGGGGGGAAAACAACCTCTACACAGGCAAACTGACTAAAGCCTGTAGGGGATAATTTCAAAGATACAAATGCTGTTTACTAACTGAACTGTAACCATGACTTTGCAAACCTTCCCCTATAGGACCAAACCATATCCTCTTCTTTCACAGGCCTCATTAATGCTTACAAAATTAAGTGAGGTTGAGGCAAACCAGCTTAGTAATTTTGGAATAACGAGCATTGGCATTGCTGTTTTCACATACAGGCAGCTGAATTTGTATTGTATTTTTGCTGTTGATTTTTTTCAAAGTATCAGTGAGTCTGGTTACTTAGAGCCATGCAGTAATTCAGTAGGAATCCTCTACCTAAAAGTTAATTTACTTAACTTGTCCCTTTTCAGCTGTTACTTATAGCATTGCTACAGGTCAGGACACTTGACAATCGAGCTCCCCAAGGTGAATACTATTGTATTCTTACTTATTGTATTTTTGTGTATCCATTTCAGTCCTTCCCCTGTTAATAAAAATGTGTGAATGACCAGGTACTGTGACTTTCATACTGTGAAAGAGATGAGTTTCAACAGTGATTGGGAGAAATCAAAGGCTGAAATCTTCTAAGCATGAAATACAAGGCTTGTACCACAGCAAAACAGTAGAGAATTTTCATATTAGGCCATGTTGCAGGGAAGGACTTTCTTATTCATAATACATTAGCAGTAAAAGGAAGACTGGGGAAACTGTGGGCCTGCTGCTGAACGAGGTGGAGGCCCTGGTGACGCAGGATGCAGAGAAGGCAAAGTTACTGAATGCCTTCTTTGCTTCAGTCTTTACTGCTAAGGCTGGCCCTCAGGCATCCTAGCACCCAGAGGTGAGAGAAAATCTGGAGTAAGGAGGACTTCCCCTTGGTTGAGGAGGACTGGGTTAGGGATCACCTAGGCGAACTGGATCCTCACAAATCCATGGGCCCGGCCCTGACGGGATGCACCATCTGGTGCTGAGAGAGCTGGCGGACGTTCTTGCCTAAGCCACTCTCCATCTTTGAAAGGTCATGGAGGACAGGAGAGGTGCCTGAGGACTCTCCAATCTTCAAAAAGGGCAAGAAGGAGGACCCAGAAAGCTATAGGCCAGTCAGCCTCACCTCTGTCCCTGGAAAGGTGATGGAACAGTTCATCCTGGAGGTCATCTCCAGGCATGCAGAGGCAAAGAAGGTTATCAGAAGGAGTCAACATGGATTCACCAAGGGGAGATCATGCTTGACCAACCTGATAGCCTTCTATGATGGCATGACTGGCTGGGTAGATGGAGGGAGAGCAGGGGATATTGTTTACCTTGACTTCAGCAAGGAGTTTGACACTGTCTCCCATAATATACTCACAGACAAGTTTAGGAAGTGTGGGTTAGATGAGAGGACTGGAAGTGTGGGTTAGATGAGAGGACTGGAAGTGTGGGTTAGATGAGAGGACTATGAGGTGGATCGAGAACTGGCTGAATGGCAGAGCTCAGGGGGTCGTGCAGTGTCTGGTTCGAGGCCTGTAACTAGCAGTGTTTCCCAGGGGTCTGTACTGGGTCCAGTCCTGTTCAATATATTCATCAATGACCTGAACAAAGGGATAGAGTGTACCCTCAGCAAGTTTGCTGACAATACCAAACTGGGAGGAGTGGCTGATATGCCAGAAGGCTGCGCTGCTATCCAGCGAGACCCGGACGGGCTGGAGAGCTGGGCTGAGGAGAACCAAATGAAATTCAACAAGAGCAAGTATAGGGTCCTGCACCTGGGAAGGAACAACCCCATGCACTGGTATAGGTTGGGGGTTGACCTGCTGGAAAGTAGCTCTGCTGAGAAGGACCTGGGAGTGCTGGTGGACAGCAGGCTGATCATGAGCCAGCACTGTGCCCTTGTGGCCAAGAAGGCCAACCAGTAGGTTGAGGGAGGCTATCCTCCCCCTCTGCTCTGCCTTAGTGAGGCCACATCTGGAGTACTGTGTCCAGTTCTGGGCTCCCCAGTTCAAGAAGGACAGGGAACTGCTGGAGCAAGTCCAGTGGAGAGCCACAAAGATGATCAGGGGACTGGAGCACCTCTCTTATGAGGAAAGGCTGAGAGACCTGGGCTTGTTCAGCCTGGAGAAGAGAAGACTGAGGGGGGTGGATCTTGTCACTGCTTATAAATATCTAAAGGGTGGGTGTCAAGAGGATGGGGCCAGACTCTTTTCAGTGGTGCCCAACGACAGGACGGGGTAATGGGCACAAATTGGAACACAGGAAGTTCCACCTGAACATGAGAAAAATCTTCTTTACTTTGAGGGTGACAGAGCACTGGAACAGGCTGCCCAGAGAGGTTGTGGAGTCTCCTTCTCCGGAAATATTCAAAACCTGCCTGGACACAGTCGTGTGCACCCTGCTCTAGGCGTACCTGCTCAAGCAGGGGGGTTGGACAAGATCATCTCCAGAGGTCCCTTGCAGCCCCTGCGAGTCTGTGAGTCTTGCTTCCTATGCTAACCTTTAAACTCATGGCAAAACACCAAAGAGACCATAACTTGAGGATTTTCTGTCCTCAGTACACTCCTGTTTAAGAATTCTGGTATTTTTAATCTTTCAGTGCATGAGAGAACAACTGCTGTTCATTAGGCAAGGCAGAAGCTTAATTATCAGGGCAATAAGCTATAAAGGCAACCAATACCCTAGTAGTCTTATTATAATAGGATATATGATTATCCTATTGCTCATCAGTTCCCTTGGTCAGATGCCCCCTCTATCTTAGGGCAACCAGTGATATCAAAGTGTTTTGTCAGTGTGATTTAGGAGAATCCTAAGATTTAGCTAAGGGTGTGTTGTTTTGGGTTTTTTAATATTTTTTAACACAAAGCACAGTTGTATGAACACATTAATCTACTTAGCTATCTAATTTTATTAGCTAATTTTTTACTTGTGTATTTAGTTAAGTATGTGGTTAGGCACAAACAATTGTTAAAAACAAACAGCACATTAAAACCCAAACTTGTTATATCTCCCAATATTTCACAAACCAACACTTTCATGACTCTATTTTGCATATGTGTATTTTGCAAGCTTTTTTGACACACATGCATTTATGCCATTAGATTACTGGAACAAGGCAGTCAGAACAGATCTTGTATTTAACTAGTATGCTACTGGTGGTTTGCTGAGTGGGCTATCATATTTGCTGTAAAGAAATAACACTAGATTTTTGTCAAAGACAAAATGTGACCACAGAGTTAAAAACAAACAAAATCAACAGTAATTCTCACTTTAGTGAGAAATAAAAAAGGTATTTTCCACTTTTTCCTACTGCCTTAACCACATCTTTTCCTTGTTTCATATTATAAATGAGTATTAATAGGTAAATTGGATAAGTGTATCTGTAGTTTTAACTGAGGAGGAGGACACAAAACATGTATGAAACGTAATAGTACCAGTATGCATCCTCCAAGCATGTTAAAAAGCATTGGAAACGGGGAAGATGACCGGCCTGGCTGAACAGGGAGCTTTTGCTGGGGCTCAGGAAAAAAGGAGTCTACCATGCTTGGAAGAAGAGGCAGGCTACTCAAGAAGAATACAGGGAGCTCGTTAGGTTGTGCAGAGAAGAAATCAGTAACGCAAAAGCCCAGCTAGAGCTCAATCTGGCCACTGCTGTAAGAGATAATAAAAAATGTTTTTTCAAATACATTAACAGCAAAAAGAGAGTCAGGGAGAGTCTCCCTCCTCTGGTGGATGCGGCGGGGGGCGGGGGGGAACATTGTCACCAAGGATGAGGAAGAGGCTGAGGTATTTAATACCTTCTTTGCCTCAGTCTTTAATAGTAAGACCAGTTATCCCCAGGCTATTCAGCCCCCTGAGGTGGAAGACAGGGACCGAGAGCAGAATAAACCCCCCACAGTCCAGGAGGAAGCAGTCAGTGACCTGCTGCGCCACCTGGATGCTCACAAGTCTATGGGGCCGGATGGGATCCACCCGAGAGTGCTGAGGGAGCTGGCGGAGGAGCTTGCCAAGTCGCTCTCCATCATTTATCAGCGGTCCTGGTCCACGGGGGAGGTCCCGGAAGACTGGAAGTTAGCAAATGTGATGCCCATCTACAAGAAGGGCCAGAAGGAGGAGCCGGGGAACTACAGACCAGTCAGCCTGACCTCGGTGCCCGGGAAGATCATGGAGCGGCTCATCTTGAGTGAGCTCACCGGGCAGGTGCGGGACAACCAGGGGATCAGGCCCAGCCAGCATGGCTTCATGAAAGGCAGGTCCTGCCTGACCAACCTGATCTCCTTCTATGACCGGGTGACCCGCCTAGTAGATGAGGGCAAGGCTGTGGATGTTGTCTACCTGGACTTTAGTAAGGCCTTTGACACGGTCTCCCACGGCATTCTCCTGGAGAAGTTGGCAGCTCACGGCTTGGATGGGCATACACTTTGCTGGGTAAAAAACTGGCTGGATGGCCGAGCCCAGAGAGTGGTGGTGAATGGAGTGAAATCCAGTTGGCGGCCGGTCACGAGCGGTGTTCCCCAGGGCTCAGTTCTGGGGCCGGTTTTGTTCAATGTCTTCATCAATGATCTGGATGAGGGGATTGAGTGCACCCTCAGCAAGTTTGCAGATGACACCAAGCTGGGCGGGAGTGTCGATCTGCTCGAGGGAAGGAAGGCCCTGCAGAGGGATCTGGATAGGCTGGATCGATGGGCCGAGGCCAACTGTATGAGGTTTAACAAGGCCAAGTGCCGGGTCCTGCACTTGGGTCACAACAACCCCATGCAACGCTACAGGCTTGGGGAAGAGTGGCTGGAGAGCTGCCTGGCAGAAAAGGACCTGGGGGTGCTGGTCGACAGCCGGCTGAACATGAGCCGGCAGTGTGCCCAGGTGGCCAAGAAGGCCAACGGCATCCTGGCTTGTATCAGGAATAGTGTGACCAGCAGGAGTAGGGAAGTGATCGTGCCCCTGTACTCGGCACTGGTGAGGCCGCACCTCGAGTACTGTGTTCAGTTTTGGGCCCCTCAGTACAAGAAGGACACTGAGGTGCTGGAGCGTGTCCAGAGAAGGGCGACGAAGCTGGTGAAGGGTCTAGAAAACAAGTCTTATGAGGAGGGGCTGAGGGAACTGGGGCTGTTTAGCTTGGAGAAGAGGAGGCTGGGGGGAGACCTTATAGCTCTCTACAACTACCTGAAAGGAGGTTGTAATGAAGCGGGTGTTGGACTCTTCTCCCAAGAAACTAGTGATAGGACAAGAGGGAATGGCCTCAAGTTGCATCAGGGGAGGTTTAGATTGGACATCAGGAAGAATTTCTTTACTGAAAGAGTGGTTAGGCATTGGAACAGGCTGCCCAGAGAGGTGGTGGAGTCGTCAACCCTGGAGGTCTTCAAAAAAAGGCGTAGACGTGGCACTCCAGGGGCTAGTTTAGGAGTCATGGTGGTGTTAGTTGATGGTTGGACTTGATGATCTTAGAGGTCTTTTCCAACCTTAATGATTCTACGATAAACATAAATGCATCCTAAGTATTTCGTTGTTCATTTGCAATCAAAGCATTTCTTCACTTTGCTTTCATGCAGTCATTAAGCACTAATCTGTTTTGCTAAAAAGCTACACCTTAAAATAAATGGGTCAAAATATATCAAATATAGGAAACCATTTTTAAAAGGAAAAAAGAACATGAAAATTAATTGACAGATTTAGTTGCTGTGAGCGAGACTTTAAAAGTTATTTTAAACCCCATCTGACACATGAATACATCTTTAAATACCTTCAAAAATTTGGCAGCTATTCAACTTTCTTAGTATGGAAGCAGCATGGAAGATGAGCAACTTCTGAGACCTTGTAATAGTGCTAGGAAGTACAATGTGGTGTATAATGTGCAAAAGTTGAAATCTTATTAAAGTATTGTCTGTAAATTCTGATTTCTCCTTCAGAAGAGAATCCTGTAGCTTATAGAACAGGTCAATAACCAGAGTTAATTTTTTCTCTATTTAGGGCTTTTAGCAGTGGTATAAAGTATTTAAAAGTAAAAGGGAACACTGAGTTCCAGATCTGGCTCACGTTATAGTTGTGTGAACCATGAGGCTTTAGAGCTCTTCACTCTCATTCTGTATCATGCTGGCTCTGTAACCTGTTGCATGAGTAACTGAAAGGCATGCTGCTTGCTGTTTTTCTGCACTCTATCCTAGGTGGTGAAAGCACTCACCTGCAGGATGGGAGGCTTCGTTGTGCTCATAGAAGAAAGATGGGCAGCCTGAGCCTGTGCTTTTCTGGATGAAAGGAGACTGTAGGCTGCTCTTAGTGAGTTTTTTTGTAAATAACTATTACTTTAGACAGGTAAGAAGGTATCTCCCTGGATGCTTAATTACAGGCCGATGCAAAGTTGCTGTGCTGTGCTTGAAAACTGTACTGACCTGCTTGGAAGGGGACACTGCACTGAACTGCAGTAGGGCAATGCCCTGCCCTCAGCAAGGGTTATTCACATGCATTCAGCACCAGCTCAGTGTATCCGGTAGTTTGTGTTACATTCCATTGGTAGACTTGTTCTTTATTGTTTTGTTCATCGTATCGCAGAGTCGTTTGGAATCATAGAATATTCTGAGTTGGAAGGGACCCACAAGGATCATCGAGTCCAACTCCTGACCCTGTATAAGACAACCTCAAAATTCACACCATGTGTCTGAGGGCGTTGTCCAAATGCTTCTTGAATACTGTCAGGCTCGGTGCCATGACTGCCTCCCTGGGGAGCCTGTTCCAGGGCTCCACCACCCTCTGGGTGAAGAACCTTTTCCTAATGTCCAACCTAAACCTCCCCTGGCGTATCTTCCTGCCATTCCCTCAGGTCCTGTCACTGGTCGCCAGGGAGAAGAGATCGGTGCCTGCTGCTCCTCTTCCCCTTGTGAGGAAGCTGTAGACCGCGATGAGGTCTCCCCTGAGTCTCTTCTTCTCCAGGCTGAACAGACCAAATGACTTTAGCTGCTCCTCATACGGCTTCCCCTCTAAACCCTTCACTACCTTCGTGGCTCTCCTCTGGACGCTCTCTAGTAGCTTCATATCCTTTTTATACTGTGGCACCCAAAACTGCACACAATATTCAAGGTGAGGCTGCACCAGTGCAGAGTAGAGCAGGACAATCACTTCCTTCGACTGGCTAGCAATGCAGTGCTTGATGCACCCCAGGACATGGTTTGCCCTCTTGGCTGCCAGGGCACGCTGTTTGCTCATGTTTAGGTTGGAAGTAACCCCCTGCTCAAGCATGGGCAGCTTAGAGCAGGTTGTCCAGGACTCTGTCTAGTCGGGTTTTGAATTTCTTCACTGACAGAAACTCTATAAGCTCTCTGGGCAACTTGTTTCAATGTTTGACCACCATCACAGTAAAAACCTGTTTTCTTGTGTTCGGATTGAATTTCATGGTTTTAATTTTATTTGTCTTAATTTTTTTCATGTTTTGTAACTCTTTACTTGCTGCTTTTTGCCTCTGTCAACGGGTGCTACTGAGAAGAGCCTGGCTCCCTCTTCTTCATTCCCTTGCATCAGGTATATATACATTGATAAGATTCCCCCGGAGCCCTCTTTTCCAGGCTGAACATCCCAGCTCTCTCAGCCTTTCTTCATAGGAATGATGCTTCAGTCCCTTAACTGGCTTTGTTAATCAAGTCCAGAAGACATCACAAATACTCCACAGTGGATAGAGCACCAAACTTAACATTTTAAGTTTTTAACAAATATAACCCCCAGGGGCTTTATTTAAGCCACTGGATATGTAATGGATGCACACAGATGAACTAGGGAATACTAAAATGACTTAGACCTAACTAATGTGACTAACCAGTTGTGCTGGTTTTGGTTGGGAGAGAGTTAATTTTCTTCATAGTAGCTAGTATGGGGCTATGTTTTTGGATTTGTGCTGAAAATAGTGTTGATAATACAGGGATGTTGTAGTTGTTGCTGAGCGGTGCTTACCCAGAGTTTCTGCTTCTCATATTGCCCTGCTAGGGAGGAGGCTGGAAGCCCATGAGAAGTTGGGAGGGGACACAGCTGGGACAGCTGACCCAAACTGACCAAAGGGATATTCCATACCATATGATGTCATGCTGAATAAAAAAACTAGGGGGAGTTGGCTGGGGGGACATGGCTGCTGCTTAGGAACTGGCTGGGCATTGGTCAGTGGGTGGTGAGCAATTGCATTGTGCATCACTTGTTTTGTATATTCTTTTATTGTTAAATTTTCTCTTCCTTTTCTGCCCTATTAAACAGATTTATCTCAACCCATGAGTTCTACCTCCCCCACTCCACTGGGGGAGAGTGAGTGAACAGCTGTGTGGCATTTAGCTGCCTGCAAAGTTAAATCATGACACCTGTGGAAGCAGGAAATCTAATAGCTGCTATACCTAGTTAATAGTCAGAAGTCCAGCTTTCCTATTTTCAAGAGTAAAATGAACATGCTTGCTATTAAATCTTGGAATAAGTTAGCTACGGCTGCCAAAGATCAGCCACTCACAGAGGTAAAATGACAAGGCATTTTGTGTCCTGATAATGACATCAGTGATGAGTGTTCCATAGGGATGGCCTAACACAGGCAAGAGATTTTCTCCAGTTGGCTGACTTTCCACTCCACTGCTAACCATTAAAGAGAAGAAGAAAATAGCCCACAGTGCTGAAGATAATCTCTTTTTGATTATATACAGACCTCAGGGGAAAAAGTCACAAAACAAACCCCTTCCCAGGAAAAAAAAAACAAACACCCAAACCAAAAATAGTGATTTATCCAGGCAGAAAATACATACGTATTTATTTTGAACTAAAACTGCATATCCAGATTGAATTTGAGAATTAGATTGGGGAAAGAAAAGAAAAAGTTTTGAAATGTCAAAATAATTCTATTTGATCATTCTGAACTGAAGCATTTCTGGTTTCTCAAGCCAGTGGCTAGGGAACTGACCTGTAATCTTTTTCTAATTCATGAGATGGACTTGAACTCAGGCATCTTATGCCTCTCAAAAGTAGCCAGAGGCCTTCTGAGATGGACCTTTCTCTGATTCATCAGCTGAAACCCTTCTACTATCTAGATCAATCCTAACACTTCAAAAAAGAACAAGAGAGACTCAATAGCCTGTCACATTCAGTGTTTGAAAAGAGAGCATGGGGGGGGGGGGGGGGAGGGGACCCAAAACGCTTCTATTCTGGGCCAATTGGTCTGAATTTGTTTCTTTGATTTTTCAAGTCAGTAACTAAATTGAAAAATCAATTATTTACACATCTCTAACTACATGCTTCTCTTGCCAGCCAATGGTTGGATATGGGCATTTCAACAACTTCCCTTCTTGCCCAANAATATATAATATAAAAATATAATATATAATATTTGTATTTGTATATTTGTATATATGTGTATGTATTAAAGCAGAAGCGTGTATGAAAAGAAGGAAATTTTCTTAAGTGGTATTGCTGAAGATACCTAGCTTTGAGGACAGACACTCGATTGCCTTGTAAATTGTGGGGGCATCAGCAGTAGAGCTGTTCAAGAAGAAACGTGGTGTAACATTTCGGTTGTAGCGTCACATGTGCTTGTGAAGGTGGCTGAGCTAGATGACCTGAGAAATCCCTTCTAACCTAAGGTACTGGAATCGTACAGTCTAAATGATCAGTGGAGACTTTTTTATACAGATTCTGCTTGGTCAAAGTCTTTAATTAGCACCATCTCCATTCTAAGACGTTAAAAGTGGATACTGATTGAGCATCATCCCATGTTATTACTGTTAATAAATTCTTTCCAACACACAAAGATCAAATATACAAGATTATTCAAACATTTCTTTGCTGTTCTCTGCTTAATAAAACAAGTGACAGAAAGTGAATAGCAATTGTGCATCTAAAAGACATAGTGCTATTCATAAAGCATATTAGTTCTTTAGACTCCTCAAATTCTAATTAGAACTTTACAAAGCAATAACAAAGATAGCAACTGGATTCTAAACTAATAATTCTAAGCTCAGTGCAAACCGGAAAGCCCCAGTGCCAGTAAAATAATATAAGACACCTGTTTTATATGGTACACATCAAAAGCAAGCCCCAAGGACAATAACTTTTAATATAATCATTATTAAATGTTTATTAGCCAAAGCTCAAAATATCATGAAATGTATTGTAGTAGGGAAACAACTATCTCCCAGACACACAAAATCTTTCTGTTTTGATGATTAAAACTTTGGTTGCCAATAATCTTCTGGCCCAAGGTAGCAAGCATTATTACTGTACTTAGAAAGTAATGAAAGCATATTTCTTATCATTCAATTTTCCTATTTATAATTTAAAGTGCACTCCTGTTCATCTATCTGTTTGAAATTAAATTCTTAAATTAAATACTTTATAGCTTTTTTGTTCTCCTGGAGATAACAAAATTACTAATACAAAAAAGTCTATTCAAAAAAACCCAGAGAGGGGTTTAAATGCAGAAATTCTGGAAAAGTTCATTAATGTTTTGAAGATACTCAAGCTAAAGCTGTGTAAGTCTAGTTATTTTTTTATCTCAGTTCTTGCACGAAACAAAACAGAATGGGGTTTAAATCCAGACCAAAACTTTAAACTTCTGTTCCTGTTTTGCTAGGAGTGACTACCCAACAATAAATGGAGCTATATTCTTGCATGCTTCTCCTTCAGACCCACTTTATTACACACCACTAAGCATACGTTGGGACAGGGAATTAAATTTGGATCTCCTGTATCTTAAAAGAAGGGTAAAGCAACAGCAAATACAATGAAAGTATGTATAGGACTTCCCCCAGTAAGGAAGGAAGGTGGGAATAAGCCTTTCTTGTGATCAGTGCTGCTCTCATAGACCACACATGAAGCCTCTTTTTGATTGCTGCTGGTGTTTAATTGCGAACACCTAATGTGGAGGTGGGGCTGATTTGGGCAGAGGGTTTTAAACTTGGGAGGAAGTGCTTGAAGTGATAGTAAACTGAAAATCAGTAGGGCTGAGTTTTTAGTCTTCCCTGCTGCTAGGGGAACAGTAATAGGAGCTGGAGTTATTTCTGTTAGGGTGGTGCTAATGCATCTACTGTAGACTCCTTAGCTTTGGGTGTAGCTCTATCTACAGATGATGTTAGTGCTCCTGGAGGCAAAAGAAATCCTGCTGGAATGGTGTGTCTTGGGGTACGAAGGGGGCTCTCTTAATGGAGAATGGAAGTTGCTAAGCAGCAGTCATAAGAGTAGGTTCAGAGTAGCCTTGAATTGAGTGATTGCTGCTGGTTCAGATTAAACAAAAGCAAAACCTACTGAGTAGCAATAGAATTTTTTTCAATACAGACCTTTGATAAATCAGTAGAATTAATTATTGAAATCAGCTAGTTCCTTAAATAAAACTTTGGCATTACTGTAATTCAATTAAGGTGAAAAATGGTCGGATAAGAGCCTCTATAACTGAATAAATGAAAGCAGGATCTTGGAATTAATCAGAGCATATGAGGGGAAGAAAAAGGAGAGAGTGCTGAGAGAGAAAATAAGTGTTGCCCTAAATAAAAAGTGTATTCATATATGGCAAAGAAAACAAAAAAAGTAATAGATCAAGTATACTAGTGTTGAAATGCTCAGCAATGTAATAGGTTTTGAGAGCAGTTTTTTCAATGAGGTTGCTGTACCACTTAAGGCAAAATTTGATAACTGTCTACTACAACCCTTAAACTTTAAAATACCTATCTGTACAGGAGATAAAAAGATAGAAAGCAGCAAGAGAAACTGAACCCATGTTTTCCATATCTTTCTTAGGTATTCTAATAGTTTGGAAAAGCTGGAGCTCTGGCATTCTCATCTACAGTCTTGTATAATTTCTTTTATAGCAACGTTGCCACTATACTTTCCCAGAACTTGATGTTACAGGAGTGCATGGGAATTGCCTACTAGGGTGACATCCCACCTATCTGTAATTTACTTTTGATCATTCAAGGTAGAATTGGGTACCAAACTAATAATTTTCTTTAACAAACAGAGCATCCTGTGAGGTACTTGAGAGCCTTTGACCTCCCAGTAACATAAATGAAAGCTGGCAGCACCTTGCTGTGTTGGGATCTTTGCATTTAAAATGTAGACACCTTGAATTTATTTGTGAGGAATGGACTACACCTCTTTCAAGAACAAAGTGAGTTTAAGACCTTAATATGGGATACTTTCTTTCACATTTACTATCTTTTTTTCATGGGTTTCTTTAATTTCTGATTACAGCAAACAACTATGTGCTCTTGTGATAAATTTGGTCTGATAAGAAGCATGTGGGACAATATATTTTAAAGACAATTTTCTTCCTCCTTATTCAAATTAATCTACTTTTAAGGTTCACTGGAAGGGGAATTTGTTTCTAATCCGACAAATTA
>WAAD01006538.1:0-16382 GCA_013389945.1 Fregata magnificens
GATCTTAGAGGTCTTTACCAACCTTAATGATTCTAAGATTACTGCTGCGTCATAATTTCATGACATCTTTGTGGATTTAGTAAAAGGACCCAATTAAACCTTTAAAAGCAACAAGCTTCTTGGAAAATGAAGTACTGTTATCCAAAGAAGCAACTTGATAAATATGTCCAGTAGGGATAATTAAGCAGAAGAACTGCTCTCATTTGCATGCTGCACAGCCAGCTTCTCGTCATGGTCCAGAGCCGAGGAGGCTGGATTCAAATATTTAGTGAAGCGATGGTCTTTTGCTCTGTATGAGAACCACCATTTATCTGTTACAAGAACAGGGATTTTTACCAACTTGTTTTTAATTTCCTGCTAAACAAAATTCTAAAAATAAGCATTTGGGATCCATCAAAATGCTTTGTTACAATTCTAACGCTATTTAATGTATTGCAAAAATTGCAAATATCCTGCTGTTGGAGTACTCCATTTTTCTCTCGCCATCCTCCCCAAAATGAAATGTATTTATATAGTTCTTCCTATGATACATTTTGCTCTCAGGAAACCTGCATTTTCCTATAGAGAAACTGTGCTGGAATATTTCCAACAAACTCCACTCCAGCGTAATAAGAAACTGCAGCTGACGCCCCATTAATAACATGCATTTGCAGAAAAGGCAATTTGCACAAGCGCCAACAGAAAAACAATCAAAAATTTAAAAGAAAACAACATGTTGGGATTGTTGCTTCTGTAAATGACCTCCTGGAAGAGAACTGGACCAGAATAAGAAATTGTTCAAGTCTGTATTATAACAAACAATAGTTTGCAATAAAATAAACAACATTTTCTTTAAATTCTAATACAGAAAAAAAAAAAGGCTGAAAAGACTCTTGGAAAGGGACTTTTATGATTGAGTATATAAAAAGTACCCAAGTAACTATTGGATTTACACAAGCGACTCCCCACTAGAGAGAAAGGAAGCTGATGTGCTCTGGTTTGACTGGGAAAAGGACCTTTGAATTGAGTTGTAGTCCACAGTGTCCAAAGGAAAGAAGCCATAGGAAGAGAAATCACTAGTAAATTGCTCATGAAAACATACAATTTGCTGCCAATACGTTTAAAATGTATAATAATTTCCAAACCGGTGAGTTGAAAGGAAGAGGAGGAAAAAGGAAAGAAGAGGGGCAAGAGGAAGGGGCTGTGATGGTGAGGGATGGGAGACCCGTGGGAATGGATGGAACACGGCAAGGCTCCAGCCCCTTCTGCAAAACCGCGATGGATGGTTGCTTGAAATCCTTCATTTCAGCCTTTGGTTTTGTTACCGCTTTGTCTTATTGTTGCAAGGAACGACCCCACAAGCAGGCTGGATGTGACCCCCAAAGGTGGGACAGCGTGGCTGCTCTCTCTCTGTGCCCCTTGCCACAAATTTTAGAGACAAATAAATGAGTTTTGACACATCTTGTCTATTTGCAGATGAAAGGGGCTGTTGTTAATTATTTCCATCCCTTTCTGGGGCCTGGGGAGCTTTGGGGTGGGGGAAACACACACAGTCAGGCAGGGCGGCTTGAGAGGCATTGACTCTGGTTTACTTCTGCCCACCAAAATCCACCCCCAGCCCTCAAACCTGGTCCTGGTGCTGTCAAACAACAAAAACAGCCCAAGAAAAGTTTGCAGAGAACTGCATGTATCAAACAGTACAGGCTTTCGCTGAAGGTTTGAGGTTCACACTTTGTAGAGGCTGTTTGTATTTCCTGCTCCTTGAAATAAGTTGAATTCCATTAATACAAAGTGGAAGAAAACAGGATTTTTGCTGGGGGAGGTGAGGGGAGAAAAGCTTCAACTCTGATCCTCCAGCCCAGTTTTCTCATCAGAAACCAGCCCAAAGAATAAAAAAAGAAAATCCTCTCCCAACTGCTCTTCCTGCAATTAGGGAGTGATCAGCTGCCAAAGTGTGTGCCTGGGGCTTCGCTTTCCCTAAACTGTTTATTTTATTGGAGCACAGATCACATTTGGAAGAGTTTAGGCAGGCAGAGGTCCCCTATTGCCTGTGCTGCTCTGATGAGAGCCAGAGCACGAGACGCAGCTGCCAGCCCGGCTCCCAGGGTCCCTGCTTGTCCCTCACGCTGTTTGGGAAGACGTTTTCTCCAGGGCCAGGAGCTGATATCACCCCTCATTTTCCCCTTGGCCCCCCGAGCCTTGGCACATCTTCCATTTCAAGCCAAACCCCTGCCCTTCCCGCTGCCGTCCCGATACCTCCAGTGTCCAAAGAGAGGGTTTGAATCTCGACATGGGTCCTGATGCACTCATAGGTGGATCAAAGGGAAACCACCTACTTCTGTTTCAGCCTGACCGCAGACACGTCTCAGACAGCTGGTTTTTGGGGGCACACGTACCGCTTCCCCCACCCAGGGTAGAGGACGGACAAGCCTGCAGCCGTCCCATAGCTATGGGGCTGGTGTCCTCCAACCACGTCTAGGGGGTGAGGAACAGCCCCCCCCAGCTCTCATTGCGAGCACCCTACTGACGGACCACCCAGGCATTTATGTCAGCAGGAGCTACACAGCGAGAAGGTCTCGGTTGCAAGAGTAACCGGCTGCCAAATGAAGAGTAAATGGGCAAATTGAGACAGCCAAGCTGAATGCCTTTCACCTGATATTTGGCCTTGCTATCAGTTTTTAATTGTAATTTGCACATCTATCAAGCCAAAAAAGTTCTGTTCTGCGTGATTTTCAATAAACAGACATTACGTTGGCCAAGAAAGCCCTTGTACTGCCACTGTCCTGCTTCCCTGCAGGGCCATACAATACTCAGAGGGACAAGGCCCCTGCGGATTAGGCAGTGTTAAGCTAATGAGACTTGACCGGTATGTGACTGCTTCCTCGCGCCCTCCTTGTGCCGGGAGATGCAATCTGCTTTACATTAATGTGCACAAAAAATAATGGGTCCCACTCAGCACAGCAGAACAGAGCGACCATTGTAACCTCAGCCTTCATCAAACGAGGAGTAACAGTATACAACCTAATCCACTACTAATACCCTGCTTGTGTCTTCAAAAGAAAAAGGGATGTGTTTTTTGTAGCTTTTTCATATTCTGTTCCAATGAGAAGATTTAATAGTACCCCTGTCCTCCTCTCTTTATAAGTACAGCAAGAAGTTGCTCACTGGAGCAGGGGGTTGAACCTGCTTTATTTGCATCCTATAGGTTCCTTTTCCTGTTGGGCACGGTTTCTCATGCAGCTTTGCTACCTGCTCACAAAGCTATTTCATTTTTATAGACCCCTTCCATGAGCCCAGGGTCAGCAGAAAGCAGCTGCTACCCCTTCTGGGGCTGCAAAGGCAAACAAAAGAAAACAGGCAACGAGTGTCTTTAACTGCCCAAAGAAAACCCCTTCTTCCCCCAGCACTTCATTGCTTTTGGCAGATTATTTCCCCACTAATGGTGGGGATTTCAGCATTCATGTCCCCTGAAAAGATGAAAACTGGGCTAATATTGGAGGTGAAGCTGGCTGCCAAGACTGCCTTTTCAGCTGGGTATAACAGAAAAGTCATTTGATATGCTGCTCTTTACAGCAAAACATCAGTGCTGCCCAGCTCCCTGAGGCCCTACGGCACTGCAAATTCTGCCGGACAAGCAGGAAAACCACAAAAGCCTTCCCTGAATTTTCCCTGACTGGCTGTATAACCTACTTGCTTTTCTGCTAAAAGACAGGCCCTGTTATCAGCTGTATCAATAAAACTACAAACCAATCACCCTCTCCCATTCAGCTTTCCGAACGCAAACACTTTGCCCTCTTCTCTGTTTTCTGTAGCCATCAGTGATGAGGTTTCATGTCGCCGTGCTCCGAGCTGGCTATTAGAGGGGAAACGAGCGATGCTGGACAGACCAGCCCAACAAGAAATCTTCCCAAGGTAAGTAATTTGTCCGTATTATGTGAACACACATATATTTTTTTTTCCCCCAAGTCTCCAACTCATCATCTTCAGGATAATGAGCCACATTTTAGCACTCAGTGGCCAGCATGACCCAATAGCTGATTAAACTGGGGAATGCAGGAGAGGACTCACTCCAGATGGGCATTTCTCTTAGCCAAGATGCTGCTGAGGAATAATCCTCATCCCCAACAGCAAGGTGAGAAGTGACCTTCACTAGAGACTGAGCATGCAGGGAGGCCAGCATATGAGGATGGCTTCCTCCCAAAAAACCCCAGCTCCCCAGTCTGGTGCTAACCCTGCACAAGGGGAGGGTGAAACACCTGGAAGAGCATATTGCCACCCTGGGCTACACATTGCTAGACAAAAGAAAGCAGCCTTGGGGCTGAATGTCCCATTCCTCAGGGATTGGGATGTGTCAAAACACAGTCTGCCATGTGTTGGCAAGATATGCAAAAGCCAAAGCTGAGAATTGAACATGGGCAGGGTCTGCGCTCTGCAGTTTGGTCTCCCTTTTCTTGGAGGTGCCAACCAGCCCCTTTTGAGATGCAAAAGATCCTTCTGCACTTTCCTTAGTGCTGATGGGATGCTCGGCCAGTGGCCAAAGGAGGCTGTTTTCTCCACCCCATTGCCCATGAGCCAAGGGACTACACCACGTCTAATGATGAAGTGTCAAACTGGAAGGGGATGAGTCGAGTCTGTCTCTGGGTCACCCATGGGGTGAGCGGGGACCTCAAGGCTGGGTTCCCAGGGGACAGATGGAAATGGCTGGTTATGAGCAACTGGAGCAACCAGGGCTGCAAGCAGGCTGGGCTTGAGATGCAGGAGCCCGTGCCAGGAAAGCTCCAGCCGTGCTGGCTGCCGATGCGCTTGCATGCTTCATTGCAGCCCTACTGCAACCTGCACCCCTCTGCTCGCATCATCTCGTGCATGGCTTGCAGTCTTCTCCAGTCCAACCCTCCCCATGTGGGCTCTCCCACTCATGCCAGCCCCACAGCAATGCACAAGAAAAAAGAAACAACCCAGATCCAGCCCAAATACACCTCGGTGCCCCTTCAAAACACTTGGTGCCCAGCTGCCACCATCCAAAACCTTCATGCTGAAAACCTTGGTCCAGCCCTTCTCCTCCCCACGACAGCAAGGAGCAGCAGTGTCTCCAGTGCTCCTATCGCCATCCTCCTTTGCAGCGCTATTTTAAAGCATTATTTTCATTCAAAGAGAGCAGCAGCAGCAGGCATGGGAGGTGGAAACTTGCCCTGACAGCGAGTCAGAGCCCTGAGTCGAAATGATGGATGAGCTCACTAAACACCTTCATTTACCACCTCTAACGATGCATGATGGGAAAGGGCTTGAAAGAAAATTTAAAAAGCCTCTATCAATGCTTCATCATAAAGCTTGATTCTCCTAATTGGGAAGTATAGCCGGGGGTGACAGCCACACTGGGGCTGGTTGGTAATTAGATGGGCATTGCTGCTTGGGGGAGTGATGCCTTTCTTGCACAGTGGCAGGAGACCAGCCCAGTGCAGGAGCAGCAGCTGGGCCCCGGGCAAGGCAGCAAATTGCCCCTCACCAGCTAAAAAGGGACTAAGGCAGCGGTTGTTTTAGACAAGACAAATAATCATGCGGTGTTTGGAGGACTTCCAAGGCAGGGAGGAAGTGCGCGTGTGTGTGGATTAATTATTTCACCAGCTGATTCCCTCATTTAATAACAATTTCTACTAGTTGATTCCCAGCTCCGCAGCCCATGTTGTGAGGATAGATTATTATTTAAAATTGCCGTCACGTGTCAAAAGCAAATCTAATTTCCACTCCCCCCAGAAGCAGAGGAAGTAATTATTAAAAAAAAAAAAAAAATTAAAAAAATCACACTTTTCACAGTCAAAGGCCTTTTTTTAATCAGGCACGGGACTAGAAAACATATTTAGGGGACCACAAGCACCTAAGTGCAAGGAGGCGGAATAGATGTTCCCTCCAAGGGGAGGAAAACTACTGGGTTATTCCTTATTCCAGTTGCAGGAGGGGAGAGGAAGGAGGAGGAGGAGGGTGGCTTGAAATTGAGGTTTGAAATCACAGGTAGTGCCTGTGACTACCTGAAGCTTTTAAGGCTGCAGCAAGAGTGTGAGCAAGCTCAGAAAAGCATGGAGGTAGGAAGGGATGTCCTGCTGCTGTAAATCACCTCGTCCCAGCCTCACTGCCAGATTTTTTTTTTTACTTTAGGGTATTTTCTAGTACTTCTGGCTGTCAGTTCATTTGCTCAACGAGGGAACAGCAAAGGCAATTCAAGCATTTGTCAGGGTCAATATTCATCAGTGGGGAAAAAAATGGTACTCTGTGGTTTGGGTTAATTGTTTTGTATTCTGGAGCAACCCAGACGACTTGCGGAGGGCAATGAACAGCATACGGGCTCATTTTACAGAGTGAGTCAATGGAAAACTGTAAGCCCCTTCCAACACAACAGCTTGCCCTGCAGCACTTACCTGGGTGGCATTTCAATATGCATGTATTATTCACAGTTTAGCTCCAACAGCTTAAAAAGTAGGTCTTTGCTAACGCCAACCCCTTCTGACTGAGCAAGGTGCAACAGGGCTGGCATGGCAGCTCAGTGGGCACACGGGAAGGAGCTGCAGCCTTGTCGCGATTAGGTAGCTGTAAGGGATAACCTCTCCATCAGCAAAATGACAGCCAAGAGATGACATCTGGCTCACCAGCAATTACTCTTCAGCTGCGCAAAGGAGGGAGGCAGACTGACCGAGCCAGGATGTGCTAATGCTGGATGATGTGGGTGAAGTCAGGGAGGCAGCCGGTTACGCACTGAAAGGTTTAGTAGGTCAGATGTGTCACAGGAGTAGAGATCAGAACTAACACAGGACAGAAACCTGGATCATAACTGGGAAGCCTTATTTGCAACGCATCTCATTTGAATCTGCTGAACAGTCACAGGGATAATAACCACACATTTGCATTTCCTGCACTCCGTAACACTGTAAATGAGAGATCCCTAATGCTGCCCAGCAAAGCACCCAAAACCAGGAGATGCCAACCCAAGGGCACTGCAGGGCATGACTCTGACCATCCCAAGTGATGCTTTACAGCTGGTGTGGGACACGTAAACCCATGTCCCAGCCAAAATCAAAGCTGGCTGATGCCTTCTTTCAAAACATCCCTGCCAGGAATTATTTCAGGCAGGAGAAATTCCTCCGAAGAGGCACTTGCTGTTGGTAAGCAAAGGGGCACTGCCTCCAGCAGCGAGCTCTCGGTGGCTGAGGCAAATTCCCTATTTCCAAGTCAAATTACACCAACTCCAACCCCACGCGTCCGAGATGCCAGAACCTGACTTTGCTCCTGAGCCACGTTCTCCCAAATGGCCTAACCTGACTGCTGCTCCCTGGCTAGCGACCAGCAGCCCCAAACATCAACCTGACTTCTTCATATTAGACAGATGCTCATCCTACCTCACATGGCACAAAATCTCTCTTCCTTTGCAGCCAGTGTCTCTGGCTCCCGTGCTCCAAGTCCTGCATCATCATACTTGCCTACATTTTGCTTTCCCCAGATGTGCTGAAAGCTTGCAAATTCACACCCGGGCTCAGCCCCTAATAATCTGTTTGCATACCTGTGTCCCAAGGTCTTGAGAGTCCCAAGGCAGCCACGGTACTGTCCAATAAAGCAAGGACACCTTCCCATGGTTATGAGCCCTCTGCAAGCAGAAGCACTCTCAGTGCCTCCTCATCAGCTGCCAAAAAGGCTTTTCTGGACGTGCAGTGTTGGGATTTGGCCTGTTTAGTCACCGAGTCATCTGCCCTAAATCTCATCGGTCCAACTATCATCAGAGCCAAAGCAGCAAGTGAATGCCCAGCTTCCCCCAGCTCCCTTGCTTCAGCAGAGCAATGCTTGCTGCTAACACGCAGGAGATTTTAGGAGAAACATGGCTGTGGTTGCCCATGGCGCTCTCAGCCCCACGCTGCTTAGGAAGCTGTGCTGAGTTGGCAGCAAACCAACCCTGTACGTCAAACCTCGTGGCTGCCCTCTTACGTCTTGTGGTTTTTCAGTGCCAGTGGCAGTGGCTGGAGCTTAAGGCTTGATGCTGCAAAGCACGAACGTGCTATAAACACTCTCGGTGCAGGTGCTGAGATGCACCTTTCCTCAGACAACTCCATTAGATGTCAATAGGATAGAATGAACGGAATAGAATAGAATAGAATAGAATAGAATAGAATAGAATAGAATANCCAATTCAGGGCTGACCAAAAGTTAAAGCATGTTATTAAGGGCATTGTCCAAATGCCTCTTAAACACTGACAGGCTTGGGACATCGACCACCTCTCTAGGAAGCCTGTTTCAGTGTTTCAATGCACTGGTCTGGTGTGCAAAGGGGCACAGCATCCCTCGCTCACACATGCAGGTACGAGCAGCCGTGTCTTGTCCCAGCAAACCCCTCCTGGGCAGTAAGGTCACAGCACCGTGCTCTCCGGAGCCATGCCAGCCCATGAGTAACCCGCTGGCTTGCAACAAACAGCCTGATGTATCATCTGATTTCAGCCAGATGATTTCAACTTGTTGAGCATCTGGGAAATTCAACCAGTACTTTAATCTCTGTTGCACAAATAGGGCCCCATGGCAAGCAGCCCTGGCTGGGAAGACTTCAGGCAGCGCCCAGCAACAGTCCCACCTTCCAGACGCTGCTGCAACACTCAGCAAAAATATAATTCATTTCCACCCAAAACTTGCCAATCTAGTGGCCAGGTAACTCTCAGTGAAAACGAAGAACAAAATGGGTGATTTCACCATCTGCTTACCCTCCTTGTTTGGCATGTTTTGGGGTGTGCAGAATGCCCACGTTTCCCAGTAAATGCAGGGAGCAGACCTGACAGATCTCACTCCGACAGGCACAGGAGAAATCAAATTTCCCCTGAATATCAGCAACAAGCAAACAAGGATGGCAGCTTCTTTAACTGCCACAAACAGCATGTTGCAGAATTATTTCTTAATCACAGACCTCATAAATATTTGCTCCCCAGATTTGCAGTGCTTCACCTTTCCCCCCACAACAGGCATCTAATTTGCTCGCCGTTTAGTCCTGTTTTCATTACACCAAAGGTCATTCCAGTATCTCTGACTCTTTAAATTCAACAACAAACATCACAGCACTTTCCTTTCAAGCCTCTCAGCTTCCCCTGGGAAAGACAGGTCACCCTGTCATCTGGTGCAGATTGACGTGCGCTGATATGTCAAGAGACCCTGGCAGGGGTACACCCCAGGCTTCATTGGCACCGGAGCGCTTCTCCTCTCTGCAAGGCACCTAAATGGCTTTTTCTCCCAGGCCAGATCCTGTCTCAGGTCAGCCTCCACACAGATTTCCTCCGAGGACGGCACTTTTAACTGTTGAGGGCTCTCCAAAGCACACAAGCAAGCAGAAATAGGTCTGCCCTGCTGGAGACAGATGAAGTGGGCAGAAAAATCCCAGCAATGGAAGGGTGGGCTCGGGACCAAGCACTGGTCATATCTGGGCTCTCCCTTGAAAGGGAGAACGGCTTCCGACCCATGCAGAAGCAGCAATGCAAGCCCAAGCCAAGAAATTATCAGTTCAGCATTGTCACCGCATTATGCTGCTCTAACGTGTTCCCACTTTGTTCACTGTTTTTTTCTATTAAGACAGAAGGGCAGGGATGCATTAGGTGAATTACAGCCTGGAGCGAGCCTCTGCAGTTCTAAGTGAATAGCAGGATGCTGCAGACCCTGGAAAAATCTCACCTCCGCACTGCACTAATGCTACTAAGCATCAATGCAAAAGAATAACTATTCTGGGTCACATCAAGGTCTATCAAGTCCAGATCCTGTCTCTGGATGTTAGTTAATGTCTAGGTAAAGGATCTAGAGCTTTACTCAGTTACTCCTCCCTGTCAAATCCTCCCAGTTTTCCGCGCTTTAGAGACTTCTTGAGCCAGAGGTTGAGCCTAAACTATGGTGTTTAACGGCCACTGATGAAGCTGTCCTTAATTCCTTTCTGAACGCTCTGTACTTTTGGGCCCTTCAACATCATTCAACAGGGAGAGCTGGGTGAAAAAGCAATTCCTTCTGTTTGTTTCCAGCCTGCCACTTGCTGATGTTGAAGCTTTGCTGTAATGATGGCACACTCATTTGGTTGCTTAGCTGGAGGAAGCCGGGAGCCAGCTCAGAGCATCCTCGCTGCACCGTCAGGTTCGTCCCTCCCTCCTTGACGCACACACGCTGATTCAGGGGTAAAGTGCACACCAGGGACAGCCTAACGCCCTGGTATTTATACCCCACTAGCCTTAAAAGAGCATTATTTAAAGCCAAAGCTGCTTAGTGCTGTACATTATTGACTTTAAAATGACTTATCTTGGGTTTTTATTCCTCTCTCATTCAGCAGACATATCTCTTTCTCCAACTGGATGAAATCCTTCCCCTCTTCCCACCCAGCTTAGCCTGCGCTGCTGACCTGCAGTGGATGATTGCTGGCCTATTCATCCCCTCCCCTCCAACATCACACGCTGTTCCCACAAGAAGGACAAAACGTTTCACTAAGATTTTGGATGGTCACTAAATGCAGGACCTGCCAGACGGGATGTCTTCACGTTAAACAGCATTTTTTGAGAGAGATTAATCACATTTTCTACATAGCAAGGGGGAGTGCTGCAATGCCCGCCTGGCTGTAGATAGCTGCATCTCAGCGGGGTGCCCTCGAAGGGTCATGATTTCCTAGGGATAAGCTGACTCCCAACAGCCAGGCTGGCGCCAGTGGGGATGGGGCAGCTGCCCAGTGCCGTGAGGGGCCAGGGCACAGCCACCGCCGCTCACCAGTATCCCCCTCTTTTTTGGGAAGGGGCTTAGCCATATTTAACCCCAGGCTTAACCTGCCCACCCCACTCACTCAAACCCATCTGTAGGGGTGCCAGTGTGGAGCAAAAAATTCTGGCCAGCTACCTCAGCGCATGCAAAGAAACAGCCCCAAAAGGTTGCTCCCGATCAGCTATCTTGGAAAATGGACTCTCCACAAACAAAGCAGCCCCTGACCAGGCAGTTCTGAAGCCACATAGACCAGCAGAGAGCAAAAATACACAAGGCTGTGTACTTCCAGTCATGCATATGCCAAAGGGAATAAATTCAAGAGGCAAGAGCCCAGAAGCAGCATCATGCGGAGGAGCACTCAGAACAGAACAACTGACAAGTCAAGTCATGGTTGTTTCAATCCCAGCTATAAAAGAGATATAAAGTCATCTCTTGAGTAACTTTAAAAGTCCAAAGAGTCCCAGGCTGGCAGATGTAGGAAATGCCCCATGGCCATGAAGGAGACAGAGGTGAGAAGGCCAGAGGTGTGGAAAAGTCCACTCCTGTGATACATGCTGTAAAATCATGCACATCCAAATATTTCTCCCAACTCCTTATTGCCTCCTGGTACCTTGAAAGGTTTCTTTTTTTTCCTTTTTGTTTCGCCACGGTGTATGCCTTGAACCACAGCAAACGTGCTCGTTCACTGTACTGTGCATGGCTAAGGGCTGTATCAAATACCAGATCACAGCGCTGCTGGAAGACAGCCCCCTCCCATGTGGTCCTCTTCAGTGTTGCAACAGTTTCCAAACATTTCTGCCAAAGCATAGAAAATACTCTGGTTTTATGTATGTTGGCTGAGTACTGTGTGTACCAGACCAAAATGAAGGTGGGCGTCTCCCGAAGGAGCTGCTGGAGGCAATACCTGTGTGCCAGGCACCCTCAGCACTGCACGATGCCGGTGTTGCCCACGGGCGTACCTGGGATTTGCTCCACGGAGGCCAAGCCAGCTCTGTCTGTCTGATACAGGGGTTAACACCACAACTCGTCCCGTTATTGCTCTCATTACTGGTGCAATTCATTAATAAGGCTGAGCAAAGTGCTTTATCAGTCCGAGACCGATGCCTTAGAAGAAAGGCCAAGCAAAAAGACAAAAATGAGATAAGCAGGATGCTGAATGCACCACATGTAGGATGATGCTCGTGGTGGGTGGCACCACTGACCACAGATACTTTACAGCCCTGCAGCAGTGCCGGGGCAGACCGGTCACAGCCTCGAGCTGCAAAATCACGCGGCACATCTCTGACAGCAGCCAAGGGAGAAGGGTTTTTTTGTCCTGCTCATCCTCCCCTTGTTTTTCACTCTCCTTCCCAAAATCTTAGCTCCCTTCTGACTTCTGTGTCACTCCAGGTCTTCCCATCACATTAAGTCATCCCTCTATTACGGGAGGATTACTCAGTCCCCATGGTTAACCCTCACTGTTCCCAGTGCTGACGCAGGGACACTCCTTTGCATCAAGCTGATCTGCAGGACCTGCTGCCCGGGGACTCCCCCCTGCACGGCCAACAGCTGGCACAGTGATGAGGGACAACCAGACATCAGACTCTTTTGGTGGTCATATTTAATATTTCCAAAGGAAAGTCTGGTCTGCCTTGGCCAGGCTGGGATTTGAATGCTGAAGCATAGCAATATGCAGAGATTAAATTCTAATTTCCAACCCTCTTGGTACAGACAATCACAAAAGCAGGGTACGATAAGCTTGGAGATGGCCTCTCTTGTGCTCTTAGGGCAATTAAGAGAAAAAACGTAGTAAATAACCACAATATTTCTAATGCTGCAGGATACACACAGGAAAAAGCTCCGCTCTGCCCCAGTAGAGCTCTTATTAACAATTGCCAAGCACAGGCAGACAGCAGTTGGTATTTAGTGGCTACCCTGGGAAATGAATTGCTTTCCGTCTGCATCCAGACAGCAATCATCTCAGAGACAAACAGAGCTCTGTGCTACAGCCACAGCCAACGCACGGACAGCTGGAGGTGGCTGGGAGCTTTGCAACGACACGCCTGGGCGAAGACAAAGGCAAACACCAGCAGCCTCCTGCTGCGGAGGGTCACAGCCGGTCCCACCCTGGGGGGGTGATGCATCTTTTTGAGCCATCACCAAATCGCTGCCACCGCAGCAGGCATTTAACTCCGGAGATGGATGTCAGCACAAGGATTTATAGACTCAGTGACCACACAGGTGCCACAAGGCTGCAGACCTCGGTTATTGTGATGTGACCCAGCAAAGGTCAGAAGATCCACCATGGCCAGGAGCACCTCTGTCCCTCACCCACGTCCTCCTGTGAGATGCAGGACCCTACCTGTAAGCAAGGGCCAAGCGTCCCACTGATGAAGCCTGATGGCCTCAGTTCCCAACCCCAGGCAGCCTGGAGAACCACCAAGAACCAGAGTTTTCCTTTTCTCCATCCCAAACATATGCACGAAGTCTCAAGCCATGCAGGGAGGAGCAGAGGTTTGGAAATTGCCTGCTTTCCACTGCAAAGGCAGAGTGATTTGCAACACACCCCGAAATCACAGCACCAGGCAATGTCCCACTCTGGTTTTTGTAGCATTTGCTCTGTATGTCGGAAAGCACTTTGCTGCTCCGTCCCTTTTGATCTCCGGGACAGCCACGTAGCATAGGGCAAAATAAAGTACCATTGACATAGACAGATCGCCAACTCCTGAGTCCCAAAGGTCTCCAGCTCACAAATTCTCTGCTCTTCTGTAGCAGCTACCAGAACGCCTGCTGTGCACGCACACACATACACATAGATAGCATTTTAATGAAGAGGACAGACTGCATAATTCTTGCTCCAGCCTCCTCCCACCAACAACGGATTTGTGTTGGATGCTCTGAAGAGACCATTTGTTGCAGGAGCTACAACTTCTCCTATCGCTCGCCCACAAGCTCCCGGCAGCAGCAGAGGATTTTCATCCACAAACATTCATTCTCTTTCTGTTTTCAAAAGGAAGGGCACATTATTCATGCACCGGGCTTCTCCCCTGTGAAAACTCCTTTTTTTTTGCTTCACAAGGGCTTTGTAAAGAAATGCAAGCAGGCACTGCAAGCAAGTATGAAAAATCAGCACCCAGCATTCCTCCAGGACAGAAATGTTTTGTGCCCCTGATGAAATTAGGAGTGGGATGCTAAAAAGATCATTCCTACCAACAAAATAAGGCTGCTTAACCTCCATAAGTTCATCACTAAATCAAAACACACTTCTCTTCTGTTTTAATAGGTTTCCGTACCTGGCTGCCAAGCACAATGGAGAACAGCCAACCCACAGGTAACCATGGGTTAAAAACTGCTGCAGCCTGATGAAGCCTCCTGACTTCCAAAAGCTGTCCCAAACTATCCATTTGTACTTTCAGCCAGGTATTTTCAAGGTGATTTCTACCGATTTCACATCAGAAGGTCTTAAGAGAGCAAAGGGGAGTTCAGGCTGACTCCCAGGTGTAAAGGAGGACCCCGAATCATTCTTCCTCGGTGAAATGCATTTTACTGGTGTTTCCACACCTCCTTTAATACCATGCAAAACAAAGCAATACCATGGAAAACCAAGCAAGCAGCAGTGCCACAGTTGGAGGAGGTGAAATGTTTTGGGAAGAGGCAGGATGGGCAGCCCTCCACGTTTGGGTGCTACAGTCAAACAGGAGCTGGGAGCTCTGCCTCCCACAGAGGTGAAATACCTCCAAATTATTGCTATGCTGACCCTGAAGAAAAGGGAGAAAAGCACACTTTCAGCTGCCTCCAGCAGCAAGGGACCGTGCCAAAGCCTTGCAGGGCTCTGCTCAAACCCCACCACCATGCCATCTTGGGCATGCCTGCCAAACTTTCCTTATTCCCTCTCCTGACGGATATTTTGGCAGGTTTCCATGGTGTCATGCTTGATGCTCTGGTAATGCCTTTTGCAAAGCACTGGGCAAAATCCTGGGGAAGTGGACTCCTGCATCCCACCATGGCAAGATGCAAAGGCAATGTGAGATGCTTGCAAGTGAGGAACGAGGGGTCTGGGAGAGGTGTTTGAGCTTCTTTCAGCGTTAAAAAGCAACATGTTGCTTTTATAACTGACTAGGGTCTTGCTCAGGAAAAAGCAACTTGTCACACTCTTCTTCTCTGAAGAAAAGGGGGTTTACCTTTCCGTGCAGACAGGAAGCAAGCGGGCCTTGTCCCAGGCACACAGCACGCAGGGAAAACCTATCGGGGGGAAACCTATTCTCTGCATTTCCCCTTGTGAAGCCGATTCCTGCCTCCATAAAGCGGCAGACATGGCTCCATCCTCCTCTCTGGGACAGCTGCTTTGGCAGTACCTATTTTCCCAGCCCAACAGATCCAGCCTGTGGACACGCAAATCCAAGCTCAAACCCCAAATGTCCCCAATCCCAAATGCACCGTGGGCCTGAGTGCTGGGAACAAGGCAGGAGGCCGAGGCAGGGCTGGAGCAGGGTGAATCAAGCAGGATTTTGCCCTCGGCAACAGTATTTTACACCATGCTGATAGAGCTGGCATATGACAGATTTGGCACACTGTGGCCACTGGACCAAACCCTGCAGATAACAGGGGCTGGAGGTATCAGCTCTTTAAACCAATTCCAGGAGGGTTTACCTTCTGCGCTGGCTACCAAACATCCTCCGTGACTTGTTGCTTCGCCAGCAGCTCCCCTAAAACAACGTCTCGCAGGGCTAAACTCACGCTTGGTTCCTACCCAGGTGGTGCTGGTGCCGGAGGGACACAGAAAGCAAGAGGAAACGGTCGCTGCATTTTCAGCCCTGCTTAGGCTGGGAAAATCAAAGAAAACAAACATGAGATTCTGTCTTATCACACATAGCCCTGTAATTTGCACGTATTACATGGAGAAGTACCTATTATGCAGGGGCTTTTACACCCCCAGTGCAGCTTCCATTGAGGCAGGGCCACAGGCAGTAATTTCCCTGCAGAAATGTATGGCAACAGAGAAAAAATACCTGTTTGCTGCTTTCACCCTATTCATACCAACCCTCACAGAGAGACAGAAAATGACAGCTACTGTCAGACACTTTTATGATTAAATATATCCTCCACCTCAGAGAATTGCAACCCGTTTGAGACAACTTTCCTAACCTGTCCCGAGAGAAAAATGATGGCTTTTGAGCTGCAAATCTGTTCAAGCTGGAGAAAAATCAACACTGCCCAAGTGGTGAGCCACAAGCCAAAATGTATGAGGCTGCCAGACTCCCTTCACTGAGGAATTAGGGGCTCACCCCTTGCACTGGCAATGACGTATTGAGGTTATGCACCAGCAGAGTATCCCCATGGGTGCTTGGTTCAGTCCCTTAGGCATGTTAAGAAAACAACAAAATAGAAAATTAGGCTTAAACTTTAAGAGAGTGAAGAAAATAAGTACCTAATATTCGGGTCCTAAATCCATATGCAGGTTCCTGAGAGGAGACCTGACTTTTCCAAATACAAAGACCCCAGTGGTTCCCGGCGTGCTTGTGCCACCTTCTTCAAACACTGCAGCTCCACTTTCTCTTCACTGGCCTTGTCCCTTGCTACCACAGTGGTAAAACACAATAAATTAGTATAAACAAGAATGCTCCTTGAGTGACTTAGGAGCAATGTCATTTTCATAGAATCATAGAACCATTAAGGTTGGA
>WAAD01006540.1:0-16512 GCA_013389945.1 Fregata magnificens
AGAACAGTTTAATAATTGAAATAAAATAAAATAGTTATAATAATAATAGACTATACAAAGCAAGTGATGCACGATACAATTGCTCACCACCTGTTNGCATTCAAAAAAGGTGTAGATGTGGCACTCCAGGGCCTGGTTTAGGAGTCATGGTGGTGTTAGTTGATGGTTGGACTTGATGATCTTAGAGGTCTTTTCCAACCTTAATGATTCTATGATTCTATGATTCCATATGGTATGGAATATCCGTTTGTCCAGTTTGGGTCAGCTGTCCTGGCTGTGCCCCCTCGCAGCTTCTTGTGCATCTCCAGTCATCTCCATTGGTAGAGCATGAGAAGCTGAAAAGTTCTTGATTTAGTGTAAGCACTACTTAGCAACAACTAAAGCATCAACGTTATTCTCATACTAAACCCAAAGCACAGCATCATACCAGCTACTACGAAGATTAACTCTATCCCAGCTGAAACCAGGACACATACACATCAGTCAAATGACTAGTTATTTCTCCAGAAAAGGGGAGAAAAAAATTCTATATTTTACTTTATATTGTCATTAGGTTAAAGGAAAAAAAAAAAATTCACAAAACCACAAAGCACATTTTGGTGTAGAATGCATGTCTTTTCTCCTAGTCAGCTCTAGAATATCATCTTCTCCCCTTTTCACTTTTCCTAGCCAATGAGTCTTAGTTGTTTTGGCATACAGAAGAGCTTCAAGGCTGAGCAGGGTATAAAATCCAGGTCCTATCTCTTTGTGGGCGTCTGTGCTAACCACAAAGACTTTTTACAAAGGTAGCCACAGCATCGTGGTGCCTGCTGTGATATTAAAAAGGTGGTGAGCTTAGCTAAGCCTTTAAAAGAACTGATGTGAGTGTTCAAATGCAGAAAAGGGCCTTAGATGCTAAATGTACCTTCAAACATATGCATTGAAAGGGATGCTTAAGTGACTCACTCAGAGCTGCTGATCTCATTCCAGAAACCACACATATGCGGTGATGCTTGATTCCCATATAGGACCAAACTGTCTTTTTGCACGGAAGAAGAGAGGTAAGGAAGGAGGAGGGGAGGATTATTACTTTCAGGTCTTTTGGAGCAATGACATTTTTTGGCTTAAGGTATCACTAAGCAGAGAATACAATAATAGAAAAACCAACAACATAAATATTCACTCAGACTAATTAATTAGGCACCACAATCGCATGGTGTTGGTATCAAATGCTTTCTGTCATCAAATTTCAAAAGAACTTTTATCTTGTTTCTGTGCAAGAATAAGGAAATGCAAAGAGCATAAATATTTCAAACTGCTTATAATTAAAACTTCATGTGTTTGGCATGAAACCACTCTAGCAAAGAAGGCCAACTGTGTATTGATTATACTGCCAATGTGTCCCCCTTTCACGTTCACAGCTGGGCAGTAAACATTGTGTGGCACTGCTTTGCCATAAAAAATATTTTCAGCATGCTTGTGTTAGTAATGAAATTTTGCCATTCGTACTGCAGCATTTGTATTAAAAGCAAAATGTGAAATGTTCATCAAGGTCTCCCCACCCCTCCTTTTTTGTGTGGTTTTTTTTCTTTTGGGAATAGCCAAATTCTGTGAAGGAAGCAGTAAAATGCCCTACCTGGCTGACAGTATCAGAGTGATACACTGCATGAGGAAAGGAAAAAAGTGCTGAAATCACAGAGGGAATTAAATGATGTTGTAATGAAGATGCACTGTAATATGAAAGAATCAACCTGACGGAGCTCTCATTTAATTTAAACAGCACAGGACAAATTCTTCTCTCAATTACATCAATCCAATACTAATAAAATTAATAGGACAAAGCAGAACTTGAGTCTTTATGCCTTCTGGAAGAAAGAATAGCAACTGGAGGGAGGGAAAACCCAATATATTATTTTTGTTGAATAATAGGTTTAAAATCAAATCTCAAGTGGCCTCGGAAGACTTTGTGCCACTTAAATGCCAATCCCTGAAGTAGGCTTTCTTGGTCTTGGAGCTGCTGGTTTATCAGTTCTGGAACAAGAAGGACTACATATCCTTCCACCTAAGTGACCACATGCACGTACCCATGACCTGTTCCACTGTCCAGCAGCATCAATTGCAAATATGCTATTTACCCAAAATGAAGACTGGAATATTTTCGTTGACCTCAAGGAAGGCATCTTTCCAGTCTTTTTTTTTCCCACAGTGCCTGAGCCAAATTTCCACCAAAGTCAGCAAGTCTCAATAGCTCCATTTTCTTAATTGTAATAATAGTTAGGGATTCCTTAGTTATTGGTCTCATTTGGATTACAAAACCACCTCATTCTAGGCCTCTAGCCATAATTTCCATCTCCACCCTGCCATGCATTTCTTCTGTTCCAGCCTTTAAAGCGAATCTCAATATTTATAACAACTAGCTGCTAATACAATTGCATCCATCCACTCTTGCTTAAAGGCAGCCAGAGGACTAGTATTTTTCTCCTGTCCCTGTTCACTGTTAATTACAAAACTCCATTTCTATAGGCTAAATCGTTCCTAATAGCACTGAGCCAAGGTCCATTCAATTTGCAGAGCTGCGTGCAACCATTTTATTATTTTTACTAGTGCAATTATTTTCTTTCATCTACACAGTGAGCCAAGGTTAAGGTCAATGGTATACAATTTGCTTCTACTCCAGTTTAATAAGGTCAAATGCATAATGACTCTGTGGTATATTAGAATAAATTTATTTTCCACAATAAAGTTAAACTGATTAGGATAGTGCAGTATACCAGTTTTGCATACTTTGCTCATATCTAAAATCAGTTTGTGCAGCCAAGTTACAAGTTTGGACTTATTGTTGTTTTGTTCATATCCACCACATATTCTCAGAGAGTGAATCTAGGCTTCAGTTATATGTTCCAAAGTATTTTCAGCACAATCACAGCTCAACTCAAAAAGGAAGGTGTTATCATTTTATCACACCAAATCAGTAAAATTAAACAAACCATGGTACAACCACTACCTTAATCCAATATAATTGTATCTCATAATATCTTTGTAATTAAAAGAGTCATAATGTTTCTTTGTGGACTCTAGTTCTAAAGAATCTATAATTTTCCTTTAACATTTATTATGGAGTAAAAGATAGAAATTTTATAGCATTAGCTTTTTTCTGGGAAACAAACTTAGCTGTTTCAGTAATTAAAATAAAATCACCACCAATACTCTACAGTTTGAAAAACAGTACTTTAACAATATGTTCTTTTACTCTGAAGACAATGTCCTGGACATGTGGTTTGGAAATATACAGTATCATTAACTTGTATACACACAATACATTATGCTCTGACAGAAGTTGTCATGGTGAATGCAAAGAACGCATGTGAACAAATATTAGACACCTACGGCCATTCACTGTCATTATCCATGACGAAGTACCCACTGATGCTAAACTAATCAAATCATTACATTTGCTGAATATTCTTAACCCTTTCATTTTGCAAACAAGACTGCCTTGTGTTTTGATAGAGTGCTCTTTGATTGTTCTAGTTCTAGTTGTCTCTTGGGGAGTTTCCTTGTCTAATTACTCTAAAAGGAGTTAAAATATTTTTAAAATATTTTATTAGTTGTTTTATTTCATATTCATTGTTTTATTACAAATGTATACAAGGTCCCTAAGTTAACTCTTTTTATATTTTGCAGTGCATGGTTTATCTGGGATTACATGTTTGACAATTGCTATAAATCTGTTCTGTGAGCTAGAGATTTTCCTGAAATGGCATATAACAAAGGAGAATTTTCACACGGTTGTAAGGCATTTCACCATGTTTGAATACACATAAAAATGAATTACACTGGGTTTTGAACTACTGACATTTTACAAAGGATGGTTCAGACTGACTCAATTTATATTTTAATTCTGTTGTATATAATACTTTCTTTAAATGCATAGGAAAAGCATTGATGTTATTGGTCCAGATTTAGTAATGGGGACTTGAAATTGTTCATGCTTTCTAAAATGAACTCAGTTTTGTAAACATCTACAAATCTCTCTTCTTCCTTCTGCTCAGTGGCCCAGCTTATAAACAATGCAGCAAACTGCCTTTTTGCAATGTTAAATCCACAGATGGTAAAATAGCCATAGTGCAAGACAGGTTTGTGTAGACTGTTTTCCTGGTGAGAGCAAAGTTAGTGGGATTTGACTCCTCTCAGCCCATATTCCCCATAGTCGCCTCAGCTGATCCATAGTGACCTGAAGTCACTGTGGTATCAGACACCTGGATCTTGTGGAAATATCATAGGCTCAAAACACGAGTGCCAAAACCATCTCAATGATGAAAAAAAGGTGAAGTACATAATTACAAATGGTACTGTGTTACCTAATTGAAAAAACTCTCTTCATCTTGTCCCTTAAATTAAACTATTCAGTTCATAGTAACTGTTCAGAAATAAGCTCTGGTCCATGACAGACCTTCATCAATATCAGTGCTGAATCCATATTTAACCATAATATTTAGACAATGTTAATACAAGAAAATTTTGTCTATTCTGCTTTTTTGATCAGGAAACAAATGGCTAATAATACTGATAACATTGCCTTTGTATCTGTTTCCTACAGTCTGTGGACAAACCTCTTAGATTTTCGGAAAGATGTGTATCTGAGCTGCATAAATACAATTTTTCAGAAAAAATGAGACTGAATATATTCTTTAAAAAAAATGTAATAGTTGCTTGGGAGACAACTATGTTCATTAGATTTTCAGCATTTTAGTATTAATACCTAAGACATTGAAATACTAGATGCCATGGGCTTCATGTGAAAAGTCAAACTGCTTCCCTAGGAAAATAGAACAACCTGATTTTTCAGAACTTTTGGGAGAATTAAGATTCAGAGTGCACAATCACACAAAATAAACCAGAATGAATAAACATTTTCTATCTTACTATATTGGAGGGATATTTTCCCAACAAATGTTCAACCAGCTTTAATACAGCATTCTTTGATTTTTGACTCTTGGGGCCTGCAGTGCATTTTTTTCTTCCTTTCAAATTCTTCTTATAAAATATCAAATCATGTGAAAGAATACTCCTCACCTCAATTCAGAGGTCACCTCCAGGCTTTCAGGATATCTAGTGCAGTTTCACAGAAACAAAAGCCTAGAAAATATTCCACTTGAGTAGCCATGCAAGGAAAACAGAACATGGTTGCAGACTACTTTTATGAGCTTTTTCTCAAAATTTATGGTCTTTTAGAGCAGATTTTCAGCCTTTTCTTTGGTTAGTCTCTGCAAGAAATTCTTATATACCTATAAGAAACAAAGAGCTGGAGCTGCTAATACAGCTAAAGGATATTCCATATATTTAGATTGTGCCTAACTTGCTCGTCTAGGCTTTCTTAGCCAGAATGTTAATGCCACTAAGAAGGGGGTAATGAATGTTTTTGTACTTGCTCTAAATGATAAAGCAGAGGAACTGAAAAAACATAAAACAGTAGAGAACCCTTATGAAATCTGGAAAACAAGTACACACCAAACTGGCTAACCTTTCCCACCCCATTTGAAGAGAAATACCTGGGCTTGGAAGGGCCTAAGTGCCTAGAAAGGGCGTCCTCTTTTTAAACTAAGCTATAATTTGCCAAACTCCTTTCACATTGATTCATCAGCATATGGCATCACTGCACTGCTTGTCTTTACACTCCATAGTTTAGACAAGAAATGTGTGCCTTTTCAGGGTGAGAAAAGATGAAATAATCATCACAAGAGTCTGAATCAGCAGAAGATATCTAAGGTTATCTGGGCTACAGAAGCCCAGAAGGAGGTTTATGCCAACCCGGATGATCTTTCCTTTGGATAGATCCTGGATCTTTTAACATAGAATCATAGAATCATAGAATCATTAAGGTTGGAAAAGACCTCTAAGATCATCAAGTCCAACCATCAACTAACACCACCATGACTCCTAAACCAGGCCCTGGAGTGCCACATCTACACCTTTTTTGAACGCTTCCAGGGATGATGACTCCACCACCTCTCTGGGCAGCCTGTTCCAATGCTTAACCACTCTTTCGATAAAGAAATTTTTCCCGATATCCAATCTAAACCTCCCCTGACGCAACTTGAGGCTATTCCCTCTCATCCTGTCGTTAGTTTCTTGGGAGAAGAGTCCAACACCCGCTTCACTACAACCTCCTTTCAGGTAGTTGTAGAGAGCGAGAAGGTCCCCCCTCAGCCTCCTCTTCTCCAAGCTAAACAGCCCCAGTTCTCTCAGCCGCTCCTCATAAGACTTGTGCTCTAGACCCTTCACCAGCTTCGTTGCCCTTCTCTGGACACGCTCCGGCACCTCAGTGTCCTTCTTGTACTGAGGGGCCCAAAACTGAACACAGTACTCGAGGTGCGGCCTCACCAGTGCCGAGTACAGGGGCACGATCACTTCCCTACTCCTGCTGGTCACACTATTCCTGATACAAGCCAGGATGCTCTTGGCCTTCTTGGCCACCTGGGCACACTGCCGGCTCATGTTCTGCTGGCTGTCGACCAGCACCCCCAGGTCCTTTTCCGCCAGGCAGCTTTCCAGCCACTCTTCCCCAAGCCTGTAGCGTTGCATGGGGTTGTTGTGACCACAGTGCAGGACCCAGCACTTGGCCTTGCAGCAATGACAAGCAAATTTGGGCTGGATTGCAATATACAGAAGTACAGAGAGAATATAGTGCAATGATTCTTTTTAAAAATCTTATAATTATTGTCCAAATTACCTTGCCAAAAAGAGAGAAAAAAACCACAACTGATGTCAGGGTTTGGTAGTAACATACAAGTAGATCTGACAGGACCAATTCCACCTAGCTAGTGGTTAGCTTTCTGCCACACATTCAGCAGATTCTTCTGTTCTGCTTACTGATATTTAACTAGCCATAATTCAGAGGATCTCTAGTTGCATGATGAATTATAACACTCTTCAAATGGAAATGCATCAGCAGACAGCACCATAATAGACAAGAATATGACAGGGACATAGTGTAATTTTCTCAAGACATCATACTGTCTTAAATCAGATCTTCTATTCTCCTTTCCCAGAAGACTCTTAAACAATTTGATAATTATTTTCTTCCCAGAAGCATATGGTAATACTGGTTGCTAATATAGCTTTGGTCATATTTGTGGGAAATTAACATACTAATTACAAGAATTATCTTAGAGAAACAATACATGCTGTTAATTGTCACAGTTGCGTTTCTTCTGCTTTTATTGAAATGGTAAACAAATGGTAAATAAATGGCACAGAAAATGTGCTACTGAATGCAAAGTATTTTTAAGGTAAGCCTGGAGAAATTAGAGACAATCAAGAACAGAAGTGAATAAAGAGGTGTTCTCAACACACATAATGTTGCAAAGTTTGATGCTGACGCTCAAAGATACAAGGCTGAGAGCAGATCCTTTTGTTGACTTTTATAGTAAGGCAAAAAAGGAAAGAGGCTCTAAAATCTATCTGCAAAGCATTTTAAGCCAGGTAGCACTCCACACAAGGCTGGGTGGCAAACAGCTAGCTGGAACATAGCTGTGGACCATGCACGGAGGCTGCCTGCAGGAGCCACGCACACCAGGAAGCACTGGAAGCTGCAGGTGTGTGCTAGAGCAGAGCAGACTGCAGATCACAAACTTCAGGAGCCCTCTTGAGGTATCCATCTAAACATGTTAACATTCCTCAGGCAAAGGTATAGGTTTCTACAAGCTGGTCTTTGCCAGGGATATACTGTGGCCAGCAAAAGAGCTCTTTCAACAGAGCTACTCCAAAGTTGTGTCACTATAACAGAGCAATGTCATGTTTTTCTTCCCTTTCCTCCCTTTCTCTGATTATTTCCCAGTAGGGGCCATGGGGCAGTTTAGTTTTTTCTTGGCAGCAACCACATTCAAAAAAGCACACCATGCCCCCAATTAGTAGACTTGTAGGATTTCAGAGAGGGACAATTTCTTGTGACAAATCACTGTAGCATGACGCAGAGAAGAGAGCTGGCATGCAGAGCACTACACTTCACTGGAGGTGTGCATGCTGGAGGAATGTTTATACAGGATTGCCTTCTAAATGGTATACAAAATGAGGACAGGAGGCTACAATTCAGTGTATTTCAGCATACCCAAAGCATACAGATATAAAAGGGTCTTTGAACATGATTTCTTCACAGGGAAAACAATGCCTTTCTTTAATAGGAAGTTCAGAGATTTTTCTTGGATTATACCATAATTTTCCTTAAAGGTAGTTTTCTTTATGTCTATTCCCTCTGAGCAAACACAACTCAGGGCAAACCCTGCTGGCCTTGTACAAAAGTCACTGATGTCACTAGCATTAAAGCTAGGAGTAAAACACGTAGGATTTAGCCTACTGTCAACTGGAGTTAAGTGCTATCCACTAAAGGGATTTATTTTTTTGTACCAATTTTTAATGTAAGATGATGAGTCCTGTAATTATAAGATTTTTTTCTACAGTTGGTTTTATGTACACTGTCATAAAACTTGGCAGACACAAACGGAAGAAATCACTGCCAATAACATATTTTACAAAAGATCACTGTGTTCTTTACCATTGTAATAGAGGATTGACCTTTTTTTGGAAAAAAAATGCCTCCCTCGTTTAATTTTTTACCTTTTCTGGAGCAGAATATTTCAATGCTGAATTTCATATAAACTGAATGCCCTAATGCTGTTGGCCCATACAGTCCCAACGTCCAATTATCTTTGTGTATGTTATGGCAAAATTAATTGATGCTTATACATTTCAACCGTCTGAATTTTATCACAGAAAACTTACTTATCTTTAAAGCTAATTACTTATTGCTAACATATGATACATCTACGCTACAAGAAAGAAAGAAAAAAAAAGAAATGCAGAGACAGGCAGGCTGGTTATGAATTGGTTATTACAATTAGTAGTGGTGGCCTGGAGTTCAACAGCAGCTAATTCCTTTTTGACTAGGCTGTTCTACACAGCTTACTACATAGCTACGCATCTACACTCAGCTTGCACGCCGATTATTTTCAGCTTACGTATTGCTACAAAACCTGTGTTCTCATACTTTCTATACTTCATGGTTCAATGCAATTGAGTTTGGTGGTTCCTAGCTGTTGCTCATAATTATACTGTGAGCTGGATGCTCTCCAGCGGGAATTAAGTGCCTACATATGATTAAGGAATGGAACCTTTCCTGCATGTAGGAAAGATGTATGCTTAATTTCAAATAAGCTATTGTAATTAAAGTGGTCATGGAACTAACCTAGAACGCATTTAAATTGCATTTTCTAAGAGAAAAATGTCCTATCATAAAAAAAAGACAAACTCTAAAAGTGAAGATCATATGTACAGTCCAACAGGTGCAACCACTTTAAGTAGCTCCTCCATGAATGACATTGACTGCTGGGTCAGTTAAAAGAGTAAATGGGGGAAGAATATAACAAAAAATAAGTAATAAAGGGGCTCATATAATTCTCTAAAAGTCATCCACAGTTTATTTTAAGGATCAGTAGTAAGAAAACTTTCCATTCAAAACTCTTCTCTAGAAGAAATAAAATTAAAAAATAGATAAAACTTTTATAGGTCTGCTATTTGCCATAGAAGTTCTGATTAAAGCTGAGTAAATCCACAGGGTGAAGGAGCCTCCTTTTCTAAATAGCATCAACTAAATCTTACAGGCCTACAGAGAACCTGTTCAACCTTAAGTAAAGCAACAAGCACAGGGCGCTTACGGAGAGGGAGCAGCATCTGCACATGTACAGCTGTTCCTCACTCCAAACAGGTGTTTCCACTTCTATTTGCTGGTTGACATTTGCTTCCCTCTGTTTTTACCCTCTTCCTCACTTACAAAACATTACCCTTGCAGTACATGTTTGATAGGCCACAGGGGGACTATCTGACAAAGAGCAGGTTTATGTTTGGTGGAGAGAGGAATGCTGGCCAACATGTGTGCAGGTACTTTGCACAGGCTGCAGCAGAAAAGGCTGAAGCATCCCAGCTTATGCTTATAACCTTACACTCTGTGTGGAGGAGGTGAGGCATTGGACACCAACTGTGCATTGATGGAGCAGCCCCATGGAGCTGCTGGAACAGTGCTTTTGTCAGTGACCAACAACTCTCCTCCACATCTAAAATCCTGCCTGGAGTCTCATTGTTAACACACTCTGGGCTGGCCTTAACACCACATTAACATTTTCTGTGGGGGCTGGAGTAAGAGTTTGTGGCCACTTGCCCAAAGCTGTTAAGTATCTAGAGGTACAACTCAACACCAAGTGATGCTGTGAAAAATGGCAAGAGTCATATGAACCGGAAACTCAAAATCAAGGAAATCCAAGTACCTCCTCTTCTTAGATACACTGGAATCACCATGGGATGTTACCTAGACCTATCACACACTGGCATGTAGACGAAAGAGATCTGCATTTATTTGTAAGTCACAGACTACATTACCAAGAAGATATGATACCCCTAATTGCGCTGAGTAAAACCTAGCACAGTAGGAATGCTAAATTGTATAAGACCACTAGTTCAGACAACAGTGGTGAATGAAGACATGAGCTATCGGCAGGCATTATGCTCTTTTGCATATTTCCAAAAAATACTTGGGCCATAAATAGAATCATAGAATCATAGAATCATTAAGGTTGGAAAAGACCTCTAAGGTCATCAAGTCCAACCATCAACTAACACCACCATGACTCCTAAACTAGGCCCTGGAGTGCCACATCTACACCTTTTTTGAACGCCTCCAGGGTTGATGACTCCACCACCTCTCTGGGCAGCCTGTTCCAATGCCTAACCACTCTTTCAGTGAAGAAATTCTTCCTAATGTCCAATCTAAACCTCCCCTGACGCAACTTGAAGCCATTTCCTCTTGTTTAATGCACTGGGATGGGATGAGGTTTGTGTGTAGGACACAATCTATCCCGTGCTGCACTCATCCTCTGAATACTTCTTTCTAGCCAGACATGTGCTGCAGTGTCAAACATCTTTGTTTTATTTTCTGCCCCACAGCACCGTGAAGGGTAAGCGGCCAAACGTATGTTTTTAACTCCTAATCCATTTATTTTCCCCCTCATACAGCTTGAGGTTTTGGCAACACTTCGTATCGCTCTCATTATTCAGGGCCTAATCCAAAGAAGCCAGCTGATGTGCAGCCTTGTCACTTTGCTTGTTCTTAATCTACATGTAAGAATACAATGTGCAAGCCATGCACGGCCATCTTCTCCTCAGATCGTCTCAAAAGCTTAGCGAAGTGTGACTTGCCTTTTCTCAGACCTTGTGGGCTGTCTTTAATTAGTCTCTGCTTTTCCAAATGCTGTTCTGTTATTTTCACAGAGTTCACACAATCCTGAGCAACATTGTGCACGAGTTTTCAGCTAGGTTTCAAAATTAGTGAGTAAAATTTTTTTATCCTTAGGAATGTCAATAACAAAAAATTGCTTTACTCCATGTCCACAGTCTATGGTGAAAACAGCAATCTGCTGTTAATGCAATGCGTGACTGTTGCGGACCCTTTTTTATGTTTCAGGGACTCTGGAATAATGCGCAATGAGGAATATTGGTACGCAGTTCCAAACTCGTCCCCTTTCCTCTTAGGATTTCTTTGATATGAGGAAGAATCTGCATTTTTTAGCAAAGACATTTGTAAAAATATTTAATTACTCTGTTATCACCACATATTTTCTATGTAGGAAGTGACGTGCCCCAGTCTGAATAACCTCAGTGGGAGGACTGGTAGAGGCATTAAAGAAAGCAGTACTGTGCCCAGCATCTACACCAGAGACAAAATGTGAGTTCAGAGACACGGCAGCTGAGAGAGATTTCCTATTCTGAAGTAAAGTGATAACAGCTTCACAAAGGTATGCCAGTCCATGGTGCATGCCCATGTTCTCTCCCATTTTCATAAGCTTTTCTATTTTAAGTGGAAGAGAAATTAATTTGGTAAATTCTGGACTTTTCCCTACTCCTTACATTATGAAAGGTGTTTTCATTCTAAAATTAGAGAAAATTTGACATTAGAGGTGTCTGTGGAAAAATAACTGTGGGAAAAAATACCCTTTGTAGGCTTTGATCCATTTCCAGGTAGGGAGCATGACATCCCATTGTATCCTATAAGCTAGGCAGAAGCTGTATCTTTTATGACACACCTAAAGCAATCCCTCTTTTCTGTCTAAAACCCCAGTTGTGGGGTCCTGAGTTACAACCTCCATAATGCATAAGCTGAGAAAATGAAGCATACGTTTGTTTTGAATCACTTAAAAAGTGTCTTGTGTCATTTTGATGTAATGAGTCATTTCAGTTTAGGTTGAATCACTGCAGAACACTTTGCTAACACCGATATTTTCCAGGAAAAAGCTTTTTTCTTTTAACTAGACACAGTTACCTAACAAGCTCAACCCAATAACATATTCTTGTGCAGGTAAAGAACGGAGCCATCTGGATTCACACACATAATAAAATCAATACCACGGCTTTTAAATAGAAGTAAATTTACACTTTGACCTTTCTATTCACAGGTTGTGATTTTCTGGCATTTTTTAAAAAATATGGAATGGAACAAAATGGAAAATGAAAAGGAAAGAAATACTAGTTTGGTGTTGATCACATAAATGTCCTTTTAATCAAATAATTATAAGCATAAGGATAGGCTTAACATACTGTTCTTTGTTAAGAGCACAACACAAATTCAATAGAATTCTTTTATCTGGTAATAATGGATATATTAAAAAATATATTTATTCAATTCTATTCTCCTCATAGAGAAAGACAAAAGTTCTTAATCAGATCACTACTGAAATGGGAAGACTATCACAAAATGAAAGTTCTTAACTTCTTATGGTCTAGGTATGAAAAATAAAGCCCTTCTGCAGAAAGTGGGCAAGTAGAATGATTTTTAATTATACTTTGATTGAAATATTCAAAGTCAGGTGGTTAAAATTAGTTTTATGCACTTCACTGGGGACCTAAATAAAGGCCTTTTTAAAAACAAAATGCTGGGAACCTATGATTTTTACACACTCCAATCAAATCTGAGAAACCTTAGCATTTTGGGGTGCTGAGCATCTTATTTAGGTTCCTTAAACACATAGATTGTCTCCATTGTTCATCTGGGCACCTAACTTTGGATACTTACCTTTCATCTAGATTTTTTGGTAGGTTCTGGCACTTCTACTAAGCCTCTTATTGAGTTCAGTAGCACAAGATATTTTTGCCTGCTAGCTTAAAGGTCATAACCCATCTAATGTGAATAATAAACAGATGCACTCACTTTCTACTGACTTAAAACTTGTAAATATGCAGTGTCAGGTTCTGTTATTGCACAACGAGTTAGATGACTCTTTTGACTTCAGTGCATGAATGACTATGACCTATCAAGTTAGTACAATAGGCACAGCAGCCAATGAATTGGCTGCAACATAGCTGTAATAAGTAGTGGTCAGAAGTGGCACTTCTGAACTGGTGGCAAGGAATAATCAAGTAATATCATTACCAGCGTGAAGTCTGAATTTCTCATTCAGCAACACATCTCATGAGGGAATTAACATTCTTAATATAAAGATTAATGTTTGGGGTGAACATTAGGCAAACAAAGGCCTATTAGTGCCTATGAGTTTTTTCCAGCAATGGAGACATCTACAGAAGAGAATCTGAAAGAGGTCTTGAAACGTCCTCTAAGTCAAGCCTCTGGTCCTCAAGCAGCATCAACTGTGAATATCCTTGCTAGAAGATATTGTTTAAGCTGCGGTTTTTTTTTTTTTAAAGATCGATGGTGAAGATTCCAGTCTCTTATTCCAGCCCTAATAATCAGAAATCTTTTCTTACTAACACAAAATCCCTTGTTGCAGCTGAAATTCAGCTCTCCTTGTCCTATCCTAGTAGACATGAAAAGCAGCGTTATCATATATCTCCTGTAGCCTCCTGCAGAAAAATGTCTCCTCTTCCATAAGTTTTTTCTGTATTAAAGCAAACCAATGTTTCATCAACAGTCTATATCGTCAACTAACTAACTTCTAGATTCTGGACCATCTGGCTATATCTTTCTTGAAGTGGATAGTGTTTGACAGTCCAGAAACATTGCCTTAGCCAAGATGGAAAATATGCCTGGATTTTCTGCATATCCCAAAATATATCTCGTGACATTAGCCTTTTTTTTCCCCAGCAATGTAACTTCATTAAACTTAAGTAGTATCCTTTAGAATACCACTTGGTAGTTAAACACCAATCATTACCATAAGCGTAGTTTCCAGGACTTGCCTTCTAAAGCTCTTGGGATAGTTATGCCTATCATCTCATTTACACCTTTGACATTCTGACCTCCAATCATTGACATATTCAAGATGACATCCAGGTAATTGTGTCAAGAAAATACAGTGTCCTGTGTAATTTTCAACACCTTCTCATTTTACTTTGAGAAAAGAGATTACACAGAGGTGCAGAAGAAAGCCAAATAAGGATTGCAAATACAGGGATGAAAGACAACATGAAGAATTAAAGGGTTAATTACAACTAGGGAGAGGGTACCCAAAAAGCTGGGGAAGGAAAAGGAAGCATTGAATGAACACAACCATAAACAAATAGAGCCATGAAGGTTATGAACCTCTGCATTCCTGCTATATAAAGCAAACTAGGTCAGAATGTGATTCAGTTTAGGTTCAGATAATACGAAGACCTGATCTCCATCTAGTCCTGCTCTACACTATAGTTTGCTTGTGCTGGTTCTGCTTCCAATCTGCTACAGAGAAAAGCATTCAAAAGATGGCTTCAGGTACCAAATTTATTTTAAAACTCATGATATCGGAGCTCAAATGGATGATTTTCTGGGCTTAAAACCAACATAAACATAGATGAATTTGCCTTTTGGGTCACCAATATTGTAAACCCACAGCTTCTTGGAAGATTCTCTGGGGCTGTCAACAGTCATCTTAAGACTGTTTGAATTAACACCAAGCACTAGATTAGCATCGGAAGGCAGCAAAGTCCAGAGACTATACCCACCCAGCTTAAAATAGGATAGCATTGGGCCCTTAGTATCCTGCACCCAGTTCCGAGCAGCCAGCTAAAAAACGGGGAGCAAGCACTCTCCAGCTACAGCTGTAAGCCTCATTCCTGTCTCTAAAATCCTTTCTTAGCATTTGCAATATAATTATCATGGCAACCAGAAGTATTTTTTCCTTATAACTCTGGTGGTGTGAACAAGTCCTTCACATTTCGTGCTCATTTTGACAATGTCGCCAGTAACCTTCAATAAAGAAATGACCTTATATTGTATGGTACATGTTATTCCCTGCTTGTTTAGTCATAAACCTTTTGGTTCTGGCTTGTCCTTGGAAAGCAAACAAAGAAAATAGAATCTCAGCGCCCAAGTGTTTTGTTGGAACTACAGTAACTTGATTTAAAATGTTTACCTACCAAGGTGAGTCACGAAGAAAGGAATAATAAGGGTTTTGATGACTCATTAAATGAATCCTTTGATGTAAGTTAGTAACATGTATATAGTCCAGTATTTACACAGAGTGACACTGGATGTACTCGGGGCTCTGTAGATTATACTGGAGTCATTTTTACTTTAAAATTATATTACATGTAAATTGCTTACACAGAGATCAAAACAGAATGAGTCAAATTATAAGATCATTGTAAATGCTGTCACAGTGAAAGTTGCAACAAGTATGTCCCACCCCAAAATACAGAATCAAACATTTTAATAGTTTGGCCAATGGAAGGTTCATTAGCTTGACTCTAAAATACATGGATAGTAACTTTTTGCATTGCCTTCCTTTAATATAATTAATTTGATGCTACCACACCAACTTTATGATAGTTCATGAACACTGGGGTACAATTGTTAGTAGGAAATGCTGTAAGAAATGTTAATGAGACAGACTTTCTTTGTAAAGATATAAATGAAAAAAATATTGCATTTCTACATACTTACATTGATCAACACTGTTGAAAATTACTTGGTTTTGTTTCCCAGCTGGTTTTCATTCTCCAACAGTATCAGCAAATACATTGATTTTTATGAAAAAAAATTAAACCAAAACCAAAATCCATTATAATTTTGAATGAATACTTTGGGTATTGGCCAGATGGAAAATTTGTACCTACGTAGTTAGAACCAGTTCTGCACATGTAACAGAGACCTGCCTGTGATCTGCCCCAGCCCTATGCCATCTCTGTTCCTGGGTTCTGAAGCCCCATTTCTATGTAGCAAGCCGCTGTGCTATTTTTCAAGCACTCAGCAACCTGCTTGGCCAAACATACAAGAATAATTGTGCTGCGTTAGACCAAAGACCTGCCTAACTTAGTAGCTGATACACAGTTAAAATCTACAGGAAAAGAGACGTTCAGTTGAATGGTTCTGACTGAATTCAATCAGATTATATCTGCATTTTTCATCTTGTACCCCACAGGCTGCTTCTTTCAGCATTAAGTAATGCTGCTTTCAGCACTAAATAATCTACAGGATGAGTGCCAAGACCTATGAGAAAGTCCGTGTTTTTTGGTACTTTCTATGCTCTTCCATACTTCCTACCACTAGATATACCC
>WAAD01006540.1:16550-41519 GCA_013389945.1 Fregata magnificens
ATGTTCAAATCACTGCCAAGAAGTGTAATGGAAGTTCTTGCTATCCATTGCCAGCCTAGCGGCTAATACCAAGAACAAAATAACCCTGCTCATTCTGCATTCAGAGAGTTTTGGATGAAGCCATATATTATGAACACAAATTTGCATAAAGAAGCCAGCACAAGGACTTCTTCTTTAACCACTTTGAGCAGGCACAGTTGCTGGTTTGCCACTGAGCGCAGCTAACCTGAGGAACGGGAGCAGGACAGTGCCAGAATTGCAGAATAATCTTCAGAACATTCAAGAATGGATTCCAAAGTATAAATATTTTGGGAACCTGAATAAACTTTCACCTTTTTCCACTGAGTATTGAAAAAGTGCCTTGCTCCAAATCTTAGTAATTTAGGTGCATTAATGCTTAATTTATGTGTCACGGAGTCTGAATAAAGGCCTGCTGTCCAAGTCTGAGTGCCCTGCCTCCTGGTTTCATAGACTTTAATGAGAATTTTGAGGTTACAAGTATAAAAATGAGGCCTTTAGCTGGAGAACTAACAAAGAAAACCCTTACAGATCAGGATGCTGAGATTTGCACATTGTAATAACAAATATGAAGATACCAAATAACCACTGTGTATTTCCCATTTCAGTCTCAGAAAAATTGAATAGCATACACTGTGTAATTTAGTTCAGAGGTGACAAGGCTAGAAAGAGCTATGTCTCTCGAGTATTGGCATCCTGCATGTAACTGTGGAGAGCAATTTTGTGACATTGGGCAAACCGGGTGTCAGATAGAATAACCAAATATAGAACCTCAAAATGCATATGATCTGAATAATACTGTAATGCTTTCTCTAGGGTTCTTACATCCAACAGTGGCATGCAAATCCTATTTTGTCAATTTTAAAGTGGATTTTTGACTGGATAGATTGCAGCAAATGCTTTTTTAAATCTATTTTTTTAAGAGCAAAGATTAACAATAAACCTCAATAACTCTAGCAAAAGCTGTTACTGCTTTCATGCTGTTTGATTTCTGCATATGCAAGTTAACTAATACAGGGGGACTTAAGCACGTAACTCCTATTACAGTTCTGGGAGTTACATATCACAGACTGCTTTGTGATGTGACTATAACTGGGAGGGTTTATGTGCTTGAAATTGTTGTATTTTGGTAGGAAGAAAAATACCATGCTACTTGAACAGAAGACCATCTCAACGTGAAATTGCTCAGACTAGTTCCACTTCACAGTGCTAGTTAATATGAAAGGCTAAAAAATTCTTAATTTTTCTTCTTTTAATGACCTGGTTTTTTGATCAGAATGCTTCCTAACACACTGCTGCAGGTCTGAATTAATAAATGAACAGAACAAAATTAATTTTAATGTCTGGATTGAATCAGTCTGTTAATTTAGTGCTGAACTGCATATTATTTAGTACTACAACTTAAAGTTTCTCCAAAAAGGCAATGGACTGAAATGCAGAGAGCACTGTATGCACATTAAAAATGATCTGGAAAAATAAAGGATCCAAAAAACAGCAAAAAATAGTCGGGAAAGAATTTTGCATGAGTAAAGAAGTAGAGACACCGGTTCTTCCTAGTATGTCCTGTTCTTCCCAAGCCTGAAGAAAACCTTTTTCCATAATCACAGTACAAAAAGGGCGCTTTACTCACAGATGAAATCCAGAAGCAGTGCAGGTACTGGAGAGGGAGCAGTTCCATGTCAGTTGTTTTGCATGGCACTGAAATGCAGCAAAATGCATCAATGGGAATTTTTTGACTGATATTTGCTATATTGATATACTACTTTATCTTTCTACACTGACAGAAAATTGACGTGGCTGGGGTAAGAGAGCCAACTGTAGGTACTGAGGGAATTTTCAAGTAGTGACCCTGGATCCATGCCCATATGAGTTCTTTCTCATTTGCTGTTGGAACAGGCCTGGAACAACTGTGAGATGAAACAATACCACTTTCAAAACTGATCCAGGACTACTTTTGAGTCTAAGTAAACTTTAGCTATATATATTTAGCAACTCTACTATGAATTTGATGAACTAGGAAGAGGCAAGATACAAAAAACAGGATGCAATAGTTCACAACAAGCAGTACAGCTAAATAATTTTATTTTCATTACAAGGGAATAGCACCACGTCTGTTGTCAGATACTATGTCTGAGCTAAAGGACAGGATATTATTAAAATGTTCTAACATAAAAGATCGTCTGATCATATTCCAATTTAATCTGCATCCATCTGTATGTTCTTTACATCTCTTTCATCCTACAGCCCTCTGTAGAGTCTCTGTATGGATGAAGGAATAATGCTATTGCTATTTAAGTTCATTCAGTCTCCACTGATTTATATAGACCTTTCTTGTGAGAACAAAGAGTATTATGTACATTCCCAAACTATACAGCATGATAAAGTTTTAGTTTGGATTTTTCACATCCTGTAGTATTAATCTAGCAGGAGGAAGACAATAAAAGCATTACCTGTGCCATTGAGTTTTATACAATTATTCATTAAATCAACTTAATTTTAATAGTTATTTTCTTGCAACAGCTAATAAAAGCCTATAGCAGAAAAATAGAATTCCATGGGGTGAATCAAAAACTTAAAGGAAATCTTTTTATTTTCCTAATAAATGCTTAGGAGCAAATTTTTTATGGCATTTTTTTTTAATGAGAAAGAACATTTAATAAGGATTAGAGCTTGCTGAAAAATTATAAATGGCAATCAAACCCCTTTTGTCTGACCACATATAAAGCGAAGTCTTAGTTACGTCCTCTGGAGTAAAAACTATGCAAACCCGAGATCATCAAGACCATGTTCTTCCACATTCTTGCTAAAATAATGGTTTCCTTTAAAACAGAGTGAAAAGCCACACAATATCACAACTTTGTTTCAAACTTCTAGCCCTTGTCTTTTTTCCCTCCCTTTTGTACTCGTGAATAAGATTTATGCTACTGCCTGCGTAGAGAAAGTAGAGAGAAAATACACAGATTGAATGTCCCAAACCCTGTAAAGTAGTCACAGGATGCAGTAGCATTTACTGTCTCATCTTGAAAGATGCTAAATTTGTGTAAACACCACACCTTGAAAAGCTATCTTCTGATGTTAGAGACTCAAATGTCCTCCTATGGTAAACAACATCCTTTCCCACCAACGTGAAATAATCCCATTTTTCTCTATTGAACCTCATGTATCTTCCCCCTAATTGTTGTCCTTCTAATAAGAATAATTTGATTCCCAAGAACTCTGTTGCAGCCCATGTTAGACGAGGAAGTTATTAATCTTTTCCTGTACATAAGTGTACAATTTGTTATTTACCCATTCTTATTTTACTCTTGTGGACTATTTGTTCATCTGGATGTCATGCTTTCAGCTCATGAGTATAAATGCAAAGGACAGTACCTTACATAAATTTAATACTCAGCAGCCTATAGTCCTTTCATATTTGGCAGGTACCTGTTCTCTTTGCCCTTCAGCTTGCTTTCCTCAGTGAAATAAGATTGATTCTCTAGTTACAATACAAATTTTTCACTTAGGTATTTGTTTCAAATACAGATTCCCCTCCTTAACTCTATCCAAATTTTCCAGCTACTAAGGAATTGGAAGAAAGTCTAATTTTTAATGATTTTTATTGGAGAATTTAGCTGAAAACCTCAAATACTGAGAAGAGAGAGAAGGGAACATGAAGTGAATCTCTTCTGTTCTTTTCTTGGTGGTTCCCATGCTTGATCTCTACAAAGAGTTCCCAGGCTTTTCCCAAAGCTGAAGTTAAACTAATGGATCTTTAACTTTCTGTTGTGTTTGCTGCTTCTCTTTCTCGCATATTAGAACTGCTGTGGCCTCTTTCTAGCCTTTAGGGCATTTCTCTCCTCTATTAACAGATCTCATAAAACTGTCCATCGCCATTTTTATTTCACCTGTTCCTACCCTTATTTCTTTTAGAACTGAACAGTACATTTCCCTTGTTCCCACTGCTTAGATTTTTTCCTAGCATTTTTTTGAGCTTTATATCAATTTAAGAACCATTTCAAATGTTATTTTTACGATCCTTAATTCCTGCCTCTCTGTCAGTATATATCTCACTTCTGATTTAATCTTATTAATGCCAACAGAAAACCCATACAGTACTTGTCATTTCAGATTATTAGAATTAAATCACTTCTAAGTGCATTAAGTGCAAACCAAGTAGATACTATATGGAAAAAGAAACATTATTTTTTATACACAAATAAACAGAAAAACAGAAGAATAGCTTTAGATCAGGCTATAAACTAGGAGGTAGTATATATTGACAGTTCAGAAACATATACTAGAGATAAATGCATGAACTAGGTTCTTCCATGCCATCCTAAAAGACTAATTTTCCTTTTTGTACTAATAGCATGCGTATTTTTTTCAAGACTGTTTCCCCCCTCCCTCCTTTTTCAAAGAGCCTTTCAGTAAATTCTGATATTGGGGGGTGGAGAGAGGAATTAACTGATTTCCAACAAAGAAAGCATTTTATCCAATTAACAAACTGACTATATTTTCAGGCTACCCAGACTCATTTCCTTCCATAATGTAAATAGCACCATCTCAGCCCACAAAGCTCATCAATGCAGAATACACTATAGGAAGAAATAAATGGCCCCATAGTTGCTTTAACACTGAAATGCAGCTGAGCGATTTGATAAAATCAATAGTAATTTACTGCAAGTGTGTGTCAGTGCTATGAACATTATTCTTTTTGCATAAGCGAGAAAAGTGAGAACAAATCCTAAGGAAAAAAAAAAAAATCAGCATTTGATTCCCAGAGGAGATTTTACAAGAGCTCCTGGGATTTTTATTGCAATGCTCATGAGTTTGTCACTATTAATGTATTACCAAAAAAGGTTTCCAGCATATTTATTGTGTGAAGGGGCTGTCCATATGGGCCCACTGACCCTAGTGTGCCAAATGCATTCATCAAGTGTAGTTGGAATCATTTGGCTCTTGCTCTCATCAGCTCCAGTTCTAAGGCTGTACATGGACTCCAGCTGCATGTCTTGGTTACCAATACGTGAATGTGGTTTTGCTGTGTAACACAGTTTGAATCTCCTGCATCCATACCTTCAAAGCAGCTGCACTTCAATGCCTGAGTTTGTTTGCCAGGAGATCGAGTTAGCTACTCCAGATTCAAGCTAAGCATGAACCAGCAAGGTGTTAATCAAGAAATTTGAATACCATAACTGTGTAGATGCACTGCCTATGTCTGTTGGCTCCTCAAACCCCAACACCTGGAGTACAGCGTGAGTGATATTGAGGAGGTTCATACTAATCCTGAACTGGGTGATAATGAGACCAAAATCCCAGAAAAGGGTGAGAAGCAGGCATATAAGCCAGCTTCCCCTCCCACACCTAGTGTTCTTGGAGAGATGCTGATTTCTCTGCCTTTCTTACATGGCCCTTACATGTTGTGCAATACTGCTTAATTCTTTCTTGTAGGGAATATTACGGGAAATAGAGGCCCCTAAAAAGTAGGTGTGAATCTGAGAGAGACTTTTTACTGTCTGTACTGCTGCTAGCTACCTCCATTTCTAAATGAGGCTGCCTCATGAACAGCATGGCATTCCAGGATCTCCCCAAGGCTTACTTAGCATCCTGAAATCAGCAGCCTGGCAGCTAAAGAACTACTTGTTCACCTCTGTGTTTGCAAATCCACACTTCTTGGTAGACTGCCATTTTACTGTAGGGAGGACAGAAAAAAATGCAGCTATGTGGGTTCTGGGTTTTTTTTTTTTGTTTGGTGTGGTTTTGTTTTGTTGTGGTTGTTTCTTTTGTTTTGTTTTGGGTTTTTTTGCTTCCAGGATATCTAGGATACAGGAGTGCCTAAGGAAAAAAAAAAATTCTCAAATCTATATTTAGATTACAAATAACAAGGTCTAAATTTATTTTTTTTCTTCTGTATTTAGGTGAAATTGTTTCTAATTTTGCAAATCAATAAATTATATTTTTTAAATATATAAATCACATTGTTTTCTTTAGGCATGATAAATACCATGAATCATCTCAGATAATACAGAGCATAAATCCCACTAGTCTTTCAGAAGCATAAGTTGAGAGAGACTATTATTTGCAGGTGAGACAAATTTGACGGAACAGAGTTGGTCTGCCACTGGACTGAGGTGGGTCAGATGAATCATAGAATCATTAAGGTTGGAAAAGACCTCTAAGATCATCGAGTCCAACCATCAACTAACACCACCATGCCTCCTAAAAGGCTGGTGTCATTCAGTAGCAAGAAACAGGAAGGGCCAGAGAGCACACTGAAACCCCACAACAGTAGGTGCCCACTGTATCAGTATTGTTTTGATGGAAGGAGGCAGTAACAAGTCAAAGTAAAAATCTTGTGATGAAATTCAACCTTCCTGAAAAGGTTTTCAGAATATATATACGCACTTCACATCAAGTATGGGTGGTAGCTGTTGAACAGCGAGACAAAATAGCTTTTATTCCTATCTCCAAAAAGACCATGATACCAGTTCTGTGTATCATGTGATATACAGATTAAGGAAAAAGACCTATAGATACCAGCTGTATCAATGTTACCTGGTATTCTCAGGGAGGAAGATTTCACTCCTTCAGCTCTTCCATTTATACATCTCAAGACATCAGGGTTTATGGCTAAAGTGACTTTAATTCTAGGTCTGTGAACTCTTAATCTTTTCGCACGCACTATTAAAGCACTGACAATGTTATTGTTCACACACCTGTAACACGCACACAGCACCTCCCAACTCAGCCTAAGTAAGTACGATCTTTAGGCAATCTTTCAAATGATTGAAAAAGGAATTATAACAAAAGCAGTAAAAAACTTTGGCCAGAGGCCAAAGCATGTTCCCAGATGAGGTACACGTTGCTACGAACATCTGGAAGAATAGAGTAGAATATTTTCAGTTGGAAGGAACCTACAACTATCATCTAGTCCAACTGCCTGACCAATTCAGGGCTGACCAAAAGTTAAAGCATATCGTTAAGGGCATTGCCCAAATGCCTCTTAAACACTGACAGGCTTGGGGCATCGACCACCTCTCTAGGAAGCCTGTTCCAGTGTTTGACCACTGTCTTGGTAAAGAAATGCTTCCTAATGTCCAGTCTAAACCTCCCCTGCTGCAGCTTTGAACTGTTCCCATGCGTCCTGTCACTGGATATCAAGGAGAAGAGAGCAGCACCTCCCTCTCCACTTCCCCTCCTCAGGAAGCTGTAGAGAGCAATGAGGTTGCCCCTCAGCTGCCTTTTCTCCAAACTAGACAAGCCCAAAGTCCTTAGCTGCTCCTCATAGGACATGCCTTCCAGCCCTTTCACCAGCTTTGTTGCCCTCCTCTGGGTGCATTCAAGGACCTTCACATCCTTCTTAAATTGTGGGGCCCAGAACTGCACACAGTATTCAAGGTGAGGCCGCACCAATGTTGAATATAGCAGGATAATCCCCTCTTTTGACCAGCTGATTATGCTGTATTTAATGCACCCCAGGATGCGGTTTGCCCTCGTGGCTGCCAGGGCACGCTGCTGACTCATATTGAGCCTTCTGTCAACCAGCACCCCCAGATCCCTTTCTGCAGGGCTGCTCTCCAGCCACTCCTCTCCCAATTTATAGTTGTGCCTGGTGTTAGTCCGTCCCAGGTGCAGAATCTGGCACTTGAACTTGTTAAATTTCATGTCATTAATGATTGCCCAATGCTCCAATCTATCTAGAACCCTCTGCAAGGCCTCTTGTCCCTCAAGAAAGTCAACAGCATCTCCCAGCTTGGTATTGTGGTGGTTTGACCCTGGCTGGACACCAGGTGCCACCAAGCCGCTCTATCACTCCCCTCCTCAGCAGGGCAGGGGAGAAAATGAGGTGCAAAGAAACCTCCTGGGTCAGGACAAAAGCAGTTTAATAAAACAAAGACCACGTGCGGAAACAAAAGGGAAAGGACAACACAGGCCCCACTCCCCACCTCTCACCACAGCGACGTTCAGCCCCCTCCCGGGAAGCAGGGCCCAGCACGTGCCACGGCTGCTCCCGAGGACAAACGTCCCAAACCACGAATGCCCCCCACTTCCTCCTTCCTCCCAGCTTTTATCCCTGAGGAGACGTCACACGGTATGGAATAGCCCCGGTCAGCCTGGGTCGGCTGTCCTGGCCGCCCCCTCCCAAGATTCCGCCCAGCCCCAGCCCACAGCAGGGGTGGGGTGGAGAAATGTTGGAGAGAGAGAGAGAGAGACAGCCCCGGGGCTGGGCAGGCACCGCGCGGCAACAGCCGAAACACTGGTGCTGCCTCCAGCCACCAACACAGCACAGCAGGCTGGTATGGGGAAAACCAGCTCCCCCTCAGCCAGACCCAGTACAGGTATCATCAGCAATCTTGCTAATGGTGCATTCAGCTTTTCCAGCTCATCCCAATCCTTCCATAACCTTATTTTGGCACTGTCTGGTCAAGTGGCTCAGACAACATCGACTGCCATATTTAAAGAGAAAGATCCAAATCTACTAATGCAATCACCAGTGAAAGTCCCTAAGATTCTTGTGCACATAAGAACCAGCAGCCACAAAATTTTTTTCCTCAAAAAAAGTAAGTCAATAGGAAAGTCATGTGTTTCAGCTTTTTCTACATAGCAGTATTATTTTCAGAGGGTGGCATAAGGCACTGTAAGACACAGAAGAGCAAGACTGGTGTTGGAGTGTGTTTTCGTCTCCTGCCACTAAGTACACCGTGTATTCGCGGCAGCTGTTTGAAATCTGTGATCATTGTGTGCTCCTTATATGTATCCAGGAACTTTTGATATCAATGACTTTTCATTATACTTTAGATAAGAATGGATTTGTTTCTCTGCAGTGAAATCACGTTCCTGGTTACTTAGGACTCCGCATCCTTTCTGCTACTGCAAACATTGTACAGTGCATGATCCAATTGCCTTGTGGGGGTCCATCAGTGTTCACGTAGGTGCTTCTTAAGCTCCAGAAAGTTAAGTCCACAACTGTCTTGTAGTTAAGAAAAGAAATAAAAATAACTTATTTCCTTCTGCCTTTCTTTCTCTAGGAGAAATAATTTGTATGCTTTCAAAAGTTGATCTGAATATGAAGAGACTACCGGCTAGAAACTAAGAATGGAGACTTGAATTTCTTTCCAATGTTAGTACTTGTTTTTACCCCTCTGATAATGTTGTCTGGTGCTTAAGAAGTGCTGTGGTTACAGTGGAACATGGCTGTCATGGAAATCTTTGATCACAGGAGAAGCTAACATGTACCAAATGCATGTCCCACTTGCATCGCATGTAAGCAGTCTACAGTTTCCTCTAATTAAAACAAAGCTGGCTGCTAAATACCTTAATATGTTTTTTTAATCCTAAAAAAATATTGCAAATTAGATCTTTTTTCTGTTCTAAATATTTTTGAGGAAGGAAACAATTTTGTTTCAGGGTGACACTACAATTTCATTTTAATTTAACTTCCCACTGAACTTCCAAATGGCATATCCAAATTTCCTATCTGCTCCATTCTGATTTAATTTTGTAAAATCATATTTCAACCAAAGAGATATTGCCACAAAAGGTTTTGGGTTTTGGTTGTTTTTCAAAAGAAGAACTCTTTTACTAGGGACTCTCTGACTAACCCTCGGAATACATTTACATCCCAACTGGGAGTTAACATATCTGACATAGACTCAATTTCACTTCTAACTATAACTTTCATGAATTTGCACAGGTTTTATCTGTCTCATATCTGCTTTGAAAACAAACACTGACAGCTAGTAAACTTGCTTGTATTGACAAGTATTTCTAAAATAATCTGGATTTATCTAAAGGATGCTGAAAAGTCACTGCAGATTCCATTCCACCCCAATCTAAAAGGCTCCACCTTCTCAGAAGCACGTTGCTCCCTTCAGCTGAGTCAGGAGAATGTCTCAGACTAACATTCCTCAGCTATTGCAGTGTAAAACTAACAGGGTTAATTTAAGAAGCTTTCCCTGACAGCTGAAGGTAAGCTTTAACTTACTTTACACTGTAGCAAGGAGTGTTCATACTGCTTACTGTGCAAGATTCAATGGAGGGCAGCAACAAATCACTGAGAAGGCACTTACTCCTTGAACTGCCACAGCCATTTCCTCAGCTATTGGCAGAGCAGAACCTCTGCTGAATTTCACCTGTCAGCTGAGCAGTCACCCATTTGCACTTCTTCACTTATCTCCTGGCAAAAGAGATTTTTCTTATCTTCCCAGCTGAAGAAACAAGGCAAGGACTGAATCTCTAGCATTGTACTTCCACAGCTGAAAGGTTCATCCTGCTTCCCTCAAAGAGTTCAAGCTATTTGTGCATCACCAAAAAAGTGAAACGAACGTGTGTTTGAGAAAACAGTATTTTTACTCTGAGACACCGATACCTCTTTTTTGAATGGGAGCTTGCTAGTAATACCATCTGTGACAAAACTTAAATATACATTGCTTGAGATTATTTTGTTGAGGCGAACAGCAAACAATTCAAAACCCGCCAGCATGTTTCCAAACTATCAACTGAGCAGTTATTCAAACCCATCTGACTCACAGAATAAAACTGTCTTCTCACTGTGGTACCCAAGCAGGATAAAAACAATTTAATTCAAACTTTGTAGTAGGAACAAAGAATTAATAAAGAAATGCAGTATGGAAAGTACTGTAAATCTGTAAGTACATACCTTTCCTGTCTGCCATGGGTAAATGATGTCTAATTATGCCCTTTCATCAGGCTTTTTCCAGAGCACTCCTGTTGCATTTATCATTTTTGAGCTGCCAAAAGCAAGGAATCAAGCTGTGAACCTCTCATCTTTCTGCCTGGGCTGCCAGAAAGAGACACTAGGTGCTTCTTGGCAGTGGCCTCAGTCCCTGTTACTATGGGATGAGAAACAACATCAATACTACTTCCCAGCTACATGATAAACCTCTTCCACTCCTTATTCCCTTACCTCCTTCACTATCATTGCTAACGCAACAGCTGACTCCCCAGACTTTGCCTAGAATACTAAATTAAATGTGCTTGATGTTGGATTATCCAACTAAACGCTAAACAAATTAAACACAAAGATCCTGCACAGATCATAGAAGTGACGACAGGTGGAGGAATCCAAGTAACCTAATCAGTGAGGAATGGAGTACACCTACATGGGCTACACCTACAACTCTCAGAGCAAAATAGTTGTCCCCAGTGTGAAACCCACCAAGGTGACTCAACTAATGAAACTCTCTCCAGAACACCAGGCAAATGAAGAGGGGTTACTGCCTAAAGGGATATAGGACTTATTATGGGATGCTGGGAGGAAGACAATTTTCAATGGAGCAGAGAGAAATCGGGGATTATACAAAACTTCTTAGGGGATGTTTTGGGGAAGGGACACAGAAGGGGAAAGGAAGAGATCAAAACAGGCTGGATTAATTTATGATCACAATTTAAATCTCCCTAACTAGAAGTTAGACACACAAATAAGAGTTAGAAATATGGCTATATACCCCATCAGTGTCTTCATATTTCATAAAAAATTAATTCCCCAGCAGCAGCACAGAAAATGTACACTGAAGCTCTACAGCAGGGTTACTGTCTTAGAACTTCATGTGGTTGCAACAACCAGAGCCCCATCACCTAAATTAATTACACTCTTTAATGGCATATTTCTTGGGATACTAAATCCATAGGAAAGTGAGAAATTCAAGAAGAGGAAGTTAAGAAGTGCACTGCAGTGCAGAAACCTGAGGCAGGAATTCAGGTAGGACTTAAAAGGAATGACTTCAAGATGCTTTCACACTCAGCTCCAAGGATTTAAGAATGAGTGGGAGGAAAGTAATTGAATATTACCTGTTTTTCTAGAAAGGCTGAAATCTGAGAAACCCCTACATGAAGACTGAGAGAGTTTCTAAGTGGATTTTGGACATCATTAATTCTGCAGAGGTCAGGGAGTCACTTGTTTTTGAATTAAGATTGCATTTGAAGAGAAATCTGCAGTGGCAGCTAATCTAGCAATTACCTTCCTGATTACCTGAAATAATATCTAAATGATGCGTCTATCTCTCATGATTGCACAAAAGGGTAGAACAAGCTTGTTTCAAGGTGAGAGAATTTGATCCTTTCCTGATAAGAGAGGTAAAGAGAGAGTGAAAGATTTCAGAGAGTATGAAATTGGTTAGGGAAATATGCCTTAAGCACCTGAAGATAGCCATGAGGGGAACTGGAATGAGCTCCTTTGAATAAATCACCGGCAGTAATAGGCCTGCTTCCTTTAGCAAAATGACTTTCAGGACGAGTAGTAAAATGAAAAGATAGAATGAAGTCGGGGTGTGACATACCCTAACTCTCACTTAGCTAAAGTCAATATCTTGCATATCACCTTATACAAGTATTGCTAGAAGTTTTTAATCACTTGCTTGATGGAAAAATGCAGAACGGTGATCTCTGTACAGAGAGCTGCTGTCAGAAATGGTAGCTAGAAGGCCACATTAACAGAAACCACTGTTCCTTGATGACCATCTATTCTTTCCTCCCCTCAGGATTTTGGAAAAGGTACTTTAAATTCATAGATATGGCAGCTAAAAGGAGCAATTACCATCATCTACTCCAACTTCATGCCTCCCATAGGCCAAAGAACATCACCCAGGAGTTCTTTCTTTGTGCTCATAATTGTCGAGCTATAATGTCTTTTAGAATGCTATCTACTTTTGATTTAAAGACTTCAAATTATCGTGAGCCATCCAAAGAAACTAAATTAAAAGTTGGACTTTATAATAGACATTAATGTATTTTTCATTCAGTCCATTTGGGGGCAAGAGTACTATTAGCTTGAGGTACAAATGTAGCCAGTTCTATTACTGTGAGAGGATTTATTTTTAAAGAAGGTACTCAAAACATTTGACAATTTCATAGGCAGTCAGTGTAAAGAATGCCCTGTGGTATTACATGAGCACATCTATTTAAATCAGAAAACAATTTTTTACTGAACTGTGAGAGGCATTTTTGGGAAAATTGAAGAGTTCTATACATCTTGTTTACATATTTTAACTATGGAGATGAACTATAGTGATATTGTTCTATTCTTGTTAGAATATATAGGTTTCCCTGGAAAGATTTCTGATAGCTGTTGAGAGCTCTGCCTCTAACTTCCTCTGAATACATCATAAATATGTGCATCAGTTTTCCTGTCTGATGAAGAGGTATCATGAGATTTACCATGCAGACAGAAGAATATACTTATTTTCCAGTGATTGCTAAATAATCAGCTATTTTAATTAGAGATAAAGGCAATGTAATAATACTATGTACCACTTTCAGTGTGGAAGCTTCATATTCACTTGTCTTCACTAATATATACTCTATTAAAAGACTGGATTAACTAAATAAATCTAAATGTTCATTATAAAGTTGAACTGCCATTAGATAACAGCCTATAACCACAACTGTTGTTTCATTATATATTCAGCATTAAAATGTGTCTAGACTTTGAAAAACTCCATGCATGACTTCCTACTGAAACCTTGTAAAACATTCATCCTCTGTCAGAAAGTTTTCTTCATCTGGAAAAACAGTGACACCAGTGCCATTAGCATCAATTCTTCCTTGACAAAAAGCTTTTATTAACCATATCTTGTTTAAAAAGCAACTTCATTGATCACAATCATCAGGGAAAAAAAAGCTAAAATGCTGATTCAAAACATCAGAATGTAATTTTCTTACATTTCAATTATTAAGAATAAGCCCTACTGTAAAGAATACACATTACAACTTTACTTCTTATTTAAAATGAAACCTGTTTTTACTTGTTTTCAATGACAAATAATATACACTACTATGGGCATTTATATTTAAATCTCTAAAAATTATTTTTTAACTTTGTTATATCTCCCTTTTCTGCCAATAATCTCAAGCGTCAACACTTTCATAATAGTGGTACTGAGAAAATTCAAAAGAAGCCTAAAAAGTACTGCTTTAAGTCTATGAGTATATGCACAAATGCATGCTTATACACACAGAGAGCTATGTCAAAACTTTTCTTTCAAATACAACTCTAGTTGTTCACTAAATCATTAAACAGAAATGAATGAACATTATAGTAAGTACAATGAGTTCAAGCTGCAGGGTTTAAAGACTCGTATATACTTAAAATTAAGCACAAGTCAAAGTGTTTTGCTTGAAAAAGGCTCTTTAATAAAAAGTAAGTAGGAATAATATTTTTAGGTCCTGAAGTCCACTGATGTTCATGGAAAGACTCGTGCTGACTTTAGCAGGCTTTGCAATGGGCCCACACTTTTTACCTTGAAATCTCCAAGTAACATGTTTAAATAGATCCGTAAGACTGCCAAAATTCAGAACGACAATCAGAAGAATAAAACCAGTGATGTTTCAGAAGTGACAGACAGGTAAACTGAAATGATCCAGATGTTCCTGAGAGAATTTTCAGATTTCCGTGTGCCGTAAACCTCTTGCAGCAGAACTAGTACAGACCTGGGATCACATGTAGCATCAAGCTTCTAGTTCTCATAAAGGAAAATTCATAGTCTAAAGGCTAGATGAGGTCTTCAGCTCAGAAGTCATGGGGCATTATAGAACAGAAGCCTGTATCTTTTCTCCTGCATGAATTTCTCAACCACTGCCACTTTGGGGGGCAACATGTTTTCCCTGGCAAAAGTTCAACAATACCTAGGTTACGTGTTGTGGGTCGCCCTGGTGCATAATGCTCTCATGAAATCCCACGCTCTCATGAAAGCTCAGGTAATAAAAAATGCTCCAGGTTGCTAGACATTAACCATGTGGTTCGCCTGCTGTGGGTCACCCACTGTAATCTTGAATGTGAAAGATGTACTTCAAATGTTAGACTATTGATTCTCTCCCCTCCTCCTGAGAGATATCTCAACTCACAGATATTCATAAATAATAAAGGAACTTCAGATACGCCACAGTGAAAAGTGGATACCTTACAGATGAAAGTGAAAAGATAAAACACATGGAAAAAAAATCCCAAACTGTTTATTTAAATATTTGCAATATGCTTTATTTTGTCAGGTTATCAGGAAAAAAGATGTCTTGCATTCTTAGCTATGCTTAGGTCCTCTCTTGGATTAGACAATTAGATGTCCATCTCTAGAGTACATTACAATAGACACAACTATTCCTTAGATCAGAGGTTGTGGGATAAAAAATTGACGTTTCAGGGGTCTAGGTTACCAGACACTGACACAATAACTTTGACTGTTCTGCATCTTTTAAACTAAGGAATCATTTAACACACAAACCTTGTGAACTTAATCGAACAGTTCTGTACACATCTGATTGTGTAAATTTATGGTATAATCCTGTTTATACTGATGTAAACATTTATTCAGTGACAACACTACTAGGCCTCTATAGGCTATGCAGCTATTACAGTCTTTTCTTGAGACAGTGTAAAAATACACACAACCATGTGAGAACTGTATGCTTATCAAAAACATTCATGACTGTACTAACATGGAAGCTTAGGCACCAAAGCACCTCAGTAATTTGAATATACTCGCTTCCATTTTCAGTCTTCTCTAAATTGAGTTAGACTTTACATATGACTGAAATCAGAATAGCTCAAAGTATTTACTGATCAATTAGTATGATGCCTTTCTGCCACACCAAGGTACAAAAAAACCCAACACGTAAGGCAAGTATTAATTACGTGTCCAGTGATAAACATGGTCATTTAGGCATGTGGAAATCTGACAGAATGAAGCGAATTATCTCTTTAAGGAAGGAGCCTGTCTCACACTAAATCTTTCCCGAAATGTAAACAGAAGTTTTACATTGAGAAAAAAATCAGGTTTTAGCCAAAGATGAACAGAGTAAAAAGAGTACCTTCTGACCGATGCTAAAACAGTGACTGAAAGTGCAGTATGGGCCAAATTCTGCCCTCATGTATGGGTGCCTGGTTTCTACTGATGGTAATTTTATGTACTTACTGAAGGAAAGTAGACTTACCGGTACTGAGGAGGCTAGTTTTCCCACTCACTTGTGTTAAATGCCAGCATCAGCTGAGAGAAGAATGGACCAATTTTGTATCCATTCAGAGTATATTCCAATTTATGACCTCCCACTGGTGAGGCTATTATTCATCCTTCAGAAGTTCTTCTCCTCTGTATTCTATGAACCCTGTATGAGTTACAAATGTACTTATTTGTATGTGGTATTTCCTTTTCAGCAAACATCTGAGAAATGCAGTGCACCAATTACAACGCAAAATTTGTTTCTGCTCCCTTTTTAGAACAAATTTCACTTCAGAGAAACTAGGTATACAGGAACACACATAATTTAGACATTGACTTAGATGTTCTCATTTCATGTAACAGCTTGAAAGGCCTAACTACAGTATCAGCATTTGTTTCTTGCAGTCAAGAATCATATTTTAACCAGTAAATTAATGGTGTAAATCTCAAAACCCAATTTGAGATTGCCAAACTGGATTTTAACATATTTTTCTTCCAGATACAGAAAAACAGACAAGACAAACTTTGAGCAAAATTCTTATTTCAAGAAGCTTTTGCACCAGCTCAGTTCCATTCTGTTTAACAGTGGTAATCCTAATTTACCCCATTGTGAATGCTAGAATCAGGCCATTTGTTTAAAAGCTTTGCTTTGTAATTAGGTAGTCACACACATGTAGCTAAAAACAAGATCATAATACTCTATGCTGAAACATATAATTGAAGCCAGGACTGGGTCATGTATTCAAAAGCCACCTTTTCTCTTTTATACAAGTATTTTTAGACTTTTTAAGTATGCAAATATACAGATGTGCCTACACTGTTGCACTTTGCTGTATGAGTTATGTCAGATTAAACAAGTACTGCATCTTTGTTAATTAAAATACTTAGAAGACTGTAAAGCATGTTGCCATACAGTTAACATGTGGGTTTAAAGGTCATATTTGTACTGATGGGAGGAACTGGCTAGGTTATCATGATCCATATTTTTCTGTCAGGCAAGAAGACTGTTGCAAACCCTGAACTGACATGATAGGTTGCTGTCAAGTATGTGAGAGTGACAGAAGAACAACCACATCGCTCATCAACTGACTTCCTCCAGACACCTGGGCTCCATCCTCCCACCTAAGGGTGCAAACCCAAGGTACATGAAAGACAAATTTGGGAAGAGCTCACCTTTACCTTGGCCCTTAATCCTTTACTTAGTAATACAGGCATCAGGATTTCTACTCGACATTATTTGCATATAGGAATGCATACAAAAACAATCTGAACTGACAGAATATGGAGGCTGCGGGAATGAACATAATTCAGTCAAAGACTTCCTTAAGAGAGCTTACTATACTTTTGGCTTTTGTACTTGTTTCCTTTAGAGTATCAATAAAGTATTTAGATGTTTTGTTTCCTTTTTCTTGAGAAACAAATGAACAGATTATTGCAGTCTCAATCTTATTAGTATAAATTCAAAATATTTCTAGTGGTTTCATACAGACTTCAGAACAATTTTTGATGTTTTGCAAGCATAGAATTCGATGAGTTTCAGGGGAAATTACACAGGAGAAGAGGTGAAAATCAGATCAGAATGTGGTCTTGGTCTATTTAAAGAAGGTGCTTCTTAAGAGCAGTTCTTTTAAGAGAAAGCTTCAGAGAAATACTGATCCCCACTCAATTTTACCCTTTGGTTTCCAAAATCGTCTAAGGTGTTTCTCTTCCTTCTCCTATGACCTACCTCCATCTATATCCTCCCATTTCTTCTGTGTTTTCTGCACCATTTTGTCTGCATTGCCACATAAGATCTTTTACTGCTGATAGTTCGTTCCTTCTCAACAAGTACAAGCTGAAAGTAGCCTCCCTCTTTCTTTCCACCTCATTGACTCTCTAACCCATTTCTAAACACATCCTTGCTTTCTCCCTTGTCTACAGCTCTTAATTCTCTTTGTCCCTCTAATATTCACAGAATCACAGAATGGTTGGGGTTGGAAGGGACCTCTGAAGATCATCTTGTCCAACCCCCTTGCTTGAGCAGGTACACCTAGAGCAGGGTACACAGGACCGCATCCAGGCAGGTTTTGAATATTTCCAGACAAGGAGACTTCACAACTCCTCTGGGCAGCCTGTTTCAATGCTCTGTCACCCTCACAGTAAAGAAGTTTTTTCTCATGTTCAGCTGGAACTTCCTGTGTTCTAATTTGTGCCCATTGCCCCTTGTCCTGTCATTGGGCACCACTGAAGAGTCTGGCCCCATCCTCTTGACACCCACCCTTTAGATATTTGTAAGCAGTAACAAGGTCCCCCTTCAGTCTTCTCTTCTCTAGGCTGAACAGACCCAGGTCTCTCAGCCTTTCCTCATAAGAGAGGTGCTCCAGTCCCCTGATCACCTTTGTGGCTCTCCGCTGGACTTGCTCCAGCAGTTCCCTGTCCTTCTTGAACTGGGGAGCCCAGAACTGGACACAGTACTCCAGATGTGGCCTCACTAGGGCAGAATAGAGGGGGAGGATAACCTCCCTTGACCTGCTGGCCACACTCCTTTTTGTGCACCCCAGGATCCCGTTGGCCTTTTTCGCCACAAGGGCACAGTGCTGGCTCATGGTAAATTTAAAAACTTCATTTTTTAACTCTTAGCAGTTTACTATTTACAGTCACTCTGTAGAGCACTCCAGGACACAGCTATACAAAAATAAATAATATAATAAATATAGGCATGACTTTCACTGCTTGGAGGTGAAACATTTTGAAATCAGCTGGAGCTGCCCCTGAATGATGGTTTCGGGTCCACACACAAAAATCGTCCTGCTTTTACTCAGTCTCTATGGGTTTGTCGTTTAACCCCAGCTGGCAACGAAGCACCACACAGCCACTCACTCACTCCCCCCCCAGAGGGGTCGGGGAGAGAATTGGAAGAGTAAAAGTGAGAAAGCTCATGGGTTAAGATAAAGACAGTTTAATAGGTAAAGCAAAAGCTGCGCACACAAGCAAAGCAAAATAAGGAATTCATTCACTACTTCCCACTGGCAGGCAGGTGTTCAGCCATCTCCAGGAAAGCAGGGCTCCATCATGTATAATGGTGACTTGGGAAGACAAATGCTGTAACTCTGAATGTCCCCTGCTTCCTTCTTCTTCCCCCAGCTTTATATGCTGAGCATGACGTCATATGGTATGGGATACCCCTTTGGGCAGTTGGGGTCAGCTGTCCCAGCTGTGTCCCCTCCCAGCTTCTTGTGCACCCCCAGCCTACTCCCTGGTGGGGTGGGGTGAGAGGCAGAAAAGGCCTTGGCTCTGTGTAAGCGCTGCTTCAGCAGTAACAAAAACGTCTTTGTATTATCAACACTATTTTCAGCACAAATCCAAAACATAGCCCCATACTAGCTACTATGAAGAAAATTAACTCTACCCCAGCCAAAACCAGCAGAAATGGACATGGTTATTTTGCATTGTACTTAAGATTCCCTTTCTGTGACTGCTTTGTCACTTGTATAGTCAGCCACTGAACACGAATGCATACAGGGTGTTAGCTAATTTTAGTAAATTACTTTTCTTATTGACTATCACTTCATGCCGAGGTTTCTTTAACATGAATTTCTGAATCCAGCTCTTTTAATTTAAACTAGATATTTGGACATAATATTGTTTCTGGGAGATCTGCCTCTGTATTAAAGTTTGATGACTTTAGGCTGGGAAGGAGTGGAATGTGTTGACTGGAGTTCCAACGAGCACTTCATCAGGAATGTAAGTGCCAACAAGCAAATCCCAGGGCATTTACTAGATCTGGTCATAACGAATGCCAGTTCCCCTCTGCTTAAGGTAACATGAAAATGTGTAAGTTATCAAAATGTATTTGTAGATGGAATTGTTCTGGAGTAACAGGAATCAGAGGGAAAAGATTATGAAACCATATGCACCCTATTCTTTTTTATAACATGATTCCTTTAAGTCAAAGATGTTAAGAGTTTATGTAGGCGTAGGGGTTTCAAAAGATCTCTTTATGTCACTAGAAAGGTTGCCAACTGTTCTGTTATGCTGGGAAAGGAGAGACACTGCGGCACTTCTTCCAAATAAAACATGTGCTTAATTGATCTGGGCCACTGAATGTGTTCTGATCTTCCCAGGGTGCGAGACTTAGCTCAAAACACGCACACATCAGAAGAGCTGCTAGTTTATGGAAGTTGCTATCTGTTTAGTAGTCAGCCACAAAAATAAAATATCTTTGTTTTAGACTACCTACAGTCAAATCATGTAGCAGTTTGGCTGACTAGCAAATGTTTTTCCACATCCCTTACACACCTACAGCAAGAGAAACAAAAAAGATGGCAAGGCAAGTAGTGAAGGTCTTTTTTCAGTGATACAGAAGCTACATATTCACAGTTATTATCAGCTCCTTTTCCTAGAGGAGAAGGCCAAGTCTTTCACTTACGTATTAAACAAAGCCTCATTTAAAACCAGTGAAAAGTAAATATCTAACCCCTGCTTTACTATTTCCAGGGGATTTGAGCAGCAGACTGTAAATGACACTAAATGACATCTTAAGGGGGTAGAACAGTTATTAAATACATGCTGTGGAAAGAAGGTTTCTTCTGTTTAGATGAAAAATTTTGAAGTTTCTTTTTGCTAAATCAAACGGTATTATTAGTAACACAGCCAAGGGAAATTAAGTAAGAGCCCTTTTTAAAAACTACTTTTCATGGGAACTTACATGAAAGACAGCCTTACTTTGTTTTCAGTGAAGGAGGTTGTTTTGCCAGCTAAGAAACACCTGTTTATGGTAGCAATAAACTCTGCCATCCCAGACTGCTTACCAAAAGACAGTCAAAAATCAGGTCCAAGAAGGACAATAAGAGGAGGTAATTTACATTATTGCCCAAGCTAAGAGGAGCAAGGAAGGAAATATGGCTGAGTCACAATTTCTTTTCTGTACTGCTGCAGAGGTAGTTCAGCTATTAGCATACTGTAATGCTATATCTGTCTTCAGTCAGCAAACATCCTGCCTGCTCCCCATGAGTTACTGCCTTGCAGTACAGTTTAAATAAAAAAAAAATCTTGCCAAAACAATATAATAAGCAAGTTTGTTATTTTAATCAGCATAATTTGAAAGTTTCCTTTAGTGTTTTTTAAGAGTTGGTCATTTAAATTAGAACTGTAAGTTAAGATTTTATTTAAGAAAGGGCATGCAAACACTGGTGTCTGGATTGGGTGTACTGCAGAGTCCACATAAGGACACATGATGCTCTCTTTCTGCTCTTACCATACATACAAAATGTGGTAATTTATAAGAAAAGCCTTATTATGGTTTGAAAGCTCAGGAAAAAGATTAGCTATCAAGAAATTAAGCAATTTTGTTCTCTGAAGCCTGTCATTTGGGGGTGACCAGAAGTTTTTTTTTAGAAGGGCTAAAAGGGTAACAAGAAAAGATGTCCCAAAGCATCTTCTAGATCTTTCTCTCCGTGGAAGCTTTAACTGTCAATGATAGTCTTTGCTTTGAAGCAAATTACAGTCATATTAATCAAGTCGAACTTCAAAGTACCACAACCATTTTAGTGACTGTGGTTCATATATTAATTTTAATAAGGGATTGAGCATTTTTAATAGAATAAAATATGAAAGAACCTGCAGGAAGGGCTGCCTTAGATACCTTCCCGCTCTTTCCTCCTAGTCATCCTCCTCACTGCTCTCCTGCTATAGTCACATCATCAAAGGTCATACTAACGAAACGCACACATGTTTCGTGAGCTAAGGTGGAGAAAAATAAGAGTCAATCTAAATAAATACTGTATAAATGTTTTTCAGAAAGAAAGACCATCCTTTGTTTGGCACACTACAGCTATTCCTCTAGAAGGCGGGTGCCTTTATTTTTTAGTGCTTGTTTATGTGAACAAGAACACAGTAGGGAGAAAATATAAAAGGAAACACTAAGATTTGTGAGAAGAGGAGGATAAGGATTGAAAACACATGTTGGGATAAGCCTGACCTTATTATGTTTTAGTTGCAACTGTTAATTGAATATATTAGAAAGATACAAGGAGAAGCATGTCTATTTTGTCAGGAAATTTTACTCAGCCTCCTTCCTAAGGAATTCATGTGGGTTTTTTGTTGTTGTTATTCTGACTCTCAGTTCAAATGGGGAGACAAGGTAAGTTTTTATTTAATCCTAGAACTTCCCTATCTGTAGAAAAAAACCCAGAAAGACAGATTTAAATGTAGCTGTTCAAATTCACTGCTGTTGTCCTTCAAAAACAGCAAGAAGGAGGACCCAGGGAACTATAGGCCAGTCAGCCTCACCTCCATCCCCGGAAAGGTGATGGAACAGTTTGTCCTGGAGGTCATCTCCAGGCATGTAGAGGCAAAGAAGGTTATCAGAAGTAGTCAACATGGATTCACCAAGGGGAAATCATGCTGACCAACCCAATAGCCTTCTATGATGGCATGACTGGCTGGGTGGATGAAGGGAGAGCAGTGGATGTTGTTTACCTTGACTTCAGCAAGGCCTTCGACACTGTCTCCCATAACATCCTACAGACAATCTTAGGAAGTGCGGGTTAGATGAGACGACTGTGAGGTGGATCGAGAACTGGCTGAATGGCAGAGCTCAGAGGGTTGTGACCAACGGCACAGAGTCTGGTTGGAGGCCCGTAACCAGCGGTGTTCCCCAAGGGTCTGTACTGGGTCCAGTCCTGTTCAATATATTCATCAATGATCTGGACGAAGGGATAGAGTGTACCCTCAGCAAGTTTGCTGACAATACCAAACTGGGAGGAGTGGCTGACACGCCAGAAGGCTGCACTGTCATCCAGCTAGACCTGGACAGGCTGGAGAGGTGGGCTGAGGGGAACCAAATGAAATTCAACAAGAGCAAGTGTAAGGTCCTGCACCTGGGGAGGAACAACCTCACGCAGCGGTATAGGTTGAGGGTTGACCTGCTAGAAAGTAGCTCTGCTGAGAAAGACCTGGGAGTGCTGGTGGACAGCAGGCTGATCATGAGCCAGCACTGTGCCCTTGTGGCCAAGAAAGCCAATGGTATCCTGGGGTGCACAAAAAGGAGTGTGGCCAGCAGGTCGAGGGAGGTTATCCTCCCCCTCTATTCTGCCCTAGTGAGGCCACATCTGGAGTACTGTGTCCAGTTCTGGGCTCCCCAGTTCAAGAAGGACAGGGAACTGCTGGAGCAAGTCCAGCGGAGAGCCACAAAGGTGATCAGGGGACTGGAGCACCTCTCTTATGAGGAAAGGCTGAGAGACCTGGGTCTGTTCAGCCTAGAGAAGAGAAGACTGAAGGGGGACCTTGTTACTGCTTACAAATATCTAAAGGGTGGGTGTCAAGAGGATGGGGCCAGACTCTTCAGTGGTGCCCAATGACAGGACAAGGGGCAATGGGCACAAATTAGAACACAGGAAGTTCCAGCTGAACATGAGAAAAAACTTCTTTACTATGAGGGTGACAGAGCATTGAAACAGGCTGCCCAGAGGAGTTGTGAAGTCTCCTTGTCTGGAAATATTCAAAACCTGCCTGGATGCGGTCCTGTGTACCCTGCTCTAGGTGTACCTGCTCAAGCAAGGGGGTTGGACAAGATGATCTTCAGAGGTCCCTTCAACCCCAACCATTCTGTGATTCTGTGATTCTTGGGAGGTAACTAATGTTTATGCAATGTCCATAGTGCTTACACCAGTCTTAATAATTTTTTCTTATATTTTTCATATCCACAGCACTCACTAAAGTGTTTTGCTACAGCTTTCCGGGTATCACTATTAAAAGCTGAATTATCATTGCTAATTCTTTAGGTTTGACATAACAGAGGAGGATGTGGATATTTTCTTTGATAGTGACACACCTGCCAATTACTTTACCTGTCTTCCCCAGTCCATTAAGCTCTTAAAACAATAGGGGAAGGGGAATTTTAAACAGTTTCCTCCCAAATATCCCATCTGGTCAGGTTTAGAATTTAGTTTGTACCACGTATCTCCATTTTAAATCCGTGTTGCAGTTTTTTGCTGGGTATTAACCACTTCAAATACAGGAGTGTCAAAGTAGCAAAGCAACTTACTGTTTTCAATACTTTGTACTGAGCAGTAAATTCCTGTAGTACCTGGATAGCATACTTGTGCAAAAAGGGGTTTCCACAGACAGCAATAAAATTTACAGACCTTTTGCAAAAATATTTAATAACTAGCACTTGTGGCAAAACATTGGCAGTGGACCTGAAGACGTATCAGACAACTGAAATGATGGAAATGTAATTTTCCTAGTACTTTTCTTTAATGTTAGCACGTAGCATTTGGCAGAAAAACAAATAAAGAACCTATGACCTTAAATAAGAACACTAATAACTCAATTAGAAATACTAAAACAATTCATAATTCTTTACCTGAAAAAAACATGAGCTTATTCTATCATTAACACAACACTTATGACATATTTAGTTGACTAACCCTCCTTGTGTTTTCAGACACTTTGTAGACAGACTATGAAGTCAGGGTTGGGGTAGGAAAAAAGGGAGAAAAATAACTGGAAAAAGACAAGACCACAGTATGAAAACTTTTTTTCCTTGAATATTTCAATAATTAAAGGGCCACAATTTTGGCTCACTGACAGTAAAATTGAGAACAAAATCTTTGTACACAGGTAGATCTGTGGAATAATTACTGGAGGTGACCTAGAAATTAAACTTATATTCACATTTTAAAGAAAGGTACAGCATTGAAGAAGCTTCCAGGGTGGAGTGTGGCTGACATGCAAGGAATCCATTCCATGGAAGTCCCCTAGGCCTGCAACCTTAGATGTTATCTATACCAGGGGAACTTGGTGTGCCGACTCTAAGAGCAACTGCACGGAGGGTGGAGTGGAGTGGAGACACCGCGGCCAGGCTCTGTGACACTAGAGGAACTTGAAAGTACCATGGAACAATGATAAGCTGCATAGTTACTACCTTGGGCCAAAGGCCTGTCACGCTTTTGACAAAATGCTGTCCTTTTGGTGAACTTTGCTCATTATAATATCATTATAATACCGAAACACACCTCCATCCCAAAAGCTACCC
>WAAD01006540.1:52176-68241 GCA_013389945.1 Fregata magnificens
AAAAAAAAAGCAAAACTGAAAGAAAAAGATACAGCCTTTGAAAAGCTATAGCAAAGTAAGTTCAGGAAATGTTGTAAGATACCCAATCCTCTGTCTGCAGTTTGATATTTATGCCCATCTTCCCCTCCCACAGGTATGAGCATCTTATGCCCTGGGGGCTGCATGCATGGAATGAAGTTCACAATCTGCTTCCAACAAGAAATGCAGTCTGTTCACCACCATACAGAAGGCACTAAAATCCTGTCCAGAAGTTTTCCTCACATTGTTAATGCTTACGCTCCCCATTTTATGACAGCATACCTTTTCCTTCCTGACAACAATTTTATTTGATTATCTATGAAATGGTTTGTTTTACAAAGGCAGAACAGCGTCTCTGCAGTACTTCACACAGTGTGTACAAGATGCGTACATAGACAGACCGTGAGACCTAGGCACTTCTTTCATGACATACATGTTAGAATATATATTAGGCATATACATAGACATGTGCTACATATGTTCAGTCAGTAATGAAAGAAAAATTCTTAGGGATAAGGATAGGATAAATGTGAGGTATTGAATAAATTGAGAAAAAGAAAGAGGAAAGAATATAAGGGAGAAGACCTTCCCAGTGATCCTTTGGGATTTAAAAAAGGTACCTTAGGATATAAGGATAATTGTCCTCCCTCCAAAACCCTTGAACTAGTTTTAAGACCAAATTATCCTCTATTCCTTCAGTTTCTGCTAATACCATTACAATAACTAGAATTTTTGCCTCCATACCTCTATCAAAATCATAAACAGAATTACAATAACATGCCTCATGTACAATCTAAATCCGCATAAACAATGCCTTAACCCCAAGTACGATTTATGGATTATTCTTCTTAAATCTCAGTCGAAAAGGGCTTTCATTCTGTTTCTCCACAGTCCACTTATCTGGTGGGAGTCCTTTCTTAACCCAGGTGTGATGAATCCACGGCCCGACTCCATCAAGCTTGACTGCAGTATATGTAGTCAGGAGGCCTTGAAAGGGTCCCTTCCAATGTTCTTTCAGAGGTTCATCATTCCAAATTCTTACATAAACCCAATCTCCTGGCTGAAACTCATGAACTGCAGTACAGTAACACATTTTTTGATAATTTTAGCTAGGTTAGGTTTTAAATACTTCTATATAATAAATATCCATTAGTTACATACCCTTTCTTATATCCTTAGGTATCTAACTTGGCAAAATTAATAAAAAAATGTGTTACTGTCAGTTTTTCTATAATGAGAGCACTGCAAACTTACAATTTGCTGAGTCATACCTACGATCAGACCAATTTCTTATATATGTAATAGGGAAAAATGGAGAAAAACCCCTTAACTAAACACATCTAATCTGTCTGAGCTATTTTAAAACAATATTCCTTATCATATAAACCCAATATTTTAGCACTGAGAGATTCTAATGAGAGAGCATTTAATCTTTCTTCCTCTCAAATTATGATGATATTTTTAGCTGAATATTACAGCAACAAAGACCCCTTTTAAGGATTGCACCAGTAAAGTCCCACTAAAGAACATTTTTTCTGATGATGAACATGTCCACGCACATATCACAGACAAGTCAGCTGAAGAATAAATATACCAAAGTCATGATAATGTGCCCTGATAGCTCAACACTTATCGAGCTATTGGCAACCGGTAACACAGGGTGAACCTTCACTGCAGGAATAAGTGCTGCTGTCATAGGTGCTGCAATTCCACTGGCTCCGTAAGTTCAGACAACCTGGCACTGTCAAAATCATCTGTTTAGAAGTTTGATTTAATTGCAGTTTATGGATCTAATTGCCTAGTTCAAAGCTGCTCAGACAATTGCAGAAATAATCATCAGCAAGGAGTGAATGGCCAAAACTCCCAGAGAGAGTTCAGGAAAAAAACACCACAAAGACCCCTTTTAACCTTAAGGCTTCATGTGTGGGAATGTCATTAGTCAGTTACAAAGGCAGCAGTGCCACAGGTATAAAATCATAAACATTCCCTCCACATGTGATTGTGTTTTAAACTCTACTAACATTCACAGAAAGAGACTTATTTTTATTAGGAAAAATTAGCCCTGAGAAACGTAGTGGCAGTCTCAAGTACCAGGTACATTTTATAGCATTGAGTAACTTGCAGATTTTCAGACACACTGTTCTGGTTTTCTCCTCAGGGTTATTATCCTGGAATAATGGAACAGCCTCTTGCCTTAAAACCTGGAAAGTCCTACATGACAAAAGGTTTACATTTCAATTACCATCTTCATTTACCCAAAGGAAGCATACATTTGAATATCAAATTTCTGCAGTGTGCTTCCAAGTGCTGGTTGAAACTTTTTGAAAACCACTGTTAGAAATATTTACTGTATAAAATAACAGTGTCAAGACTGCAATGCCCATTTTTTTTCTTTTTTTATGTTTTGAGGAAAACCACCTGATGCCTATATGCCTTTGCATCATGTTTCAGAGAGGTTCAATTATCAGATGTTTTCACTGTTTGATTATCTGCCTATCAATGCAATATGTCGCCATGGCAGCTTGCTGCATATCATGGTAGTTTGCTGTCATACTGGCCTAAAGAGTGCCAAAGCATTTTCTTTCATGGTAGATTTCAATAATTTTGCTTTTTGAATGATCAGACCAGTTAGATTCTTCATATTATCTCTTTTACATAAAATTAAGAAAATATACTATATACTTAAATAAAGTATCAGCATTTCCAATGGTTCATGGTTATTTTCAAGAGTACATTTTAGGAGGTGGTTTGGGTGTGGGGAAGGAGGGAATTCAAAAGCAAACAGCCAAATTTTATTTTATACTCCAAAAGCTAACACTGTATTGTCAGAGATTAGAGCAGACAAAATTGCTGAATTTCCAGCTGCTAAGAACTCTGCAGGATTGCCCTAGCTCCCTGGAAAGAAGAAAATGTGGGATCTTTAAGGCTTAAGGTAGTTATCCAAGTAATTTTGGAGGGACAGAGTGAAGAAGCTCAAAGTCTCCAGCAACGCTTCAGGATTCTGTTGTGTTTGAGAATGCTAAGTTCCATCTCTGATTCCAACAGAAACTTTTACTAGCAAGTCGTATTTCTTTGTTAAGAAAAACCTGATGAAAGTTATGATAGCATCCTACAGTCATCATGGAGGGAACAACTGTAATGGCACAAGGAATGAAATATACAGTGAGAAGCTGTGGAGGAGCTGGTCTTGGGGAAAATAAAAAAAGTTCCATTTATGGAAAATTTCAGGCTATCAAGGATGAGGGTTCTGCTCATGATGGGTGAAAAATCAGTTGATTCGAAGTGTTTATGAAGAATCTGTGATACATTAGCTACATTCTTCATTGCACTCCTCCATTCTTAAAAACTGTATTTTATTCAGTGCAGGTATCTTTTATCTTTTATAATAACGTTTACAAACTAAGATGATGTATTAGATCATCCAGCCCATCTCGTCTCATCCAAATGTTCTGATTCAGTGGATTTTAATTAATCCATTGTACGAATCCATATTACTATGACATTAAAATGTATTTGACACTATATATATCATAGACCCTCAGAGATACTTTTGACATAATACAATGTAACACTTCTAGATAGCGGAATTTCTTTAGTCACAGGGAACAATGGCTACCTTATAAAATTCTCTAAAGTAGATAGGACCCATACCCTTCAATGGAGAGAAAGACATATCATAGAATCATAGAATCATTAAGGTCAGAAAAGACCTCTAAGATCATCAAGTCCAACCATCAACTAACACCACCATGACTCCTAAACCAGGCCCTGGAGTGCCACATCTACACCTTTTTTGAACGCCTCCAGGGTTGATGACTTCACCACCTCTCTGGACAGCCTGTTCCAATGCCTAACCACTTTTTCGGTAAAGAAATTCTTCCTGATGTCCAATCTAAACCTCCCCTGACGCAACTTGAGGCCATTTCCTCTCATCCTGTCGCTAGTTTCTTGGGAGAAGAGTCCAACACCCGCTTCACTACAACCTCCTTTCAGGTAGTTGTAGAGAGCGATAAGGTCTCCCCTCAGCCTCCTCTTCTCCAGATTAAACAACCCCAGTTCCCTCAGATCCTCCTCATAAAACTTGTTTTCTAGGCCCTTCACCAGCCTCATTGTCCTTCTCTGGACAAGCTCCAGCAGCTCAGTGTCCTTCTTGTAGTGAGGGGCCCAAAACTGAACACAGTATTTGAGGTGCGGCCTCANCATACAATTGGCCTCAGCCCATTGATCCAGCCTGTCCAGATCCCTCTGCAGGGCCTTCCTTCCCTTGAGCAGATCGACACTCCCGCCCAGCTTGGTATCATCTGCAAACTTGCTGAGGGTGCACTCAATCCCCTCATCCAGATTGTTGATAAAGACATTGAACAAGACCGGCCCCAAAACTGAGCCCTGGGGAACACCGCTCGTGACCAGCTGCCAACTGGATTGAACTCCATTCACCATCACTCTCTGGGCTCAGCCATCCAGCCAGTTTTTTACCCAGCAACGTGTATGCCCATCCAAGCCGTGAGCTGCCAGCTTGTCCAGGAGAATGCCGTGGGAGACCGTGTCAAAGGCCTTACTAAAGTCCAGGTAGACAACATCCACAGCCTTGCCCTCATCTACTAGGCGGGTCACCTGGTCATAGTATGTTTAAAGCATCTTAACCTGTGGCTGAATGAAGACATTAACTGAAATGTAAACCTTTTGTTTTGTAGAACCTTTATCTATACCCATCAACTACTGTGCAGAGTGGTCCAAACTAGGTTGTGCCAACTGACCAACCAGTGTGTGCACACTGATTGGCCAGCACAGTCTACAAGGGCTGAGCTCATCCTATCCATGGAAGTCTCTCTCCTTTATTCATATCATTAAATAATGTTCTTCAAGACTTGTGGAAAGAATTGTCCTTAAGATTTTACCCCATGACAAATTTTGTTGAACCCGACCAACACATATAAGAGTAACTGAAAGAAGAGGGAAGAAATGGGAAGAGTCTCTGATTTCTACCTGCCTCACCACTCTGCACCTCACAGCCTTGAATGAGAAAGGGATTATGCAGGTAAACAAATTCCTAACAGAATACAGAGCTGTATATAAAACCTTAATTTCAATAGGCTTTGAATCAGACTCTTACAGATGGGTTAATATGCATTATTCCCCAGCCTTTTATCCCCAGAAATGCCCAGTTTTGCAGAACGAAGACCTCATTCTTTCAAAAGGGGCACTTCACCTGCATTTTACCAGCATTTGAGAGAAATGCAATCTGGGAAACTGAAAACCAGACAGCTCATCTATTAATAATGCTACAGGACTATTTATATCTAACCTGTATACTGCACTTCTATAGCAATTTGTTTGAATTCAATATACTGCACTTAACATGTTTCTGTGAATTTGTAATGCACACATATAGATATAGATACAAATAGCTACTTTGAGGTATTAAATGATACTGGTCATATAAAATGAAAATTGTTCTTTAAGCCTGATAGGAATTAGTAGGAGTTGTAGCCCTGAAAAAGGCTACACAGGGGTTAGATTTTATGGTCATTATTCCCAGAAGAAGATATTGTTATTAAATTTTGCTGATCAGAGCTAGCAGTTTGCTACAGATCAAATTATGATCATTTATGTGTTTATGGGCCGACAAAACTCAGAAGTTAAACACTTCATTAAGTTACAGGGCAAGATTCTCACAGGATGAAATAATGTGGCTACATTAGTTTGCATCCATTTAGGTCAATTAGGTATCCAAGTCCCTGGCATCTAACTTCAGATCAGGGACTTAAAATGCTGCTATTCAAACACCTTCAGACACTAAGCTAATTTAAAGCACTCCAGCAAACCTTACAGACTTGAATGTAACTTTTAGCTGTCTTTAAAATTAGCAATGAACCAAAAGTCATAAAAATAAATTTCATAGTTTTGAAATTTTTCAGCTAAAAACTGCCTCATAATTTCTTTTTTCTAAGTTATAATTTTCTCCCTGGCACTCAGAATGTGCTGGACTCTAGATTTGCTTTCAGAAGACTCTAGTTAAGTCATGACCCTCAACTCTTCCTCCCATTTGACTGGATTTTGGAAAGGGCATTTCAGTAGTGTAATAGAGATTTTTTTCCCAGACAGCTTAGAAACTAGATCTTGGGACTATTGATGTTAAGAACCTGTGAGATGATTTCTTAGCATGAGCTGTCTAAAGCCCCTCTATGATACGAACTGCTGAAAGAATAAGTCAAACTCTCACAGTCAAACATTCACTTGGGATTCTTGCAGGGCCTGTGAAATCATGAAAAGATAACAGCTCCAAGAATATTGTGAAACTCTTTGCACCATGAAAACAATAAGAGTTTTGCTTTTGTGAGCCAGAACAATGACTGAAATATTTCAACTTGGTTTAACAGATCTTTGCACTTGCCTTTCAAGAGAATGTAGCCAAAATGACCATAAAAATATGTGCAATATTTGTGACTGGGAGCTAGGAAATGTAATTTGTACCCATTTGTGCCAACTATACTAATAATATTAAATACAGCTAAAACTGACCTAAATGAGAAATTATTTTTCTCAAAAACTGACATTTCAACAAGCCATCCCACTCTGACTCAGGATAAAAGCAGAACCTTACGGATATTTCTGTGAGAAGTCAAGAGGTGGAGAAGACATTCCCATTTAGTCCATGGGTCAGAGCAATAATGACTGAAACAGGAGAATGACACACCAATGGCATGAAGCCAGGTTTCCACATCCTAGAAGGTATTTTAGGTTGCTGGCCACTCTAAGAACATGGCCCAGTCAAAATCTTTTGCAAGGTGAACAGGGCATTTGCAAAGACTTTTGAGACCATCATATTTAAGATCATGGTCATGATCATGGTCATTTAAGGTCATGGAGAGAAGTCCAATTTAAAAAGCAATTCAAAGCAACTCACCATTGTTTGTAAAGGGAATCTGTCAAGATTAGCTTTTGTGAGTACCCTTTGCCACACCTATCATGCTTTTATCTAAGGCCTGATGGAAAAATGGATATTTGTGAAAACAAAAATAGTTGTCAAAAATTACTACCAGCTTCAGCTGAGAGCGCTCTCTGGGATACATAGACATTTGTTTTGAGTGAGAAAATAATCTAAAACTTATCACAAGAGCTGCATACCTTGTGATATTGTGTGATAAAACTCTTTACAACCTATTTTGCAAGTTGAAGCAATCTTTTTTTATTATTAGGTAATGTAAAATTCTCTGATGCCAGCTGAACCGTGTCTGCAGTCTGAGAAAGGAGCAAAACAATTTCTATGCAGCTCATAGCCAGCACTGACACTCTGAGCATGCATATGAACGGCCAAGACAGAGCTTCACATGTTCAGAAACATCATATTTTAATGAAGATTTTCACCCTCCAGGACATGGGCCTTCCAGGTGTGTCTCTCTAATGACAATGTAGACAAAAAAGGACTTTCTGAAAGATTCTGAATTTCATCCCTCCTGTGTTTCATGACAGCCAATCCCAACTCTGACCTCAGATATGGCTGCAAAGCTGTCCACAGCAGGTACTGTACTGAAGGCTACTGAAGCAGTGCCACAGTTGCAGCTGGCACTTGGCGGGTATTAAATGACAGATGGCCACGATCTCAACCAGCTACATAGAGCACTTTGAAAGAGACACATATGTCAGTTTACTGTGCTTTGAATCTTGTTAAACACAAAAGACTCTGGGGTTCAGATAGCTTCCCTAGAACGTGCCTTTAAATCAAACCTTTAACAAACAAAATTGTGAAAGCGTAAAAGGCTCAGCAGGTCAAAAAATTAAATTGCATCCCAGATCAAAGCAATGCAGCAAGTCAAACGTCTATGATTATAAAATGAAAGGGATTAGACCAGACTTTTTAGAGCAGAAGACTTTGAAGGAAAAGGTAACGTAAGAAAGTGATAAACAAATAAGCTTTATTTAATTTCTAACATGCCTCCAAAGCACATTTAGCCATATAATTTCTTGAACAACTATATTCCCTAGTGCTACTTTTCCCAGAAAATCCTTACATACCCTCTTCACATTTAAATAAAGCATTGGGAGAAAAGCTCTCTCTTTCTAAACGTAGAATCCTCTGTCTACGTACTGAAAAATCTTCACCAAAAAACACTCTGGGACAGAGGACCTGGGGTATTCTGAAGCCATGGGGTTTGGAGAAGTGGTTGTATGGAGACCCCAACAACATAAAAAATACTAAAGGCCTTTTCTTACTTGCTTTCTGAATTTAAAAATCATTCTACAGTCTGCCTATATTCTGTAAGCTTATGTAGTTAATGATTGGAAGGTTCTTTTTTCAGACTGATGTTTGCATGTTCTAACATGACTTCCAGAGCCATGATCTGATAAAAGATCATGGAATAGATTCAGGGTGGGCAACAATGTTCTGTACAACTTAAAAATGGTTATTGTCACATAGAGGGATGAGTGTAGGTGTGGTAGGCTATAAATTTTTTCTTGATGCTTATTTGCAGTGACCTATGAAACTGCTGATGCATGGGAATCCCTGCTGAAGCACATCAGTAACATATTTATAACTTAACAGGAATATTCTGCTATATATTAAATATGCTAGAGGGGATTATTGTCTACAAATATCAAACATCATCTTCATTAGCACACAAGCATGATGCAAACAGCTCATACACTACACAATATCACAATTCTAGAAAAGTGTTCAAGTGTGGGAAGAAGGTGAAATAATCAGGTTAGTTATTCATTATAGTGTGAAATTAGACCCCCAAACTGTAGGCTTGCAATCAATTGCATGAGTAACTTCACTCCTAAGAATAGTCCCAAGGAAATCAGTGAAACCACTGTACATATTTCTACCCATGAGGTACCCAAGCATTTCCAGGCCCAAAGCTATATTAGTTACAGTGTTGAAGTGAAATATAGGTCACAAGAAGTGGAAGCATTTCTGCCAGCCTTGGCATCATGGGAACTCCCCCACGCACTGAATGATTATATTACTTCTGGGATTTGGTCTCCCCCAGCAAGAGGCCAGAATTAACTCTACTGAAGATGCAGAATCTAGAAAAGATTTTGAGTAGCTCAAAGAAGATAATTTTCAATTCTGCTTCATTGTTCAAGCTGAAGGAGCACTAAAAACCTTCAACACCTGCCCCCATCCTGCCACACATGACTGCAGGAGCCCATGAAACAGGCAGATAGGAAGTGACACTCTGTTTGTATAGATCACAACCACCTAAAGCCTATTTATTTGCCTACAGTATTTTTTTGCTATTTCTGTTAGTTATAGACAGGTTGTTGGTTTGCCAAGAAAATTACTACAATACATGTTCATTTCTACCTGCATGGTCTCTAACCCAATGACAGATGCTGAAAAAGAAGTGTGTAGTGTGCTTTTGTCAGCAGCCTTGATGTGGTGTGATGCTGCCAGTTGCCAGTGTTCCCTATACTCTTCAGCAATTACTTATGCTGTGCTTTCAGTATGCTGTTACAGCCCAGAGTGACCAATTTCAAAGAGGAAAAACTCCTAACACAGCAAGTAGAGACACCCTTGGACAACTTACCTTCAACCATCCTCTTTCTTTAGCTTATTTGCATTTGGCAAAAATGTTTGCTCTACAATTACTTTGTTTTCCACTTTTTACACTTTCTCCTTTTCCCCCTATGGTCACTTCCTGGAGAATGTCTTCAGGTACTCCTAATTAGCCTGCTGCAATTTGTAGCCTTGCAAATTGCACTGTATCAGTGCTCTCAGCTCTTCCCCAAATGGATCTGGTCTCAGCCTGAGCAAGAGTGGCTGTGGCACTCTGTTTCTGCATGCAGCTGTGAAAATCTAGCCTACTCTAACTTCTGCGGTTCGTGGTCTTCTTGGAAGCAATGCATTCCTTGCTCTACTATGTCAGCTTGCCTTAAAGATTGTCACAGAACAAAATTTTGGGTACACAGTACAACTCCTTTCCTTTTCAGTGGTCAGATTACAGTCCTTATAGTATCAACAGCTTTACTTGTTGCTGTAGATACTCATTCCTTCAAATGCAGAGGTCTCAGGCTTAATAACCCCTTTGAAGGTTTTCAGCATTAGTTCAGTCCAAAGCCTCACTGAAGATGTCCCTGTTGGGTCAATTCTTCCACAAAGCTTCCTTGCAGCTTCTCCCACAGCATCAGATTCTAACGACTCCCTCTGAGGTGCATCAACACTAACAAAAGGCTTCATGGGCATTATAAATTGAAATTACTCTGCTCACAAATGCTACTGGTATCTGTCTCCTGCTCTTTTCAGTGCGACCACCATGCCCAGAAGGTGCAGCTAGTACCTCTGTGGTCAGCAGACCTTCCTTCATTGATGCCTGTGATACTTGCATGTGTGGACTAGTGCCCCTCCAGGGAAACATATGAGATTTAATCTAGTCTTCTTTCTTGAGCATGAAATAATGATTTTCTTTTCAGGACACTGAACAGTATGGCATCTGTCAAAAATCTTTTATGCATGGTGCTTGGCAACATAATATGTTGTACTTTTAGCTTACTTGGTGTGGCAATTTCATGCAGCCTTTGCTATAAATTGGCATGATCAGGGTCACACTGGGAAAGACTACATAACTGTGGAAGGACTGCAGAGTTTTTTTCCACTAGCTTTCAGTTGAATTTACCTTTACGCTCTCAGACTGAGAGTTAATAAGTGAAAACACAGGTTTGTGAATCACCTTTGTTAGAATTATTAATGTAGAAGATCTTATGAACTTTCAGGTAGAAAGAAAAATAAAGAGGCAGGCTTGCATCATGCAGTGAGCATATGTTACCAAAGCAACAAAACCAGGTGAGCAAATGAAATTAACACATTTAGTGAGTTTGGCAAATAGTAAAATATTCATTCATTTTAGTATTTTAATTGATACAGGCTGTTGGTTGACATGCTTTAATGTGAATGTTTAATTTTCTGTACATTAATTCCTAAATTTATAAGCAAATATATGCTGAAGAAGCTATTTCTTTGTATTTAAGTTCAAGGTCTCATGTGAAACTCTTTAAAGACATATACTAAAACAACTACAACTGAAAACATAAATGTTGGCATGAATTCCCATAGCTAAAGGTGCTCAAACACTCACCATGTCGAAGAACATGCAGGTAAAATAATGCAGGTCGGTTAAGCCACAAACAATGATGGATTGCTGAGTTTACAAATACTATGCTGTTTTGTGCAAACTACCCTGAAGGCTATTTTTAGAATACAAAGGGAAGTATTGTTCAGCTGAGAAAAGGGTAAACATCTAAGAACCATATTAAATGTTTTGAAGAGAATATTGTTCTTCTTCATGCCTCAGGGAGGTTTGCAGTTATTTTGCTATGAGAGAAGGTCCCCAAGTGTGATCAAGATGCTAGGAAATTATCATAGTGCTTTCTGCCAGCTCACAATAACCCACCAAATTAAATATGAAGTTTCAATGAAAAGGTCATAACTCCCAGCTTAATTTCATATAAGAAATGAAAACAAGCTGTCTAATGACTGAAACTTCCAATATGACACTAGGCAGAAGGAGGTGAGTCAAAATAGAGAGATATTTAATTTTACGGTATAATAGGGACTCATAATCATTGACAGCCTTCGAAAGATTAGAGAAACAGCTATTCATGTATTAATTTCATCCCTAGTTAGTTTATTTTACCTGTGTTACTTTGCCACTTTCATTCGGTAGACCTCCTTATGCTCTTCCCTTCTTATATGATCCTTTCTTATTTTGGATGCCCTCTTCCAACAGAAAATAGGAGATGGCTTCAAGATAAACACCATAACTGACAAGAAATATGAGATAAATTTCTGTATGTGGATACGGACACAATACGCACATCCAACATAGGTTTCCCCCTCTTTCTCCATCCCCTTCATGTCTATTATCTTTTATGTCTGCAATGCTTCTCTTTGCTGGATTTACTTCTATACACACACCAGTGCTTGACAAGAAAGATCCACTGAAGCTAAGAACTGTTCCACATCCAGTAGAAAATAAGCCAGGTTTCAATTTAATAAAAATATGAGAATAAAAACTACCTATTTTGGCCTTTTCCCGTTTCAATGCATGTTCTTGAAGTAACTAAAGTACTGCTTATTTATGCTTGAAATTGGTGATGCTGAAATACTAAGGCAAAGCTTTACTGACGGTGATTAACCTCATCTCCCATTTTGCAATCCAGACAGAAAAAGAACAAATTGGGGTTACTTACAAACAGGTATTTGGGGGCTCTGGGAACAAAACCTTCCTTCAGTGCTGTGAAAAATACAATATTTATTTCAAACTATGCTGCCTTGAATAACAATCACATTTTTTTTTCATACTTTTCCTTTGAAATTGTAGACATAAGCCACAGATCATTGACAAAGGAAGAAGCTGTGTGCATAGCATCCGGGTAACAAATACCACAGCTGGAGGAAGAGGAATAAAAAGAAGACAATGAACATTCAGAATTTTTCTTTCCTATTCTATCTGTTCTGCTGGAGAGGGTGCTTCACACTGGAGACCTAAAATAATTACAAATTCATATTTTACTTTCTGCCTTAGACATCTGTGTCTACTATTAACAGAAATTAAGGTAAATGGGGTGTCTGTGATTTGCCAGACTGGAATAAGCATGCTCAGGTACAGATAACTGCGCAGAATATGCAGAGAAAGTTGATAAAGAAGCAGGTGGCTTATAATCTTTTATCTTTTTATTTCTTGCTCTATCAGCACAAACAAGGTACAAGACATTGTCCCCAAGCCTATAGGTTTGTAAATTTGAGTGCTATCATTTGTAACTTTCTAATAGGACTTTTCAAGACAGGAACACTAAATTGTCTGATGGCATTTCAGTGCAACTACTGATCACTGAAGAAAAGGATATTAGGGCAAAGAGCAGGAGATTCCTTTTTTAAGGTGCGCTTTACAAATCTACCAGCTGTGACATTTAGTCATCAACTTGTTTTGCACAGGTGATGCAGGTACAGCAAGAACAGCCATCCCTCCATCCTCACGTTAGAACAGAGGGTTCTGTGAACCTCATTAGCCCACTACTGCTGAGCAATTTCCTTTCTATTATATTTTACTAACATACAGCAGACTTCTGAAACTTGCAGGACTTTTAGCCTTGCATAAGGCTTTCTGCAGTAGGAGGTTGAAGGCTTCTCTGTTTCCACCCATGAAATTATGGAGAAAAAGCATATATGCCCAACCAGGCATGCATTCAACAAAGTGAATCCACTCACTGAGACCTGCTGCGTGTGCACTGCACAGTCAGTCTGTATGTAAGTTCACCATAAGTCCATTGCCAAGAAACGGCTGTCTAGCACAAAAGTAAAAGTACATTTCAAATATTCCATGCTGGAAAGAAGTGAACAGGTTTGTATTAAGTATAAGATGGATTTTGGGTTGCCTTTACCTTGCATCTCAATATCAACTTCATGCATCCCTGAAGTTCCACCAACAGCTTAAAATATCCATCTTTGGTCTTCCTTCTCACTCTTCCAGAAGAAGCTGAAGTGAAGATTCACTATTCACTGTGTCCTGGCGGAGACGTGCAATTGAGATGATTGAGCATAATATGTATCTCAGCTGAAGAATTGTGTTACTTGAATTAGTGATTCCTTTTTATCTTTATACATTTTTCTGACATCAAACAGGTTTAGTGAAAGGGCTCCCCATTCAACACAACATGCGTTATAGGTCACTGTGAAAACTTACATTGCCACACACTCCATATAAATCTAGTATAATACTTTGGTCTTTACAGTGTTGCACTGAGTCACAGTAGCTAGTTAACAGCACACCAAATACATTCTTGATGGTATTCGTAAGAATAAATTGCAAAATTTCAAACAAATCAAACAAGTATTACTGTTGGGAGGTGACATACAGATATATCACTGCCAGCTACTAGGCTTTCCAGTAGCATATAGTATTTTGTATGCTTCTGTGGAGGAGATAATTCTATTCATAATAAATGAGTAACAGATTCTTATTTACTTGTTGCAAGTTAAAAAAAACCCCACCAAATGTACTTAAATGACTAAATTTCTAAAAAACTTGTAAGTTGTTTTACCTCTCTTTCAGAGAATCTTTGCTCTTATTCTCCTACTTTTGGGGAGAAACATGTAGATGGAGGAAGAGTCCTTTGTAAGGCTCTATTTTAGGTGTTTCTTGCCTTCTCCCCTTATTCTGGCTAGCAGTCAAGCATACTCTATACAACTGAATTCAACAATCAGTGAGTCACAGAACTTTAGCTTATGCAAAATATCTTTACTCAGCTCTGTATGGTCTCATCATCATTATATGCTACATGTGAGCAAAGGAATGTGATCAGTTTCTGCCTGTTTTTTATGTTATTCTCAGAAATAATGTCAGCACTGAGTTTTGTACCCAGAAATTCTCCCCAAGTTTCAAGTCTTTCAGATCCTCAAAAAAGGCTATGCCTGCTGACTTTTTGCACATTCTTCCTGCATAACTGAACATACAATGATGTATGCGCTATTATCATTGCACACTAAATTTGATCACTTAAAATCTCATTAATTATAAAGACCTTCTCTTTGGCCTTGAAAAAAATCCATATGAGTGTCCCTTCACTTATAACTGTTCAACGTGTTGCTGCAGATGTGGTTTTCCTAGCCCTTCACTAACAGCCTACCTTTCCTCATTTACACCCAATAACAGAGTCCTCCTCTTAACTGCAAAATGTTCACAGACTTATCACCTCCCTAAATGCCTTTCTAACTGACACTCCCCACTGCCTGTGTCAGTTCAAGACCTGTCGCCTGTGATGCTTGTCCTGATTTTTTAGGTTTCCAGTTTTGGCCAGTGTAGAAGCCAAGCTGTCTGTTCTTACAGTCAGAGCTGTGGGGAATCTCTCTTGTCATTAGAATTCCATCCTTGTGTTAAGAAACTTTCCCAATGGAAATTCCTGCAAGCAATTTTTGGGTTGAGAAGTTGGACTCTGTTGAAAAAGTTCTAGGAAGCTTTAACATTGTCCATTCATTTTTCCACCCTTTTTTGCACTCTGCTCCAATCATCAAGTATCTTCCTTGAGGAGAGGTTATTTTTATTCCATATTGATAAGGTACTGTCAAGTGGGATTTGAGTCTCCTTAAGTTCCTACTCAAAAGCAATACGGGTGCCCGGATAGAAGAATACCCATATACCTACATATTGCAATGTAATTGGTAGTCTGTTTGCTAACATTTTCACGTGTGGATATGATCCATACTTAAAAAGGCATATAACAATCTTTTCTTTCTGTTGGAGTTCAAAGTCCCTTGAATACAAGACAAAAAAGAGTAAAATTAGAAAAGGAGAAAAATACACAGAAAAGGAGCAAAGATGAGATGTGCTTTGGGATGCAGCAAGTGTGCAATCTTTTCCTGACCTTTGATTTCCAAGAAGAGGAATTGAGGAAGTGAGGTGACTTTCTGTGAATAGATCAAATACCCTGGAGATATAGAGGCCAAGAGAAAAGGGTTATAGCCTCCTTCCTTATAAATAATTGATTCAGCAGATAACCAAGTAATGGACAAGAATTTTAGCAGAGAGAAAGAGGGAGAGGGTTTATTAGGCAGTACATAAGAGACCACTATTTAATTTGCTTGTATAGTGCCTATGTTGATAAGGACATAACCGAACACAGTTTGTCTTATAAGACAGTTTAGTTTGTGAACTATGGAAGCCTATGTATTCAGAAATTGCTGCATGCTGTGGCAAATATATTTGCTTATTGCACAGCAGAATATCTGTGTGTGAATAGCTCCTGAATTTCTGAAAGCATTAACAGCAAAAATAAGCTACTGTTGACAACATAGAATCATAGAATCATAAAGGTCAGAAAAGACCTCTAAGATCATCAAGTCCAACCATCAACCGGCACCACCATGACTCCTAAACCAGGCCCTAGAGTGCCACGTCTACACCTTTTTTGAATGCTTCCAGGGATGATGACTCCACCACCTCTCTGGGCAGCCTATTCCAATGCCTAACCACTCTTTCAGTAAAGAAATTCTTCCTGATATCCAATCTAAACCTCCCCTGATGCAACTTGAGACCATTTCCTCTC
>WAAD01006540.1:69254-80288 GCA_013389945.1 Fregata magnificens
CCTCAGCACTCTCGGGTGGATCCCATCCGGCCCCATAGACTTGTGAGCGTCCAGGTGGCGCAGCAGGTCGCTGACTGCTTCCTCCTGGACTGTGGGGAGTATATTCTGTTCTCGGTCCCTGTCTTCCACCTCAGGGGGCTGAATACCCTGGGGATGACTGGTCTTACTATTAAAGATTGAGGCAAAGAAGGCATTAGGTACCTCAGCCTTTTCCTCATCCTCGGTGACAATGTTCCCCCTCGCATCCAACAGAGGATGGAGATTCTCCTTGGCTCTCTTTTTGCTGTTAATGTATTTGAAAAAACATTTTTTTATTATCTCGTACAACAGTGGCCAGACTGAGCTCTAGCTGGGCTTTTGCCTTTCTGATTTCCTCTCTGCACGACCTGACGAGTTCCCTGTACTCTTCTTGAATTGCCTGCCCCTTCTTCCAAGAGTGGCAAACTCTCCTTTTTTTCCTGAGCCCCAGCAAGAGCTCCCTGTTCAGCCAGGCCGGTCGTCTTCCCCACCGGTTCGTCTTACGGCATGTGGGGACAGCCCGTGCCTGCGCCTTTAAGACTTCCTTCTTGAAGAGTGCCCAGCCTTCCTGGAGAACATGGAGATCAGGGTGGCCATAGGCAAAACCAAGCGTGTGTACTGGCCAGATCATAACACAGCAAACTTGATCCTGTTCGTTCCTTAACCAAATGCATGATGATAAATGCAATCCCCGCCTCCCCCCCTTCCAGTCATTCTGGGCCGGTAAATAGTTTACTGTGTATGTAGCAGCTGTACTTTTTTTGCCACTACTTCCTTTCTTTTTTAATTTTTTTTTTATTAGAGGAAAACTTGCCATAATGATTAATTGCAGAGGAAGTAACATGCATTAAATTGGTCAATATTGAAGTTATTTGTCTCAGGCACAATACAGCAGTGTATTAATCACAGAGATTGGGGTAAACTTTCTTTATGGAGTCGGTATGGACATGAATTAAAAACATCTTTAATTTGTCTCCACTAAAGCTCTGCAAAGCTTTAGATGTTTCAGGAATTTGAATTATTGTCACAAATGAACTCATGGAAAAGTCTCAGAATATATTTTTTTACTGCTGCAAGAGATATGCAAGAATTGTTCTTCAGCTTATTTGTGTATAAAATTAAAATGTCACTGTATTTAAGTTAGTAAGGTTACATCAATATTTCCAATATGGAGTAAATGGATCTAAATGATTCATAGAACCAGTATCTATTTCTATACTTTAATAAATTACATTATTCCTTAAGCCTGGAATTCTCATCCAGTTTTCTTATCAAATCAAGTACACATTAAATGTCCCAAATTTCAAAGCTGCTGGTATTTCCTATTCAATTACTGCTGCTGGATAAATCAGCCTCACTAAAAATCCATGAAGCAACTAAATAGTTCAAGTGTGAATCCCCAGAAGAGCAGGGCAGCATTTACTTGTAACTCATTTACCATTTCTCAAAAACTACAGAGTATGTGTGCTGCAAATTAAAGACAGTGACAGATATGAATGTGTCCTTTTCTTATCTAAAGTGATTGTTTTAATAAGAAGGCTGATATAAAGTAAAATTAGTCTGATCATACAGCAGATGGGAACATTTTCTTGACGTTTTTCTGAATGTTTGTGAGATAAATGTATTGTTCCACTTAGTTTTGTAGCACCCGGCTGGTAATTACACCTCTAATATTTTAAATGAGTGTGACCTCATATGAATATGTTTGTAGCATCTTGCATAGATCAATGCTAATTAGATGTTGTTGGTATCTTATTAAAGAGCATTTGTACTAAGATGAGGAAAGAGAAAGAGGGCCCCCATTTACTTATCTGAGTTTCTTTTCATAACTGAATCTTAATTTTTCTCTCCTCCCCCATCTTTATTTTCCTTTCAAGAGGAATGCAGGATTTTGCTTCACAGTGAAGATCTAAAAGGCAGCAAGCTGAAGAAGGATGCTTGAAGGATGATTTAATTGTAAAGTGTTTCATTTAGAGTCTACTCAACATTCCAGCTGTGAAACTGCAAGATCTTTATACACCAGTATGCACAGCAGTATCTTAAGTTTATATAAGATTTCTAACTTTTGAAAAATTGCTAACTGTCCAAAAATTTTTTAGGCTAGCACTCACAAAATCATGATATTTGCTTTAATTGAACTTTCCATTAGTCTTTTATTTTCAAACCTTTCGAAGTACATTGTGCATACTTTCAGCTTCCCTCTGCCATCAAGAAGGCTGTAGGGTTTTGTTTTTGCTTTAATGAGAATTGAGATACTCTTATAATAACAAAATCCGGGGAGCAGAGCTTTGAGAAAAGCCATCAAACATGATGAACAGTCATAACAAATGAGGAAGTTATTTCAATATAGCAGCAACAGAGCAGACATGATTTTCCTGCACTGTGTAGTAAAGAAGGCATGCAGAAGATCCTAGTGACAATTTAAACAAACACAGATTACTTTATATTTCTTTTTTTTTTCTATGAATATAAGCAATTCCAACAGCTTTCCTAATTGACACAGCTTAACATGACTGTATATTTGGATAAAATACCAACATTTAGCAGAATGATAAGAGTACCATTAAGCTGCCAGGTCTGTAATTTTAATGCATATTTGAAGAATTTTATATCTAGAACTAGCGTGTTTCATCCATGAAGACAAGTAACTGTCATCCCAACGCACATTGCCATTTTTTAGAATTAATGTAATTTGATTTTATTTCATGATTGTAAATGTGTTGTGTTTATCCACCACATATCCACCACAGCCTTTCTGATGTAACTGCACCTACGCAATGACAAACTCTTTGGCCTGCAAAGAGATGACTGGAGGGGATATGACAGAGGTCTCTTAAATCCATGATGAGCATGGAGAAGGGGAAGTGGGACCGATCATTCACTCCTTCCCCCAGAGCTGTGGGGTATAAGCAAAGCCAGCAAATATTGAAGTTCAAAACAAACAGCAGCTGTTCCTCTTCTTTGTAGGTGGTTGACTGGTGGATAATGAATAAACAGAAACCACACCAGGCTCAGAAAGTTCTTTAACACAAAATAGCTGGAAATGAGAAAGTATTAGGAGAGGACATATGCTAGCCTTGTTCCGACACCCTTCCCAAGGCATCTCCTGAAAGCTTCCGCCAGAGACAGGACACTTAGCTACAAGGTTCTTTATTCTGACTCCTTCTGGGATCAAAACAAGCCCTCAGAGAAGAATGAACTGCATGTTTTCTCATTTAGACCCAAACCTCCAAATTGTTCCGTAAAACAAGAAGGCTTGCATAGACACAGGTCCATAACCACCTCACTGAGAAAGGTTAGGACTCTTGCCACTTCCTGCGGTATCTTTGGCTACAAAGCTCAAGTTCAGCCTTGTCTCCAAATGTGGAGAATGGGAACATTTGTCCCATGTAACTGGTAATATGGACCTAAGCACTGGTAATATGGACCGATGCACTGGTGCCAGGTGAGGACAGAAGTGCCAGTACTTTGGATGCAGAACCTGCTCTCCCTGGAGGCCAGCTTTGCCCTGCACTTTATGGGCAGAGCTGAGCTTGGTCCTGACTCCACACCACAGTTTGAGATGATGGTAAAAGTCAACCATCATAACACTTAAGTAAACAGATTTAAGTGTTTCTACTAGAACAGCAAAGCAACATGGGATGGCAGCCAGGGACACAGGAGACTCATCTTAAATAGAAGAATTTGCCAAAAGACAGCACACCTATCTGAACAAGCAGCAAACACGCTGCAGTTGCTTACTCCGTATTCTTCTTAAGGGTATCTGTCGCGTTACTTTGACCTGGTGCCGAGTCAAGGGGTCACGGGTGATTTCTCTGTGCACCAGGTGGAAGGGAATGAACTCCTTTTTATAGAAAAGCTTTCAACTGCCAATTTTGAAATCTCCTGCAGAAAAAAAATTGGAAATTATTCCAGGTAAAGAAAAATATTTGGAGTTTTCTTTAAATTGACATATTTAATGTGATATTTCTAAAGGAAAACCGATTTGGTTTTCAAATGAAAACAGAAAAAATGCTTTGTTCTGAAATGTTGAACCAGAACACTGACTGCTTTTTTTCGCTTCTTGCTGTTGTCAAAGTGAGTTTCTTGAGCATTAAGGTAGAAGAGTCCGATTTGTCTGCGTGGATAAAAGGTTTCATCAGAAGGTTTTTGACCAGTTTTATGTGTTTCATTCTTCTAGTTTGCACATTATTCCAACTGGAATGTGGTGGCTGAAATTGTATCAAAACCTAAACAACAATTCATGGACCCATTCATGGAGAGAGCTGCAGAGCTCAGTTCACTATGATTTACAGCCACCTAGCTGATGGCTAGAATGTACAATTGCTGAACAACTTGATTTCAGCTTCTATTCTAGAAGTTAGTAATTTAAAATCTTGTTTTAAAAAAAGCCAGGTAACGAAAATGCAGGTATGTGTCAGTATACAGTGATCTATTAAAAAAAAAAAATCATGCTGGTTAATAAGATTTTTTTCACTATCTGGAAAACGGAGTATATTTTCAACTAGTAATCTTGCTATGGGAATTTTAGTCCTTTATAAGTAAAATTTATATCCACTTCTGAATATTATTAAGTTGTTGCATAGGCAAGCTACCAGGCTCTAGAGAGCACCAGAATTAGTTACCTGCACAGCAGCTTCGTTACGTATGCAATGTAATTCTGCTTTTCATTCAAACACATATTTTCTCCCTTTGTCTTAGTCAAGGTAGTGGCTGGCACATGTTCAGAGGAAATTACATCTGTGTAGGACAACTGTTGGTTTCCCTCTTGATGTGGACATTGAAAGTTGCAAGACAACGCAATCATAACACCATTGTTTCTAAAATAGGCGGATGTTTCTGTATGAAAACAGGCAAGTCAGTGAAACTGCCTTCTTTTACATATGCAGTGGGATCCAATTCTAGCAAATACCTTTTTTTCTCCAGGAACCTGCAGAGGCAGAGATGAGCAGAGATTTAATTATGTGGCTTTAATGTCAAAGAATGAAAGGCTTCAGTAGTGTGACCTGGCACGTCTAGACAAGCAATAAGGTGTCCTTCTTCTTTTCTTATCCTTGTTTATGGTGACACCAGACACCTACAACAGGTAGTTCAAGCTGCTTCCCCTTAGGGTACCACTATAACAGGATATTCCATGCCATGTGTTTTCACAGTCTTACTTTACCTTAAAGTTATTATTCCAGCAAAAAGTTAAGCCAATTCAAAATTAATCTTCAAGAGAATCAGCAACGTTAAGTGGGAGCAAATCAAGATTATTTTCTTATTGAATGACAGCATGTAGAATTGCAAACGTGCACTCCAATAATTCCATCACTCCTTCGCTGCCCTAAATTTTCTATCATACAGAAAATGATTAATTCTAGGGGACTAACATTAGGAGAGTCAACACAAATTAACCTTGTTGATGTGAATTTACTTTGTTATGTTCAGTAAATAATATTGAGGACATGACAGACGTGAATTGCCCATGATTACTTTGAGTCATGTTAGTGATATTTTTGGTGATGTAAACTTTGAGTAACCTTATTCCTAAACGAGCTGCTTTGATTTACTAGAAGGAACTCACTTTTGAGATAGGTGTTCTCCAGTTGTCTCGCGTTAGGAAGCTAGATAGCTTACGATTTGCACAAACATTTAATAATTTTGCAGATATCTTTCCATGTCCTGTTATATCCAATTCAAGTAAGCTAAACAGGAAATAATTTCTTGTCCACACAACCAGTAGGAGGGGAATGAATTAAGACTGGTAGCTATATAATTACTGCTTAAGATAAAGTATTTGCTTGGAAAAGTACTATGGTATTATACAATTTCCCTTGGATTAGCTTCTATATTTTTACCTGTGTACACTTATTGTAACTGATGGCATAAGTGGGTTTAGTGCAAATTGATCTTTTGTTTAAAAAAAGGGGGGTATGTAGTTTATTTCATGTTCTGTTAGTGAGCTTTACACAACAAACGTTTGCAGCTGCAAATAGCATATTTGCAGTTCCTTTTCCTGAACACAGAACTGAAAACCAAACCCATCCACAAACGGTTTTCCCTGGTAGTAAATTTTGTCTTCAGCAAAGACCATTACCAGTCATAAGTATTCAGAACAAGATGCTATGTACAAAAAGAACAAGGCTGTAGATTAAATGTAAATCACTTCCTTCTAGAAGTCACAGAACACATTCCAGCAAACCCAAGGCAAGAAACCTGTGACAAAAAGCATTGTTGGGGTTCCAACCCAGCACAGCACTAAAGTATATAATCATCTTTTCCCTACTTCCTCTCGTCCCCAAATGGGAACAATCACATGCTTACAAGCAAGGCATAGGTGCAAATGCCATGCTGAATCAAGGGCTTATAGGAGCAACTCACAGTAAAGAAAACCAGATGGGAGAACAGAAGCTTTCATAACACAGAATGAAAAATATGGAATATCCAACTTATTACCAAAAAAATCCCTATTATATCTATTATGAAATAATTACAGAATTCCTTTTCTATTTTGTGTTTTCAGACTAAGTTTGTTTCTCCAAGCTGAAGCTGAAGAGGCAGTACTTAAAATGCATCAATTACAAGTGTTTCTAAATACATCCGAATTTTAAAGCACTTTCAGAGCAGACCTGATACCTCCTTAGGGGCTGAAGAATAGGCTGTGTATCAACTATAAAAATATACATCAGAAAATTTCGAGAGAGGCTATCAGCCACAGTCATAACATTCTAGTGTGATCAGACCTTCAGGGATTTCAGATGTTAGAAACTGTAGATGCAGGCACTTACATTCCTGCAATACAAACCACCCAAATGAAAATTCCAGTCCTTTCCTTTGCCCTTCTTACAGACATTCTCAACTGTATTTTGTCTGTCACCAAATTCAAAATCCCCAAAGATCTGTAGCATTTTCATTGCATCCCAGATACCATTCTTCTAGATTGCTCACTCTGTACTCATTCTTTCACTTCCCTTGTTTTTCTACCATCTCTCCTCCCGAACTTCAGATCCTCAGCACATTACATAGTCCCACTTCGTTTCTGAAAAACCTCTTTAATATTCTTTTAATAATAAGCCCTTTGGAGCACTATACCCAGCTACCCTTGCTAGCCATAAAACAGGACAAACACAGGACTAGAGCCTGGAGAAGGTATCTTTATTTATGCACCAATTGTCTGAGGTTTTTTGTTTGTTTGTTTGTTCGTTTTAAATAATAAAAGTACTCCAGAACCATGGCTGAGTCCCATTCTGCTTTAAGAATAGAGGTGGTTCCACAGCCCACTAGAAAGAGAAAAACCTCACCTCATTAAAGATTATGTTAAAAAAAATTCTTGTTTCAGTGGGCTTTGGATTGATTTTAACATTTTTGAAGTGCAGTGGAAGCTAACAGTATTGTGTGAATATTTAGCATTTTATACTGAAAACTGGGGTCACCAGCAAGGTGGCGGATTTTAAAATAATATTTAATTTAGACAAACATGAGCAAGCTGTTATGGCAGTTTTTTATTATTATTTCTTGGGAGCATTTCACTTTACTCGCGTAATGCTCAGAAGTCTTCAAAATCTCTTCCCAGAGCATGACTTGATCTCATCCACATAGGTAAATTGTATTTCAAAGGTTGAGGTTAATTTAAGATGTGTTTTTTCAACATGTTCTGCGTTTCTGCCCATTCCTCTTGATGAAACTGCAAAGCCCCCATTTCCACGTTAGCACTAAACAGGAAATTCATTACTGACTGGGGAACATATGCTAACTCATTTATGCAGTGAGTTTGTGCCTATTCTGAAGAGCAGCCACAAAATACCCCTAACAGAATCTGTCTTACACTTAACAGCATCCTGCGGGAATACCTTTTTGCTTAGTTACTAATCATCAGTGCCATCAGAGTTATACATGACATGCAAACTCATTAAATATATGTTGCCTACTAGTGTTAACAACTCTCTGAACACATTTATTCTTGCATCATCTACCCTAACTCTTACAGTGTTTTTTAAGGAAACTTAACTGGAGGTGAGTTCTCTCCCAAACATGCATCAGCCCTCTGTTAAGCACTAGCACACTTTCAGGGCTTCCCAGAGCTGCTTACCAGAGGAGAATCAGTATTCGTGAGTTCAGCTACCCCTTGATTATAATTTTTTTTACAAACTTTCCCAAAAATTAGTCAGGGAGGAAATACGTACCTTCAATCCCAGGAAGTAAATCCACTTAAAACAAATTCAAATCAAAGTCCCCCTTCATGAATCTCTACCTACACATTTAACAAAAAAAAAAAAAAATTACTGAAGCATTTGTCCAGACTTTGCAATACTAATGGGGAGATGGACGCCAGGATACGCCACCACAGACTAAATTGAAAGCTTTTGCACACCCCTGAAACCCAAACTTGTAAGTTTATATATTACTTTAATATTCTAAATATTAAAAATAAGTGAAGAAAATATTCTCAAGAGCATACCTGCCACTACTACTCAGGCCTAGAATTTATCTGGAGGAGCACCTACATAGGGCTCTGGAAGAGCACCAGGTAAAGAGGGGATGCAGAACATGTCAAGGAGCTTGTATTCAGAGTGAAGATAAAAAAAGCACTGCTAGCAGTCTGCAAATCAAAGCAATTTACTATTTTGTCCTAGAATTTAACTGGTAGAGGTATTCTGAGTAAAGAAAAGAAAAAAGACATTTTATGGGATATTGCATAACTGAACATGTATCAATGACAGACTGCGGGTTTTTTAGTAGGAACAGGTAGACAAGAACTCATTAACTTCAAGAACAGATATTCTGCTTGCTGAACTAGTTGGGATGTCCATGGATTTTGATGTAAAAACAATCTCACAGAGAAAGCATACAGAGTGTCTTTCATCAAGCCCCATTAAATTGCTAGCCATATTAAGATGCCAGCTGAAGTATACAACCATTGAGCATAATAGAAAAGAAACCAATGGATCAAATTTTGCTTGCAGTAACAGCAGAGAAACTCCAGTGACACTCAGTTTTGACCAATTTATTGAAAATGGAGTATCAATTCATTGGTCTGTTTGAGCAGTATTTAAGGAAAAGCTTTTTCAAAGCAACAATATTGTTTTTGAAGTTGAATCCCAAACAGCAACTAGAAGAAAAGTTATGCCAAGAAAGTGTAGACCTGGTAATAAAAGAAGCTTGCATATAGCCTGCAGACTGGACATCTAGAATTGTTTAAAAAATAATACAGTAGAAGACGGACATCCTTTGCACATTCCAGATGCCTAGTTCCACCTGTCTTCTCTGCATCTTAAGGCACAAGTTGCACTGCTCAAAGTTTTCAAAGACTTCAGAGAGACTTAGAGCTTTTAAAATATATGTCCTATGATAACTGCAAGCACAAAGAGAACAATACTGTGCTAGTCTCTTGAGGCTAAATCTTAAGCTTCTTTATTTTTGTAAAGATAGAACTAAAAACAGAGCCCTGAATCAGACATTAAATCACAGAGAAAGGATCAAAATATAACATCAGCATATACATTTTAAAATAAGTGTATATACCTTCATTTTATTGGTATGCATTTTTATGAAGTGGAAATAAGCAAACATTTGTGCATCCATACCTTAAAAGCTCTGATCACAGAGCTCTGATCCAAATTTCACAGACTTTTTACTAAGGGTTGTCATCGTCACGGAAAGGGGAAAATAAGTCCCTGAGAAGACCTGTAGTAAGATTTGGCTGTAATTCCTACAACCTCCTGCCTCAGTTTCCTTTCTTCTCATCCAGAGATTCCACCTTCTGTTCCCAGAGGCAATGAATCCAGCAATAAAATTTCTTGACACCATATCATCTGCATCCTCCCTTGGTCATCCTTATATCCCCAGTGAAAGATGCTTCCGACCCTACTCAAAGGCAGAAGACCCCTCCCGGCAACTGCTTCCTGGGCAAATGGAGAGAGTTACCCCTGGTCGCCATCTTCTGCCCACCAGCCCCAAGCAATAAATCCTTCCTATTCTCAGATGTTTCTGCTGTGCTTTCTACAGGAAGCATTCAAGCTTCTGTGACATACAGCTGAGTCACCCCAGACAGTGCTAGCATGAAGACAAAGGCAGGGGCAAAGTTCATCTCCCAAATCTCTTTTAACTGTATCACGTACACAGTAGAAGATGAAACTTAAGACAAAAGACTGAATGGTTTTATCAGCTTTTTCCTGCTACGCAGGCAGAGCAGCCCCAGAGTTCAGTACAGTCCTTTTCTAGTCTGTTTAAAAATCAAAATGGTATATTAAAAATCACAGACAGGTTACTCATTCCTGATTAATTTTCCTAGCAAGGACCATTGGTGTGAGCAAAGATCAGAAGAAGGAAACCTCATAGGAAAGTGTCTGAACTCTTACACACGTTTTACATATTCATGCTGGAAACCAGACTTTTCATGAAAGCATGTATAAATCACAGTAGTATCAAGCCAGCAATAACTTACACACTCTAATGATTTGTGTATTTTATGTTGTTTAAATATTTTAAAACAGTTGCCATAGCTACTACCTATATTAAAGGATATTTGGTTACTTCTGCGGGAAATATGGGTACATGTATCAGAAATCACAAGAACCTGTTTACAAACAACATATTGGGGTTCATCTCCTGCATGATTGCCAGCAATTAGCCCCATGAATCTCTTTAAGGTTAATAAGAAAGTTAGATTTCAACATGTTACATGGGAAATTATCCACACGGCCCCTGTTCAGGCTAATGAGAGTTACAATGATAAATCTTCAGGCATGCATGTGAACACACATACCATTAGCTAAATCTGCAAGAGCAAAGGACTGGAGAGTTAAGTTTCAAACGCTACAGTTAATCTGCTTAATTGAGAGTAAAGTTGTTTACTAACAGTATAATTAAAGAAGAGAGAATAAGGAAAAAGAGAAATAAATATTTCAGAGCTCTCATGACTTTCATTTCCTGCTGGGTTTTATGACTATGGTGGAACTCCAAAGGTGGAATAAATCACGATAGTCATAACTTTTCTTCTGTCCAAAACACTATCTGGGCCTGTCTCTCTAGTGC